>OZ038476.1:130686529-130786529 GCA_964036315.1 Acanthosepion esculentum
TTCATATTTTTGAGTAAAGTCTTATTTCTTTTAAAAAGTTTATTATTTTGATTTTGGAAGAGACGGTTTTGTTGAAGAGTTCTCTCAAATCCCTAAGTGGAACGGATAATCCAAGTAGTTCTTTTTAATATTAAAAAGATAGATCCATAGAGAGCTCAATGTATAGAATACAGAGCAATATGATATACATCAAGGAAAAGCCTAACAGATCTCGAAAACATGGTTATAAATCATAATTTATTTTGACAAGTCTCATTAGATTGAAAATGTAAATGGTTTAAATTTACAAAAAAAAAGTAAAGTTCTCATAAAGAAGAACAATTCCTTCTTTTTGCAATATTCATTAAAATTATAATTTCAATAACTACGAAATCATCACCCTTCGGTTTTACCAACTGAATCCTTTCAGACTGCCTTTTACAAATCAAATCCTATTATCTATTTACTATTCAGATACAATAAACACAACAAAAGCATATTTTTTTAAGACAAGAATGTGTTATGGAAATCAGAACAAGTCATAATTTCTTTTTATTTGTTTTTTTTTATCATTTCACCCTAATCAAGTTGGGAGTTCTACTAGTACACAGGGGGTTACAAAGAGTGAAAGAAAAGACTGGGGAAAGGAGGGGATTGAAGAAAGGATAAAAGATAAACAGGGACCAAGTCAACAGAAAATTGCTGCTAATATTGCATTTAAATTTTTGAAGATTGTAATCATCAGGGGAACAAGTAAGTGGAAGGGAGTTCCACCGTTGGGAAGTGAGAGAAAAGAAACTGTTGGAGTAGAAGTGGCAGTTACATTTAACTATTCCAACAGCAGAAGGGGTGGGACCTAGATGCCAATCGAGTAGCACACTTAAATTCATGTAGTTGGGGCACCAAGGAAACTGTCTATATTTCTGAGATGAGGTATTGTAATTATTTACACTATTTACATTGGCCAGTAGATAAAAGTGTTGGTTAAAGTAATCCAGTGACTTGACCCAAAGAGTTGTGAGTTCAATATCTAGCCAGAGCAGAGATGAACAAAACCCTCAGTGTTGAGTTACTAAAGTGAAATGACTGAAACGTGAATGGAAAATAACTGAAAGGCATGGCATATGGAACTAGAACAATCCACGCTGTGCACAAAAAGGTTTTGGTTCAAAATTCCAACACATATCACCTGAAGAATGCCGGAGTGTACAACAGTTGCAATGTCATGAATATAACAATAAAGACGAGAACAAATGTAAATAGTGTAAATAAATTATTTTAATTTATTAAAATTATTATTTTATTAAAGTGATAAATTATTTAAATTATCTGAAAAATATTCTGATTCT
This sequence comes from Acanthosepion esculentum, assembly GCA_964036315.1. Taxonomy (NCBI): domain Eukaryota; kingdom Metazoa; phylum Mollusca; class Cephalopoda; order Sepiida; family Sepiidae; genus Acanthosepion; species Acanthosepion esculentum. The sequence goes on from OZ038476.1 coordinate 130,687,858, forward strand.
TCTGTTTTTCCATGTTTTTTTTTATTCATAGATGCAAAACTTAACAGGGTTTATCACTCAGAGTTGTTTATTGTTAAAAAAAATTTTAATTTTCCAATCCAACAGAATCATAACATGGTTCCATATCCTATCATCACTTGAAGGTGGCATTATATCAAAGGCTCCTCTGAAGACAAATTTTGATGCCACTTGTGTAATATCATTCAAGAAAGGTCACCAAAACCAATCATTTCTACCATTGGTTGGGACTAAAATTTTAATTAGAACACAGGATGGAGATGCAGTATCAAAAAGGTAATCAATGTAAAAGTTGGAGTAATAATATACTACAAGCCACTGATCTTGGTGCTTATAGATAAAGTGGTTTTTTTTCATCACAACTGCTAAAGTTTTTTGAATACCAGATTCACTGAGAGCCTTTCCTTCATTATTTTTTTCCTTCAGAGAAGGAGATAAAGTTCCATTAAAAGTTATATCACTAACGTCTGTTCCCTTCATTACACAGATTTTAACTTTATCATTGCAAGAAATTTGGCATAATAAGTTATGTTGCAAGAACAGAGTTAATGTAAATTTAGATAAATTTAATGAGTTGACATTTTGTATAGATCATAATTCTTTTGGAGAAATATTCAAAATTCTTTGTAGATTGTAGTTCATGATTTTTTAAACCTATTTTTTTCCGTTCACTGAAACTTCAGTCTGTGAAAACTTTCTAATCTCTTCCATATAATAAGAGAAATAAAAAGAGCATTCAGTTGTTGTTATATATTCTTACTGAAATATTTAAAATGAAGACCTGCATATAATGTTTACAAAAATAATTTTACTGCTTCTATAGAAATTTTATGGTGTATTTTTGCAATTAAATAAAAAACAAACAAACACATATTTCAATTATATATTTGTTCTCATCATTTCACCCCGAGTAAGGCAATAAAGGCGCTAAGATGCAATGGGTTACTGAGTGTGAAAGAAAGAGAGAAAAATATATTAGCATGAGAGAACAGGAATTATAACACCAAAAGATAATGATTGACAGATTAAATTTTTGAAAATCGAAGTTGACTGCAAAGAAAGAAGTCAAAAGAGAATTCTACAAGTGAGAAATTTGAGAGAAGAAGCTGTTAGCATAGAACATACGGTTACATCTGGCCATTTCAACTGTAAAATGATGAGACCTAATTGCCAGTACTGTGCTTAAATTTATAGAGTCTAGGAACCAAAGAGAAAAGTTCATCAGAACAATTACGATGAAAATATATAAAAGGCACAGGGAAACTACATTATGACAATGGGAAAGTGACTGAAGCTTACATGTCAGCTCGGGATCTATAACATTGCAGATTATTTTTGATTTTATCCAGAATCTATCCTGAAGCACCAGACCAGATGTGACAAAAATATTCGATGCATGGATGGATGGTAAATGTGTAAGATAGAATTTGGCAGGCAAAACTGTCTAGCATGATACAGTATATCAACTTTCCTAGCAGCAGATCAATCAATTGATTCAATATAGTCTTTCCACTTAATATCAACAGAAAATGTTAGGCAGAGAAGGTGCAATGAGTCACTCTCCTGGAGGTTAGCATCAGCCATGTTGATAGAAGGTATGAAGAGTTCTTTAAGATGCTTAAAAGAGAGCAGATTTGTTTTGGAGGTGCTAAAATTAACAAGCCACTTCTTGTTCCAGTTAACAGCATATTGTAGGTAATCTTTGAGATCAGCTGTCAATTTGATCTTATCAATTCACTTATATTTATGATTAAGACTGGAATAAAGGTTTGTGTCATCAGCATCGATACACAGTTGAGTATAATAAAAATTATTTGCACAATAAAATTTTAGCTTTTTTCATATTTACATGCAGCTTATGAAAAAAACTGTTGTAAATTTTCAAAAGATTTTCAAAATTGGAACTGTTTCATATTAAAAAAAAATCTTATACTTTGCCATTCTTCTCGTGTTTTGGCTTGATGGCTGCTGACAATTTCTTAACCCAACCTAAAATATGCTAAATTTTGGGTAAGTTTGGCTGATGACTTTTAAACATTACCTCTTAAAAGTACATTTAAACTTATTGATTTGACCAGGCATCATTGAATTGTATAATTATTTCATACCAATAGGCTCATTCATGGATCAATGGGTAGTAAGTTATCTTGAAAATGAAATAAGTATATTTTGGGGACATTTGGCGAAAGCTGTATACTTTTCTATGAGAAACGTTTTCACATAAAAATATTAAAAATGCAGCTTAATAAGTAAAAACCATGAATGGAAATATGTTCTATACAGGAAATGTTCAGCATTTAAAAATACATTTTTTGAAAAAAAAATATTAGCAGCAATACAAGTTTGGGTAAGTTTGGCTGATAACTTTTAAACATTACCTCTTAAAAGTACATTTAAACTTATTGATTTGACCAGGCATCGTTGAATTGTATAATTATTTCATACCAATAGGCTCATTCATGGATCAATGGGTAGTAAGTTATCTTGAAAATGAAATAAGTATATTTTGGGGACATTTGGCGAAAGCTGTATACTTTTCTATGAGAAACGTTTTCACATAAAAATATTAAAAATGCAGCTTAATAAGTAAAAACCATGAATGGAAATATGTTCTATACAGGAAATGTTCAGCATTTAAAAATACATTTTTTGAAAAAAAAATATTAGCAGCAATACAAGTTTGGGTAAGTTTGGCTGATAACTTTTAAACATTACCTCTTAAAAGTACATTTAAACTTATTGATTTGACCAGGCATCGTTGAATTGTATAATTATTTCATACCAATAGGCTCATTCATGGATCAATGGGTAGTAAGTTATCTTGAAAATGAAATAAGTATATTTTGGGGACATTTGGCGAAAGCTGTATACTTTTCTATGAGAAACGTTTTCACATAAAAATATTAAAAATGCAGCTTAATAAGTAAAAACCATGAATGGAAATATGTTCTATACAGGAAATGTTCAGCATTTAAAAATACATTTTTTGAAAAAAAAATATTAGCAGCAATACAAGTTTGGGTAAGTTTGGCTGATAACTTTTAAACATTACCTCTTAAAAGTACATTTAAACTTATTGATTTGACCAGGCATCGTTGAATTGTATAATTATTTCATACCAATAGGCTCATTCATGGATCAATGGGTAGTAAGTTATCTTGAAAATGAAATAAGTATATTTTGGGGACATTTGGCGAAAGCTGTATACTTTTCTATGAGAAACGTTTTCACATAAAAATATTAAAAATGCAGCTTAATAAGTAAAAACCATGAATGGAAATATGTTCTATACAGGAAATGTTCAGTATTTAAAAATACATTTTTTGAAAAAAAAATATTAGCGGCAATATATTTTTGAAAAAAATACCACTTGAAATAAAAATCTTGTTGGCATTAAATAACCCATTGAGGCTGATATGCTGTAAAACCAAACTAGACACCAGGTTTATTTTCTGAGTGAAGCTGGTTCCAGTCAAACACTTGTGGCTTAAAAATAACTCATTATCTACAAAATAAAAGCATGAGATTGTATCAGTAAACAAATTTTATTCTATTGTAACCTTCTGCTGTAGACGAGTGAGGCAGAGAGGAGGGGGTGGAGTGAGCAGTCTTATTGTTTGTGTAGGCATGCACCTTCCTTTTCATATCATGGCAAGCCGTCCTTTTTTTCAGCTGCAAGTGACCACTGTCTTATAGAAGACATTTTTACAAAGTCATTCATCAAATCCTCAGGATCTGGCTTCACTCAGTGACCTTGTTTGTCAGGATCATTTGACATAGTTCTGGTGTAGTCCACTTCACTGATAATCATCCAGACAATAAATGCCGAAACAATTTATGTAACATCTTTCAAATGTTTTTTTTCCTTTAACATGACATCAGCTGACACCAGCCTGCATAGTAATTTATGTGAGTATTTAAGATCATGATTCAAGTTCTTAAGTAAATCCTTTGTAACAAAAGAGGCAATATTAATTTGGAAAATCTAGAAACATTATAGACATTGCATGTATAGCAAGAATATAATTGTAGTTTAGGAGGTGTAATTAAGTGACATTTTTTTTATGTATTAATATTGCAAATTAACAAATGAAACAGGAAAGTTTTACAAAACAGAAATTGTTAATAAGGCAACTAATTTTCCTGGACAGCTAAGCAATACTTTTCACCCCTGGTTACAACAAGCAACATTAACTTACCCAATCAGTTGATTGCTTGCAGTGACATGTGGAGACAATTGCATCTCGACTTCGCTTTCTGAGCCAGTACTAATATTTAATGTACTTTGTGCGTCTGTCATTGATGTGGTTCTCTTCTTCCTGTGTGACATATTCCTTATTCTGACACTTGAATGCACATAGAAATAGCTTCCTTTTTGTTTTTCATTTAAATTAATTCAATCAGCCGCTATCAGCACAACTCTGGAAAAAGATGAAAACTTAAAATAAAAAAAGATCGTTTAATTCGTTGATTAAACCTATCAAATCAATTAAACAATCACAATGACAAATCAGTGACTGATCATTATCAAGATCGAAGCTAAAGATTATTTTATTGTTGTATTGCTTGATTTATATTTAAAGAATAGAAAATTGATAGTTAGGACAAAATATTTTTCCACTTTCCAAGGAGGGGAGAATTGACACACAATCAGTTTTTAAAGTGGGATTCCCATATTTACAAGGAGAGTCCAGAAAATGTTCAAGCACTTGAAGCCCTTCCCTTTATATGTTTCAGGCATCAGGGATTAATTTTGACCCTATTCCTCTTAGTGGCCTGAGGAAGTACTGACTGGTGTGATAGTCCTATGAAATTGACTTTTATATATATTATTGCTCCAATTTCAAACTACCAATATATTTTTTTTGTTCACCTAATACAAGGCCCAAAAGTCACTCAAGGTAGATAACTACTAAGTGAGTTTATTGTAAGGGCATACATGGAGGGAGAAAAAGGCATATATTATAGGATATGTAGGACAGAAAATGATTGACCTAAGACTTGAAGAGGTTAAGATTGTAGTGATCAGGCAAGAATCCACTAAGGCAGGGTTGTCCTTTTTTCCTAAAGGGCCAAATTAGAAATTTATGTCTATTCATCAGGCCACAAAAGTAGTTCATTTAAAAAATTCAAAATGTTGTGAATATCAAATTTTAATAAGAAATATATATAATTATAAAAATACTGTGATGTTGACAGTAAAAAAGAAAAAGAAATTATTCATACACAAAATAAAATCAATTCAAATGTGATTTCTGACATTGCTTTCCTTTCATAATATTGTCAATATCTGGTTTTATGGTACGAGTCTTTATTCTTAGAATGTTAGCCAAATGGTAATCACTCAACCTATTTCTTTCAACAGTTTTGATGAATTTCATGCATGAAAAGAATTGTTCACAGCAGTATATACTACCCCACATGCATAACAGTTTTCTTTAGCTCTGGTTCTTGCCCCATGCACCAGCGGGTTTGTCTCGACAAAGGTCTTTGTCCCCGTCCACTCTTAGTGCAATGGATCAAACTCACTATTCAATCTGTTGCAGGGAACAAACTGATAATAATGGTAACCAAAAAAAAAAAATAAAATAAAAATAATAAAAAAAAAAAAAATAAATAAATAAATAAATAAAAAAAACAAATAAAAAAAACCTTATACTCAGTATCAGTAGGCACTTCGGTGTGGTTAGAAAGCTTAATCACTTACAACTGAGTAGTGAGTTCGTTCCTCACTGGGTGCTCTATTTTGGATGACTGACTGATTTAATTTTAATAATTGAATATACTTAACTAAAAATGGTAATTGTAGTTGGAATAAAAGTATGGAAGAAAAGTTGTAATGTAAATAGTTCTTCAGTGGTACCTAAAAACATAATGGAAGAAAAATCACACCTTCAGTTTCTGGGTTTGATTAAAAGTCACGAGAATTTTTTTTTAAAGTAAAATAAGTAAAAATTAAAAAATTATTTGGTAATAAAATAAGTAATATTTTAATAAATCTTTAAATTATTTAACATGTATGAAACAAAGAAAATAATGCTGAATTGTTATGTGACACGAGTCCTTTTGTATAGCAATAAATGCTTGACAATCTCTCCACAGATGAAGAGAAAACTGGAGACAACAGAAATGTAGTTCTGCAGGAGGATACTGAGAATTCCATAGACACAGTGAGTAAGCAATGAAGAAGACATATGTACAATGGTAACCAAAAACAAAACTCTTATACCCAGTATCAGTAGGCTCCTCAGCATAGTTAGAAGGCTTAATCACTTACAATTGAGTAGTGAGTTTGATTATCTTATAATCAAACTCACGTATTTTGTGACACCTCTAGGCTTCGCTTAGTAAATCACTATATTGGGAACTTCGATGCGTTGTTAGCTTGTCTCGATAGATCAATGATAACTGAGTAGTGAGTTCGATCCGCACTGGGTGCTCTATACTCTCGGCCTTACCTTAGTAAATCGCTATACTCTGAATGAGAAAGAAACAGCTGAAATGTTCTTGGTCACATGATGAGGAAGGAGGGCTGGAAGAACTTGACCTACCCCAGGGTTGTTCAACCTTTTTTCCTAATGAGGTAAATTAGAAATTTAGGTATATTCCCCGGACAACAAAAGTAAATAAATATACTAATATAAATATACTTTTAAAAAGTTCAAAATGTTGTGCATATCAAATTTTATAACAAATATATATAATTACAAAAATACGGTATTAATGATGGTAAAAAAGAAATTATTCATACACAAAATAAAATCAATTCAATGTGATTTCTGACATTGCTTTCCTTTTATAATATTGTCAATATCTGGTTTTATGGTACTAGTTTTTATTCTCAGAATGTTAGTCAAATGGTACTCACTCAACCTATTTCTTTCAGCAGTTTTAATGTGTTTCATGCAGAAAAAGAATTGTTCACGGCAGTATGTAATACCCCACGTGCATTACAGTTTATCAAGATAAGCTAAATAATTTTTATTTAGCTCTGGCTCTTGCCTCACACACCAGCCAGTGTTTCTCGGCAAAGACCTTTGCCCTCTTCACCTTTTAGTTCAGTGAGTGAGTGAACCTACTATCACAATCTGAAAATAATTTTCTTGACATATGTTACTAAAGTAAATGAAAATAGACCTAAAATTTTAGATTTCAGTGAGGTGCATGAAAATATTAATTGGGCCACAGTACAGGCAGTGGCCATGAGTTGGATGTCCCTGCTCTAAGGAGTTTTTATGACAATGCATTACTTCTAGGGAAGAAACTGTCCAAGTGGAACATTCTCCTCATCAATGGAATATGAAGGGAATGAAGATGAGTCAAGTCATTGTATACACAACCAAGCAACTCCGAGTTGTGAAGGTCTGAACTGATGGAACCAAGGAATATAGTTCACCTGAACACTTGCTGTAACAGATTTACAACTAAATCAGTCTGGATAGTTTCGAGACATTTAATATGGCAATGGTTCATTAGTGTCCTTCAAAGTACTCCCCTTGAAACAAACTAAACCTAGCATTCCTTCCACTTTTAAAAAAAAAAAAAATCCTCTTTTGGGATTACCATCAGCTGCCTCTTTGCATTCTCCTTTATCTTGATCACAATCTGATATTTCTTCCTTTTCAACAGCAACTTTAGCTTTGAGAATAGCCAAAAATTGTAAGGATCCAAATCTGGATTATTGTGTGGGGAAGTACTGACAGATCTGTGTGATGTGATGTGATGCTTTACTGAAAATCCTAAATAATCAAAGCATAAACTCATTCAATAATGTCCGACTGCCAACCAAACAACACTACGAGAAAATGTCTTCCCATGTGTTGTTTGTTTGTCAAGTTACATCTAGGCCACACATCTGGTTCTCAAACTATTCAAAACACCTGAGTGCATTCCAGACAGGCCTCACATATACTTATTATAAACATCAATATATTCCAATATAAAAATTCTTTTCTTTCAACAAAATTCATATGAACTTCTATGAATGATAAAGTTCTATGAAGGGGTGCTGATAAATGTTTAACCATTTAACCTTTATCACTCTGTATGTGATTTTATTTGCTGTGCAAAAAGTTTATCCTACCACTGAATTTGAATTTGTTTGAATTTCATAGTTGTGTTGTCATATCCTGCAATGGTAACAGAAAACAGCTTTGAGTGAAATTAACAATAAGTTTACTGCAGTGGAAAAGAATGTAATATTAATAATGCAATGTGCTAAAGGTTAATCATATTCTGGAAAGTTAGTTGAGTTGAGAACTTTTCAGTACCTCTTCTTACATGTAGATACATTAAGAAGTTCATAATATAATGATGAAAAACAAATGCATTTACGTTACATAAATATTTATTTTCTAACATAAAATGTTTCCTTGTTAATGCACTTTGCCCAATGTTTCTCCATTAGAAGATATAGCTGGAAGAATTCAGCATTGAGCTACACACTTATTGATCCAAGATCATTGGCATTTTGTACGCATTCTTTGGCTATGATTCTTACGGAAAATTCCTTTTTAAGAAAAAACAGATAATGTAAAAAATATCTGTTTCCTCTAATCTTTAAAAATGGTAGGGATAAATATTTTGAAAAAAAATTATGTTATGAAAAAATTGTGGCTGTAGACAAACTTTTATTATTTGTGGCAAAAATAAGAAAAAAAAACATTGAACATTTTCCCCACTGGTTTATATAAGAAGTCATAGAGAATTACGAAGGTGAAGTGATTTATTTATTTTTTAATCAGTCGAAAATCTTATGTGGCAATTCAAATAATTTTACTACAAGAATACTGTTCAATATTTAAAGAAAAAAAACAATCAACTGAAAGTCCTAATGAGAAATTTTAAAACAATTGCTTCCAGAAAAGTTTTCTCCATTTTTCCAAGATCTAAATCTCTATTTTTATCTGATTTATTCAGTCAATGTTTAAAGAAAAAATAAAAACAAATTCGTCAAATGCAATCTTAAGATTATTATTAAACCTTGACATTGTTGACAATAGGTGTAACAGTTTCTAGTTATTATTTTCATTCACTCAGATTCTTCTTCATGAGCATGTATGTCACAAAATATTTTATTAAGATATCTGCAGTGGGACAATAGAGAGAGAAGTGAACTCATGCTTTTTCATGCCAAGACCGTAAATAAAAAACAAATTTGTTCTGATAAGCATTACACTGCATGTGCTTCTTGAAATCTATAACATTGTCTCTCAAGAAGTAATGCCTGATCTAATTTAATTTTAAAGTATTCCTCAGCGGGGACATTTAACTGTAAACCATAAGCTTAGCGGGGAAAAATCTTTTAATGTTAAATTCTCTTTTCCTTAATCCACTTTCAAAACGACACATGGAGAATACAAATTGTTGGCATAGAATTTCGGTTTTTGGGAAGAGAAAGTGCTGTCAACATTCTCAAGAGGTTCGTGAATGTTTACGGAATTTATACACTTCATATAAGGAGATGGATCAGTTAAGTTAGTGGCATCTCTGGAGAGAAAAGATTAAACAGACTTCAGTGACAGGCCATACAGTCAGCTGCTATTGCAAATGAAGATATGGTCATGACTGATGCTCTTACTATATCTGATAGAAAAATAACTTTTGCTAAACACTCTCTGAGAGCCTTCAGATGAGCCATAGTAGTGCTTGCAACTTAGTGCAATCTTTTGGCCACTCAAAATTCTGTGCAAATCAGGCTCCCAGAATAATGACAGATTCTATAAAGAAATAAAGAGTGGTTCCTACCTAAGAGCTTCTAGTTTTTCACACTAAAGTTACTGCCTTCCTAAGCAGTTATTCTCCAGTGATAGTAAATCTGCAACTTAGCTAAAAAAAACATCCAAATTGCTTCTCTAAGGGAGGTATACATGACCTCATTCAAAGGCAGATTATCAGAAGTGAGGTGGAAAAAGATTATATTTGAAATCTTTATTCATTTTGGCATTCATTATTCACTTCTATTAAGTCTGTTGTAATTAAAGAAAAACAGGTATTACTTTTTGACCAACTCTTGTATTAATCATGTAATATATGCACTTGCTACAGAGAGTGCCAGCCATCAATGAAAGATTGATTTGATTAGGTAATAATTTATTCATCAGATGACAAATATACTATAGACAACAGCTTGGCTAGTTAACAATGAGCCCTGGTCAGTTTATTTAAATATTGATAAGAATTTTTCATATCAATAATGTTTATAATGACCTGTTGTTGATTATAAAGTATGATAGCTATAGCTTATATGACACTGCAGTGTGCAATGGATGAATTGTTGTCTAAATTATGAAAAAATGAAGACCTTTTAACAGATATGTTTACCAAAATTACACAAAAATATCTTGAAATACCAACAAGTAAATTTATTCAATAAAATTGACGTTCACTTCAATCATGGCCTGGCATCTCTTCTGGATGGTTTCCTTGTTTAAGTTGATGAATGCTGCCATAATCTTTGCCTTCAGTTCATCTTTGGTGTTACAAGGAGTTTTGTTGGTATCTCCCTGAACTGTGCCTCACACATAATAATAAAGGGGGTTGCAGTCTGGAGAGTCAAGTGGCCAGATGTAATGGTTGATGTGGTTGCAGAAATTCTCTGACTGGGTTCTCCTGCTTTTGTGGCATAGTGCAGTGTCCTGCTGCCACACATAGGGTCTTCCAGCAGCCACCCTCTTGATTCAGAGCAGCACTACCTCCTCAAGGCACTTGATGTAGGCCTCTGTATTGAGTCTAAGGTCCTGTGGAGGTATAACATCGCCATCATTAGTGATCACTCCAAACATTATGACATTGACTGGATAGAGCATCCAACTCTTTCTGAACCCCCTGCACTGAAATAGTTGCATTGGAGCTTCTGGCATGAAAGCCAGGCAGTACATCATGCTATTTCTAAATTTCTGGTCGAGTGAGTTGCGTCATGTTGCTCTTTTTTCTCACAAATGGTGCCAAACTAACTCTACTATACTGTGCAGTCGACAAAATCAATGACATGCAAAGCACATGTGCAAAATTAAAAATATAAAATGGCGACAATTTACCCATCGCATGTATAAAAAGTGAACCGTTATGGTTGAATCCCCGCCTCTTCTTAGAAATATGTATCCACTATCCACTGAGAGAACAAATCTATGACATGGCAAACCAAACAGAAGCATCAACATAACAATATTAGGTTCATAAACATGTAATTTTATTAATTATACCCAGAATGATTTGGTCTGAATTCGTTGAGTGGTACCTGCTCTGCAACAGTGAAATAAAATACAAAATGTGTAAATCCATAAAAGTACGGCAAGTAGAATTATTTCAAAGTAAAAACTCATGAGGAATATCCAGTTGTGTCAGTGAAGGTGGCCTAACAACCTTACAGATACATCCATTTATAAATATAAAGGCAATTGATTGTATTTTGAAATTTTTATTAATTTTCTTACTAATGAGTAACAGATACAAAAACACCAAATAAGAATGTCAGTCTTTTTTTATTGCCTTCTGTACAATACATCTTTAATTGCTACATTGATAGAAAGATAATCAAGCTGAGACACTTACAAAAACTTGTCTATATAATATGAAACAAGACACCTGCTCATCCGTTTACAATCATTCTGTGGTTGGTTGAAGAAATGAATAGTTGGCTTTTTAAAAAACTCATTCATCTAATCCACAAAGGAAAAGAAAAAGAGGAAAGGAAAAGAAAAAAAACAGATAAAATGTAAATACCAATTTTTATAATTAAAAGGTAGTTAAAGCAATTTTCTAAAAATGTTTTTTTTTGTCAAGTTTCTTCTTTGAAGACAGTCTTAACCCCTTCTCTACTAATTATTTTCAGAAAAATGTTTCATTTTCAAAGTTTTTTATTTGTTTTTAATGTAGTAACTAAGAAATTGAGGCATCTTGAAGTACCCAAGCAGTGGCTAACACCTCTACCATGCATGAGTTGACAACTGGACACGTTTCAAGCTCAGAAGGGCATAAAAAGAATCAAGATAATTGTGATTTAATGATACAACTCTTACTAATTAACATCCCATAGCTGGTGAGGAGAAGAGGTGAATTGATAGGATCGAATATAACAAACCTAACTGGAATTGAAACACTGCTCTCTGATTAATAATTCAGAGGCATTATCCATGCATACAAGTTTACAACACCTGGTATTCCCAAGAGGTCACCCATCTCGGTGCTGTCCAGGCTTGATGTTGCCTAACTTCAGTGATCATACAGAAACTGGTGTTTCAATGCGATATAGCCTTAAGGCTAAATACTACAGTAAATAGACACAAGATTTCTTATTGATTCATCTTCGTTCGATGGTGTTCCTTCAGAGGATTGGCACAATTGCGTCTCGATTAAGGAATGAGCCTCGCGAAACGGAGTGGCTCTTGCAGCGTGTCTCACTGGCGACAGTTCAAGGTAATGCTTTCTCCATCATAGCGGCTGGCAGAGGATAGAAAAAAAAATTTGTTTATAGTTACGTTGTTCTGGAATTGTCATCATTGGCCGACTGAACTTGCTTTGTTTCAATTATTGTTTCCCTTAGATTGAACTTACCATTTCTTTTTATACTATAATGTATTTCAGTGTTATCCAATAAATTGAGGTTCTGTGAAAAAAAAAAAAAAAAATTCTCAAACTGCTTACTTGCTACATTGTGTTATTTATATAAATCTTTTATTTATGTCCCTGCAGCACACAGGAAATTTTAGTAAAGTTTGTCTTCCTGCTATCTCTCCTAATCCCCTTATATGCCATCCATTTACACAAGCTTGTTAGGTAGATTATTTGCTCCTTTAAAATTTTCCAATTGAAGCTCTTTTCCTTATTGAGCCCTTTTCATTTTCTCTAAAACATCATTGATTGTATCTTCAAGCCATGGTTTTCTCAGCATCCTTCCATAGAACCACATTTCTGTTGCCTCAAGTCTCTTCTCTGTCTGTGAAGTTATTGTCCAGCATTCACTGCCATGGAGGAGGATTGATATTACGTAACAGTTCAGTACTATTTTCTTCATTTCTAAAAAGATTTTTCTGTTTCTTAATACTTTCTTTAGCTTCTGGAAGACATCTTTCATTATGCCAATGTGCCTCTGAATTTTGATGTCACATTTTCTGTCCTCTGTTAAAACACACTTCCTAGATATTTAAATTTTTGTACTTGGTTGAATTTAGCATCTCCAATTTGTAATTTGCATGTTGGGCTGTTTCTTTTGCTGACAACTATACATTCTCTCTTCTTACAATTGATATTTAGTCCTTTCTTCTTGATTTTCTTTACTATGTAACAAATTGCTAGGAAAGTTGGTTTATTGTGTCATGCTAGACAATTTTTCTCACCTTTTAGGAGAACATAATTTCTTTTATGGTTTGATTAGATGTTCCTAATCACCAAGTGACCGGTGGTTAAGTTTGTTCTGCTTTCCATGAAGACAGACTGGCACCACCAGACATCTGTTCTGATTAATATGAATCCATCTCTTCTCCCTACAGTATGACGATGCGAAACAAAAAAAACGAAAATAAACAATTGTAAAATAAAACAAATGATGAAATATTTCACTTAACAAAAATAGGTAGTAACAGAAAGAGAAGTAAGATCTCTGGCGATTTTGATTAAAATATTAATATATTTGACTAGATAACCAAGAAAGCAGGATTTAAAATAATATATTTAAGACCGAAAAGAAATACATAAATATAAATGATTTTTTTTTATATTGGTCAAAAAAAGGGAAAACAAAGTTAGAGATGCATGGAGGAGATGACCAATAAATATGTGTCCAAAATGTTCTTCATTACTGGGACCTGAAAACATGACCGAGATTGTGTTTATCCAATGGCCTTTCTAGGGACATATTTTTGGAGGGAAAAAGTGTTGTTCATGTATACATTTATGGAGATATATACAGGTTGAGGAGGGTAGGGAGAAAAGAGAACGAGTTGAGGTTTAACCCTGTTGAAGCATGGCGATTAGTGTACTAAACGCAAGGAGGTATTTTAAGAGAACATAATTCTTTTATGGTTTGATTAGATGTGCCTAATCACCGAGTGACTGGTGGTTAAGTTTGTTCTGCTTTCCATGAAGACAGGCTGGCACCACCAGATATCTGTGCTGATTAATATGGGAAAAGAGGCCACCTATTCATAACAACTGCCATATAAGAGGATCAATATTCAGATGTTCAAAATTTAAAAAAAAAAAAAAAGAAAAAGAAAAAGGTAAAAAGCCATTTTTTTCTCTCTTTGCTCACAGATTTTTCTCCGTTTCCACTGGGCATTCACAAAGTCTCTCTTTTGACCAAAGGTTTAACTCTAATGCCATGTCATCATCTGGACATTTGCAACTCAAGGAAATGCAACTTCTGTCTTTAATAACCAAATGGGCAAAGTAACTCACAGACCTACAATATGGATATTTTCTAACAGGAAACATGTATGCAAATTTCTTTTTACATTTATTTTGGGCTCTGAATAAAAACTATTTGAAGATTTTCTTTGGCTTTTGTATCAACTCAGCATTCACCTTTCTTTCATTAATTCTGTTTTATTTCTTTTTTTGTTTTTTAAACCAAACAAGCAACTGAAAGAAATAATACAGCAATATGTTACACAGGAACGTATTTACACTTGGTCTCTTATCAGAACAAAAATGCAGAAGAAAATATACAACTCTAAATGTATTAATTTGATAAACGCAAAATTCAAAACTGCAGGAAGGAAAATTTAAAAATGACAAAGAAATTTATTTATCATTTGAAAATTTGAAGAATTTATTAGTTAACTTACAAATGATACACTATTTACATTATTTGGACTATTGTCCTCATCTTTGTTGCCATATTTATTACAATGTTTCAGCCATTGGGGAGTCTTACTCAGGAGACACTTCGCAGGTATCTCTCCCGAGTAAGACCCCCATAGAGGAGAGCATGACTAAAGACTGTGTGTATGCTATCCCGTGCATCTGTGGAAAGAAATATAAAAGGGAGACAGGCCACCCTTTGAAGGTAAGGCTTCAAGAACACCAGAAAGCTGTAACATGAGGGGAAGTGGAAAAATCAGGCGTGGCTGAACACATATGGAGAAAAAAGGGAGATCACCACCCTCTGTGGGATCAGGATGAGATCATAGACAAAGGACATCATTGGAAAATTCATAAACTTAAGGTATCAGCACATATGCTAGGCCACAAAAATCTCTTGAGCCAACCAAGCATAGAAATGAATACAATATGGTAACCAGTAATAAGGAGTGCCAGAGAAAAGTGATAATAGCAACAAAAATTGCAATATGTGCTCTGGTAAAAAACATGCAATGATAACAGTGAAAATTGCAATATAAGCACTTGAAACAAAAAAATAATACCCAGAAATTCATACACAGATGTCCTCAAGAACACATGGCACAGTGAATAAAGGTGTTAGTTAGATCCAGTGACAGTTTACCCAAAGAGTGAGTTCAATACCTGGTTAAGGCAGTGGAGAACTTGGAGAGGGGAGTAAGCAGGAGATAACTGATAGCTGAACTAGAACTAGTGGAACTAGAACAGTCTACACCAGTTAGTGAAATAAAGAGTTCATTTCGACATTCCAACCACGTGAAGAAGGCCGGAAAGTACAACGGCCAAAACGTAATAAATATGGTGACAAAGATTGTCCAAATAATGTAAATAGTGTACATAACATCTAATCTCAGAAATATAGACAGATACTGATTATAAATGATAGTTGTTTTCCATTTTCAAACACCTGACAAAAAATTAGCAAATGTCAGAGAAAATTGATTGTTATGGATCTTATTTTTCGAAGTAAATCAAAAATATTACCTGCCTGTTTTTCTCATTATCTTACAATCTTATTCATACAACTTCCCTATAACTAGAGTTTTATTCTTATCAAACTAATCATTAAATTATGAAAGTTTTTTTTATTGATAGTGGTATCTGTAAGAATAATTTATATTATAAGAAAGAACAAGTCAGAATATCAAGTAAAAGAAACAAAAAAAATAAAGATATGAGGAAGTGCCAAAAAGTTCTCCATCCTTCAAAAATAAGAATAAAAATTTGGTCATATTCTGGGAAATGGTCCAGGCTGAAATCTTTTCAGCACCTCCTCATAAGAATAATGTTTGAATGAAGAGCATAAAATCCTAACTCAAATCATATTTTCAAACGAACAAGTTTAAAACAATGTAGCTGTTGTCAAGATCATAAGTCCTGTATCACCTTAGGGTTATAGGACTACCACATCTATTGCAGCCACAGCAGCAGTGGTGTTTCCTGGGCAAACAACTTGATGGAGCCCAACCCTATCCAGGCTGGGTTGAATTTAGAGTTTTTCTTCTCCTATACAGGTTGCCAATCAAGGCTATAGGGTTCAATCTGTTCTGTTATTAACCATAGCTAGTGGTAGAGATGAATTCATACCTTTCCCAAGAGTATTAGCACATAAATGGACATAATGAACTCGACTGGAATTTGAATTCAGCTATCCTTTTCCTCAATACAAGCTGCTATCCATTAGTCCACCATGCGTCAGGTTTCTTAGCAACTCCTCAATGTGTACATGTCCATTTAAAATATAAACATTGGTTAAAAGTTTAGAAAATATCTGTGTAATAAGATTTTGTTTTTTTGTTTCCATATCTTTTCATTAGAATCTGACTTACACTCGATATGTCGCTCCCAATGGAAATAAGACTCTGCTTTTTATATCATTAAATGAAATGTTCCTGGTTTGAACTCTGAAATATTGTTTGATGGCAGAGAAACCATTGAGAGCATTTGCTAAAAACTGAGAAATGTAAATTTGGCTTGAGACTCTTGGCTAGAGCAGCAACCATGGTTGCAAGGTTATTAACAGATGCATTGGTTTTTACAAGCGTTTATAACATTGGTCTTTTCATTTGAAGTGAAGAAAAATTTCTTGAAAAAATGATCAAATGTTTTTTTTTTCTGTCTACAGCAAACAGCTTTTGTTTATTCATAATTCACACATTTCAAATATTTTGTCCACAATCAAAAATAGTGTACCGAAAACAAATTACTTAATAAAATTTGGTAATCTTTTTTTTTTAAATCTAAAACAAACCCATGATTGTAACAATATTTAATACTGCTTTATACTTTTATCTTTCAACTGTGTGTCAGATAAAAACTTGATATGATGTTCTTTCAAAAAGGCTACAATCTGCACAGCCAGACTTCCTGTCACACTGCTTTACAGAAACCGGGCATTGAAATTCTAATTCAGACAACAGTGGCATCTCAGTACCTCCACCTCAGAAGTATGGAACTTCTTCCTAACCAATAGAATATGAAGGGAATGTAGATACGTTAATTCATGCACACTGAGTCAATATTCTTAATCTCTTCATATTCCATTGGTAAGGAGAAAGGTCCACTCTAACAGCTTCATCTCTAGAACTTGCATTATGGAATGAACTCCTTAGAGGATGATTCCCTCATCTCAACAATCTTAAATTTTTCAAGTTAATACTGAACTGTTATGTACAGTACACATCTCCATAATATGCACCTTTACTTTCTCTCATTTAAATCTTTATAACAACTTGAGTAACGCTTTTCCTTAAGTGGCTTTTGGGACTTGCATTGAATGAACAATAGTAAAATAAAAATTTAAAATAAAAAGTAGAGTGGCAAAAATGCGGTTTGTAATACCCAATCTCTTCATCCTGCTTTGGGCCATGTGCACTACATGGAACTGAATGGACTCCAGAAAGAGAAACCAAAGTCAGGCCCATCTTTGTTTCAACGATGTCTACAAGAGTGACATGGAGTAACTAAATATGAATGTCAATAGGGGAGAATAAAATTCAAGTTATAAATTTCACTAGAGGCTGGAACTGTGAGCTGAATAAATGTAAAATGACCAAAAATCATCCAAAGACAATATTGAAAAAAAGCACTGTCAGGTGTACATACTGAAACTCTCACTCTTGTTGGAATCTCTGCATCTGCAATTATATTGCTTTGCTAACTTTCCATCATTTGGCAGCACTAACAGATGACATATATTGAGGAGAAAGAGCAGATTGAGACAATACTACGAAAGACAATATTTGCCATGATCTGAATTAATAGTCTGTGTGCTGAAATGATCAGGTGAATGAAAAAAGATATTTGTAATTGTAATTTTGTGAAGGTTAGCTCAAATGTCAACTTTTGGTGTTCCTTGAAGTCAAATTCTTTTGATTAAAATCAAAAGAATTATATTAATTATCTTTCAAACACAATTTTAAATAGTTTAATTAAACTAATACATTGACTTGCTTTATTTGCTTCAGGATCAAAATCCCGTCAGTGATTTCACAAAATTTAGAATGACTCACTAAAATTCAACAGCTTTACCTCTATATCCCATTCCCATAATAATGACAATAACTTATTCATCAGAAAAAATATCAAAATTAAGTGAAAACAAATAAAACTTCTTTATCACCAAGCATTAATACATTTAGTTATGTAAATCCTCTGCAAAGTTGAGAAAAAGAACATTTTTTTAATCATTTCACCTCAAGCAATGCAATTAAACCACAAAATTAAAGGAGTTACTTAGAGTTAGAGCATATGAGAAAATAAAAACACTATTAAGGAGAGAGAACAATCAAAAAACAAGAATTAAGAAAACAGTAGATAACAATTGACATTACATTTGAATTTTTGAAGATCAAAGTTGACTAGGAAGCAAGAAACTGGAATAGTGTTCCACAAGCGAGAAGTGCAAGAGAAGAAACTGTTGGCATAGAACTTCCAAATGCATCTAGCCATTTCAACTGTAAAATGATGAGATCTTGATTACTGGGAGTGGAAGAGAATGAGAAGATTTTACTGAAGAGAAAGTATAAAAAAAGAGAGAAGATGGTGATTGATGTTGCATTTAAATTTTTGAAGATTGTCAGTAGCAGGGAAGTAAGAAATTGGATGAGTTCTGCAGGCAAAAACTGTAAAAGAAAGAAACTATTAGAATAGAAATTAAAGTTACATATAACTATTTCAAGAATAAAATGATGAGACCTAATAGCCAATTTAGTAGTACACTTAAACTCATTCAGTTGTCGTACCAAGGAAAAGACATTATTAGAATGACTGCCATGAAAATATTTATAGATAAGACAGAAGTGAGTGAAGATGCTAGATCAGGACCGATAACATTATAAACCCTTCTTTGGATTTTTTCTAGAATTTCAAGATTATTAGATGATTAGTTATAAATTTATGTATGCTGGAGGAGAGGAAGACTTAGCAACTTTTGCAGAACTTCACCAAAAATAATATTGCTCCTCTCATTCTGCTATGCTGTTATACTCTATTCAATTTCAATACTTTGATCATAATTCGGAATTGTGGTTGTTCAAAATGCTACATTACTGTCCATGGCTAAATACTGGTTCTGACTAGTACAATCCAATTGTCAATAGTTTGGTGTTGTTTTTTTTGCTTTTTAAGAAGAAAGCAAGATCTGAATGCCATATGATTTACTGATTTGTTTTCTGTAGCTTGCCAACATTTTTCAGGTCATTTAAAGCCAGAAAATATTTTTAGATTGTAAGAATTTTTTTTTTGAGAAAATAAAGGTTGAGTGATACAAGTCTTACTAATTAACCTATAACTGTAGGGAGAAAAGGTGGATTCATACCTTTCTCTCTTTGCACATAAATGAATATAATGAACCCAACTGGAATTCAAACTCTGGTCTCTGATTAACAATAACAAAGCATTATCCACTACACCACCTGCACATGCAACCTTGCAGCACCTGATATTCCCAAGTGGTCTCCCATCTAGGTACTGACAAAGTTCGACATTGCTTAATTCTGGTGATCATACGAGAACCAATGTTTTCACCATGATATGGCTGTAAGCCTTGAATGCAACATGAAGTTGTTCAGGAAGAAACTGTATTGATTTTAAGTTTACTGTTTTAACTAAGTATTCCAGAACAATCAAGTGTTAATTGGTGCTTTATTTTTTTAAATTTTATTTGTTATTTAATAAAAATTTTCATCACATTTATTTTTACAATATTGAAGTAATAAAAATTGAAGTAGCAAAAATTCCATATTTAATGAAAATAGTCTCAGAAAATAAACAGCAATATTTTAATTCTAAAAAAAAAATGTTAATAAATTTTAATTCCGAAAACCTGGAGAAATGTTGGCCAAAAAACAAACAATGGTGATAATATGAAGGGAAGGGTTCAGGGCAAACATTCCAAAAGCTCCAACACAAGAAGCTACAATAGACTGACTGGAACCATTTTAAACCATTGAAAAGAAGTGAGCCAAGAAAGACTCACAAAAGTATTCAAAGGCAAAATAAAAACAATTAAATACATAGAAGGATACATTAATCATGTTCAGCAATATGAAATAAATCAGTTTTTGCATCATATTATTACTTCTAATGAAAAATGATTATTTTTATAATAACCAGGAAAGAGCAGGACAATGAATGAATATGGAGGAGAAGCTGAGACATTAGCTGCATTTGTACTGACAGCAAAAATAACAAATTTAAACCAGTTGAAGATGAACTGCACCCTGTCTTTTAATCAGAGATCTCACTGATGTGTTAATATTTGAAAAAAATTTTGCCAATTATTTTTTAAAAACAACTTCTCATCTCAAATTAGTTAAGTGAAGACATCAAAGAATTGGTTGTTTGAATGAAGAACTTCTTAGAATCAATTCTTCAAATGTGTAGAGAAATATTCTAACAGAATAAATTTTTCCCTCTGAATTTTTACAATTTATTTATTTATTTATTTATAAAATTCGGTGTAATGTCATTAGTAGTACCTTTGTAACAAAGTAGTGGACCTGGCTTTACTCAAGTAAATTGGGGTGCCAAACTGTACTGGTCCATGGCCCACACCTAACTCTCACACATAGCTCCAAGAAGTTGCATAGACACTGTGATGACCACATTCGAGTCAACAATATCAACCTGCTGTGTGGAGGTAGTTGAAAGGGTTTCCTAACCCGACCAGTAAAAGGAAACACCACTCCACAACCCACCTGTGCTAGTGGTCATTCGCCAATCACCAGCTTGGGTATAAGAGCTGCACCTTAGAGATCAATGGCATTACCAATGGGCGGAGGAACAGTGTAATCTCAACATCCCCAGTGCAAAAGGAACCGACAGGCCATTGCACTATTTTGCCTTGAATGTCACCATGAACCACAATTAAAGAAAGAGGGGGAGTGGTGACCCCAGCAGCCCATATGCAGTAACTGAATAAATGAATGAATGGTTGCAGACCAAAGAATAATCAGTTTTATGAATGAATGTTTTATTTGGATCTTTTGGTTATCAGTATGGTATGAATTAGAAGAAAAGAGAAATGTGACAATTACAAAGAAATAAAATCTTGTAGGTGGTCAAAGAGAAAAGTGCTGATTTAAAGGGTCCCAAGAAATGTTTAATTAATTTACGAAATAAATGGTTCTATGATGGAAATATATATACAGTAAATATAATATTATTATTATTATTAATAATAATAATAATCTGCTCTACTCAGGTGAATTGGGATGCAAAATTGTACTGGTCCATGGCATACATCCAACTCCCACATATGACATCAAGAAGTCACATGCGTACTGCAAGGCCACATCCTGGTCAACATCATCGACTTGCCAGCTAAACTGTGTGAGGTCAATTGGAAGTGTTTCCTGACCCAACTGGTGAAGAGGAATGCCTCTCCCCAACCCACATGTGCCAAGCAGCTGCTGACCAGTTGCCAGCCTGGGTGTAGGAGCTGCACCTCAGAGGTCAATGACTTTATCGGTGGGAGGAGAGAACTTCTGAGAACCCCAATATCCCTGTGCAAAAAGAACTGGCAAGCCATTGCACTGTTTTGCCTTGAATGTCACCATGAACCACAATTACAACAGTAATAGGGGGAGTGGTGACCACAGCAGCACAAAATGCATTAAGGGAATAAATGAATGAACCTGATAATTGTCTATTTAGATATTGTACGAAACATCAGGTCAATACATGAGTATAAATAACAACAATGATACAACTTTAAAGATTTTATAGATACAACCCTGGCATTTATAACAGTTTATTAATTAATTTTGTAATTCGTTTTTTTCTTGAGATGAATAGACACAGCAAGTTTAGAAACAAATATTTAATAAGATTAACACCACCTAGCACAAAGTTGTCACTTTTGTAACACTCAGTAAGAATATCTTTGTATATCTCTGAGATGAGTTATGATTATTTACATTACTCAGGCTGTTATCCTAGTCGTCATAGCCATACTCATAACATTTAGGCTGGCCTTCTTCAGGTGATTGGAATTTCGAACCAAACACTTTATTTCATCCACCGGGTTAGATTTTTCTAGTTCCATGTGCCATGCCTCTTCTGGATGTCTCAGTTATTTACTCAAGGACACTTGGCCTAGTGGATAAAGTTGTTGGTTAGATCCAGTGACTAGACCAAAAGAGTTATGAGTTCAATTCCAGGCAAAAGCAGTGGTGAACCAAAAAACTTGGAAATTTGAGTTAAAGAGAAATAACATCTGGAAGAGGCATGGCACATGGAACTGGAACAATCTACCTCGGTAGACGAAATAAAAGGTTTAGTTCAAAATTCCAATCACCTGGAGAAAGGCCAGAGTGTACAAATGTTGTGAATATAGCAATGAAGATGAGGATAAAGATAAAGATTTCCTAGATGTTACCTTCAACCTAAGAAAAGGCACATACAAACCATACAGAAAACCCAATGATAGACCACTCTATATACACACATCTTCCAACCACCCGCCTTCTATAATCAAACAGATACCAAAATCGATTAACTGCAGGCTTTCCGACAATTCCTTCAATGAATCTATATTTAACAAAGCTAAGAAAGACTATGAACAGCCCTAAAAGATAGCGGATTCCCAGCAACACTCACATACTCACCACAGAACACAAAAAAGGCCAACAGGAAAAGAATTGTCATGTGGTTCAACCCACCGTACAGCAAAAACATAAAAACAAACGTAGGAAAAATATTCTTTAAACTTTTACACAAACACTACACAAAATATTCAACAAAAACACAGTAAAAATCAGCTACAGTTGCACCAAGAACATGGCACAAATAATAAAAAAGCACAACAGGAAAATTATTAACAAACCACACGAACAAATTAAACCCACATGCAACTGCAGTATAAAAAATGAATGTCCCTTAAATGTTAATTGTTTACAAAACAATGTAATCTACCAAGCCACGATAAAATCACCAGATAATGAAGAAAAAGTATACATAGGAGTAACTGAAGGAACCTGGATACAAAGAAATTATGTACACAAAACATCTTCCACAAATAGTAAATATGCAAACAGTACAATGCTTTCTAAATTGAGCCTTGGCATCTAAATCGGCTATAATTTTACATTACCTTTGGTAATGCTAGTCCTGTTCAGGTCAAGCAGTTCCGAGTAAACAATGCCTTACATGCCCAGAACAAACAAAAAATAGATTCTCTTCTAACTTTTATATTAGTATCCATCATATAAAATGCAGAGAGGAAAGCTTACAGAATCCACAAAAGGAATAACTTTGATAAAATGAGACACATAACACTGTGTTATACTTTGTTGCAATTAGATCTCTTTCTGATTTATTCTTCATGCCAGCTGGATGTGAATGCTATGAAGGCAGATAACAAAATAAAAAAAGTTTTCTGCACATAGGCTCCAAGCATCACATCCAGTCCATGAAACAATCACCCGCAATGAATACAACACTAGCCAATTGTGAACATTCCCACCAAAAGATTTCCCTGGGGACTGCCAGATCTGCTTAAAAATTGTTTGGCAATCCTGAGTTTTGATTGAACTAATAAACATCAATATAATATAAATAAGAAGTTCCTTAAGGATCTGACTGAGAGGAACATCATCCACAAAGTGAAAACAATTTTCTTTGATAAAAAAATTGTTTTTTGTTTGACATGTAGCTAACTACTGTAAAACACCAACAAATATCTTCATCCAGGATTTTATTTTTATCTTTTTACTCATTTCACCTTAAGCAAGGCAATAAAGCTACTAAGAAGCAAGGAGGTATGGAGTGTGAAAAATATGAGATAAAAGAAAAATATTATTAAGGAAAGAGAACAATAAAGAACAGGAATCAAGAAGACAGAAGACAATGGTTGGAATTGCATGAAAATTTTTGAAGATCAAAATTGACTAGAAAGCAAGAGACCAGAAGAGAGTTTTGCAAGCAAGAAGTGTGAGAGAAGAAACTGTTAGCATAGAACTTTGAATTTTAAAATGATGAGACCTAACTGCCAATCTAGTACTGTGCTTAAATTCTTAAAGTTGAAATACCAAAGAGAAAAGCAAATCAGAAAAAATTACTATGAAAATATTTATAGAAGAGTCATTGAAAAGCTATGTCACGGTGATGGGAAAGTGAGTGAAGCTGAGATGCCTGGTCAGGACTGATAACATTGCAGATTCTTTGGATTTCTTCAATAATCATCAAATACATAGCAGAAGCACCAGACTAAGAAGGAGGATTATAATATTTTAATGCTGGCTTTCAACATTAATTATGACTATTCTTCTTTTATTGTTCAATCAACAAATGCAGATGCCTATCGTCTGACAGAACCCAATTGATGTAAAATAATTATATTTTCATGTTGTGAGTTGATCTTTATAAAAGGTGATTTCAGGGCAATAAGTCACCTTATTTGCTACCAATCAAATTACAGATAGAACCATTTCTAATATATTGTTGCTGGTTTCTGAAGGAAAAAAAAAATCAATGATTTGCCAGAGTTCGGACAACAGATGAGCATAATCTAGCCCAATACTTTAAAGTCTAAGTTTATCTTAACATCTTGCCAATACAGTAACCTTAATTTTTCCCTTCATAATAACATCACTATAATCATTTAAGAAGTATTAAATGTCTAGAAATTAAAATACATTTCTACTAAAAGTAATGGTAAAACTGCTAAAATGACTAAACCAAGAATTCATGCTTTTGTTGTATTCTGATGGCACTCCCACATTTTTTAAAAAATAACCGGAGGAAAAAGCTTAAACAGTATCATTGTAAGACTGATTCAGGGTATAAAAAGGATTCAAAGCAAAACAATAGTATCATTTAATTGTCAATAAATGAATGGGTCGTGAATCAATTTAGCTAAGTTTATGACAGAGACAACCAACATCACCTCACCTTTCAAGCCTTGTGCCACAATTGTCTTTTTATGCAATAAATATATGCATTCTGTAGTCAAAATGATGAGGATCAAAGTGTAGTATCTGTTCCAGCCAGCCATCATCATCATTCAAAATTGAATACATGGCAGATACTCAGCATTTGTGCATATACATTTTTGTATGAACATGATAACTAGAGGTGGTGATGTGTGTTTTATGTTGTACAGGGTGCAATGGGTAAATTGTTGCCATTTTATATTTTTAATTTCACACGTGCATGTTATTTGTTTTTGATTTTGTCAACTGAACAGTATAGTATGCTCAGTTAAATAAAAGAGAATCTGTGAGAAAAAGAGCCCCATAACACAATTTACTCCTCCAGAAATTTGAAAACAACATTCTTGCTGAAAGCTCCAATAATAACATTTCAGGGTGTTTGGGTGTCACTCTGGGGACAGAACAGAGGATTCAGAAAGAGTTCGATGAGTTCAAAGGTGATACTGAAGGTGTTTTGAGTGATCACTAGTGATAGCAACATTTTGCCTCTATTTATCTTCCCATAGGACCTCAGACTCAACAGAGGCCTGCATAAAGTGACTTGAGGAGGTAGTGCTGCCCCAGGTCAAAAGGGTAGCTGCTGGAAGACCCTATATCTAGCAACAGGACTCTGCACCATGCCACACAAGGAGGAGAACCCAATCATGGCTGTTAGACAATTTCTGTGACCACATCATCCCTTACATTTGGCCACCAAACTGCTCAGACTGCAACCTCCTTAATTACTGTGTGTAGAAGTGCAGTTGAGTTAGAGCCCAACAGATCTCCTTGTAACACCAATTTAAACATGGAGACCACCCAGAAGAGACACAGGAGATTCCAAAGTCGTCTGGAGGCCGTGGTCAAAGCCAATGGCGATATTGAATAAATTTCCTGTTTAGTATTTCAAGATATTCTTGTGTAATTTTGGTAAATATATCTGTTAAAATGAGGTTACAGTGTTACTTTTACTTCTGTGTAATTTAGACGACAATTTATCCATCGCCTCCTGTAGATTTGTTGAAGTTATCTTTTGGAATTCAGTTTGATTTCAGAAATTGTAGGAGGTTCATTATTTGCCCACAGCTGGGACCCTAACAGATGCAGTTAAGAGGTGGTTCCACACTTCTGAAAAACCTTCCAATCAGAGGCATTGCTGCCAGATTTAGTTTATCATCATACCCAGGACGAGGAGATTAGTAGAAGAAAATGTTACAGAGGAAATGGGCAAGTGTTCAGAATACCACACTCTGGTTCATTAGGAATGAACAAGAAATGGCATCACAGGAACAAGAAAAAGTAATACAAGATATTTCTTAAAGTCAAAATATTGGACACATGAACACAGCCAGAGGAAACTTGGCCAAAACACTATCTCTCACATCTATAACAACTAAAGTGTAGAATTAACAGTTATCTCTCCTAAATATCCTCATAAATAGCACTTCTTTTTAACAGTAAGGTTCACCCTGTACAAAGCCTGGGGCTCACTTATAGAAGATTATGTCAAGGGGTAGTTTATACAAATAGGAGGGGAATATAATAGTTGACTCTATACATCAGCATTTCTCAACCAGGGTTACCCAGAACCCTAAGTTTCTGCAAAAGGTTCCCAAGGGTTCTGAGAAGAACAGGGGAGATAAATAAAAAGTCAAAAGTGTATAAGTTTAATTTCATATACGTAATATTACTAAATTACTAATACTGGTTACTTACGTTTATTTTTTATGGTTGAGTTTAACATTTTTTTCTGATGGAGTATTATAAACGAACAGTATGAATTTTATTTGGCATTACTGAAAAATTTGACAAAGTATTAATTTTTCCTTAAACCAGTTATTCAAAAATATATACTATAATATTTACCACATGGACTATGATGAAAATAAAATAAGAAAGATGTGGTATATAATTTGTTTTTGAGCAGGTGTTCCTTGAGGCATGTAATTTATTTTAAGGGTTACTCAAGGGTAAAAAGGTTGAGAAAAGCTGCTATACATGAACAGGTTAAAATTGTAGTGATTGGGGAAACGTCCTTTCAGGAGTTGGTTCCACAGAGCAGTGGTTCATGGGAAGAAGCTGCTTTAGTGCAATTTCCTTCTCACCAATGGAATACAGAGGGAATGTGGTTGGTTTGCTACAATGTGAGTGGCATGATGGGTCCTAATCATGAAGCTTAGAGATGACAGAAGCAAGGAATGCAGTTCATCTGAGAACTTTCTATAGAAGTAGCGATAGAGCAGTAAGAGGCTTGCCACATCTCACCTGTGAGAGAGAGGTTGGAGGGTGGAGAATAATTTGTCATCTACAAGGACTTGGAGACACTTTTGAACTCTAGCAAGAACAGAAAGTGAAGACTAGACAGCTCCTACCCAAATATAACGACAATACTCCATTTTCAGCTTGACCTGGTTCTTGTAAAGGTAGAGGATAGCATGAGGAGTCAGGTACTTACAGGAGCAGTACAGGGCATCAACCATTCTTACCTCTTCTTACAGGTGTCAACTTCAATCAGTAACCCTCTACCTTGAATAGCTTTTGAGCCTTCTATTGGGTGAATAACTAGTAAAAAAAGAATATGTCAACAATAATTCAAATAAATTCAATTCTTCTTTCTTTAAATTATTTATTGAAGATTAAACCAACTTAGTAAATATCAATGAAGTCAGCTAATAAGCCCTGATTTTTAAGTTCCATTAAGTACCACATGGTTTATGATTGATTTTTTTTCATTCAACAGCAAAACAAATGTCAACTGAATGATGTTTTATGCAATTTTTGTGGCACAAATCAATATTCTTTGCAAAACTATATTGAGGAATATAAATGAAAGAGAATTTGATTTTTTTATCAAATGAAGCATTGTCAACAATTAATTTCCAATCCATTTTGTTTCATTACGATCAGAGACTAACATTCAAAATACTTTGTTTTCAAAAGCAGGTAAAATTAAGATAAAACAATTTGAAGACAAAAACTATTTATAATTTTCAATGTTTAGTAAAAATTCTATATTAATACTAATACTACTTGATGAAAAAGAATACAAATTAAATAAATAATAGTCAAAACTGACTAATGATTGTCAATGCTTCATCTCATAAAAATTCAAGATAATATTACTACTAATACTAAGAGATAAAAAAACCTAAGCTGACAGAAATACTGTGGAGAAATTGACTGTTAGTCAGATGGGAAAAGAGAAGTGTATTTACCTAGTGCTGCTGAAATGCTTACTAAACAAAAACTTGTTATTTTCTGTACTAACCCTTTATAGTTATAATGATCACATGATAGGGTTACTATGTGACCCCTGAAGTTGCATAAAAAGAGAGGAAATCTGTCTTTTATTTATTAAATTTACCTTGCATATTATTAGACAATTATATGTCATGGAAAAGTGGCAATATATTTTGCAACTCAAGGTAAGTGCTACTGCTTCCAAACCCACAACGTGACCAGTCTCTGTTCGTGTTGGGGATTGGGAGCATTCTTTCAACAATACTAATCAAAAATTAATACTGGTTGACAATATTTCATTTAATAAATAATAAATCAATATTACCACTACTAATACTACTACTAATAATAAGAGTGGTAAAAATAATCACAAATATGGCACCAAACATTCAAGGGAAAATGAAAAATGTTTAATGGGTAGACTGGATCTTTTGCCAACCACGAAAGTCCCAGTAGCTTAATCTGTAGAGCAATTACTGTACATAGATTTCCTGATGTAAAAAGTTTGGGAGTTGAATCTCACCTGGAGTCTATTCCTTATTTTCAATCTGTATTGTTTACTGATGATTGGAGTAGCTGTGGTGAAAAGTAACTTCAAATGACAAAAACATCTATCAAAAATTAATAATGAATGAAAGATGACATTCCTTATCATACTGCTTGAACTGAAAGATTAAAATATAGACAACATTTACCAATTTGCATATTTATGAAAAATTCGAAATAAAAAGGGCCCATTTGGTTAGATGGGCTGTAGACTGTTACAGAAAACAACTATCAACCACTGAGACTCTAAAAGCAATATTTTTTTCCTCAAATGTCGCTTTTCATATTCCATAGATGTTAATACCACAAATCAATAGCAATAATGGATCTTTCTTTCTACCAGAAAATATTATCACATGTTTTCAAGAATTGTGCTACCAAAATTACATTAAGGGCTTCTGAAGAAATTTAAAAGATTTGCTTCATTTTTGACTTGTAAAGGATTTTTATAGAAGGCTCCAGAGTCATTCGAGGGAGAGAATTACTGAAGGAGTTTGTTGTGTAAGTGCTGAGACTAAGAAGTAAAGAGAGGCAATGCGCAAATATATTGTGAGTGGCATCATGAGAAAGACTTAATGGTTATAAGTACTGAAATCCCTTAGAAAGGAGACCAGAAATGATAAGTCAAAGAATTAGAACAACATAACAATGGGGAGCAAAGATAGGATTTTGTTTTGAAAATTCATAGAAAGGAGACCAGTAATGAAAAAAAAACAACAAGCTATCATCGGGGTTCAAATGAAGGGGCCCATTTGAAATTTTTTAGTTTGTTATCAATTATGACAGGTATTTGAGGAAGGTCAAAAAGTACAATATCTGAACTCAAACACTGCATCGTACCCCCCACACCATAAAAAACAAAGCTGTAATGAAAATATATCATTTATGAATCATACATTCTATTTTGCATTAATAATTTAGAATTTTTTTTAAAAGGGGCCAATAGGAGCAAAAATGAAAAGACTTTAGAAGGAATTGGAAACCCAATCCTAAACAGGAAAAATTAAAAAACAAAATAAAATAAATAATTAGTAAATAAAATTTCAGAGTTCAGGTAGGGACATTAGATGTATAGAGTTGTAGCAGACTTTAGAAAGAACTGGAAACCCAATCCTAAACAGGAAAAAAGAATAAACGTCAACTACTGTTCAAAGCAAAAATATTATTAGACCTTTTTATTTAACCCATATACGCCTAGAGTAAGTTCAAAATGAAGCCCTACAATATATTGTGACCATTTTACCTAAAGTTAATATTTTCTTAATTCTAGAAAATTTTCAGCATATTTCAGTGAAATGTTCACATTACATGGAGATAGGAATTAAACTGTTGCCTTCTTTTTTTCATACTAGAATTTTTTGCAACATGCCAACCTGTGTTGAAGTCCTCACAGTATTTCATACTGTTGAAGTTATCACTAACATTTTTTTGTCAAGATTTACAAACTATGTTTCATTCAGTTTTGCAAACAAATTTATGAAATTTGAATAAGCTGATTTGTTTGGGAAAAAAATCCTCTTTGACAAAAACACTACTTTATGGTTTTATAATTTTTTTAATTTTAATTTTATTAGACTTCATGGTTAACAATTTTTAAGAAAATTTATTTTTCCTTTTTAATCTCAAAGAATAAATTCTGAGGCTGTCTTACTCTTGAGCATGCAACATACAACTGGCTATGTGTAAATATTTCTTCCTGGAGCGAAATTCTAACTTTTAGAAACTTTTGGCCTTGTGACTTGTTTATGGTTCTCACAAATACAAAGTGAAAATTTATTGTACTAAACAAACTGTACTTTGTACCCGCGCTTACTTGTTTGCACTTCTATCCAAAACTTGATTTTGATTGGTCAGTATATGGCTATTTTCAAGGGTGTTTACAAAGTTAGCATTGAGTATGATGGTGAGACTAAATTTTATTTTAATTCCACTACTAACCATTGGAAAACCTGATATTACCATCATAAAAGTACACTTGCCAATAAGCAATATTCTAATTTTTTTTTTTTTTTTTTTAAGCGTATCACCCCAAGCAAGGCTGGAGGCCACTATCACGCAAGGGGTTATAGAAGGGTTGGAGGAAGAGCAGATAGGAGTGGTAAAGGAGAGGATGTGGAGAAAGAGAAAGACAGTGGATCGATCAAGGCAAGGGGGTTACAGAAGATTTGGAGCGAGAGCAGATGGGAATGAAAGATGAAAGGATGTGGAGAAGGGAAGTGGATAGATCAAGGCAACTGGAGATGTCGATTGATGCCGTTGGAGATTGTATTTGTCAGGGAAACAGTAATAGGGAAGGGAGTTCCATAGGTGAGATGTGCAAGACTTGAAGCTATTGGAGTAGAAGAGATGTCTACATCTAACAGTTTCAACGGTGAAGGGGTGGGAACGGGATGCCAGCCTCGTAGGACGTTTAAATTCACGAGGCCTAGGGACAAGCGAAAGCAGCTCCTCGGAGCAATTACCGTGAAAGTACTTGTAAAAAAGGCAGAGCGAGGCAACATCGCGTCTGTGAGAGAGCGACTGCAGACGAGATGGCAGATCAGGGCCAATCACATTGCATATCCGTCTCTGGATCTTATCAAGAACCCTGAGGCAAACAGCAGGGGCCCCAGACCATATATAGCAGCAATACTCCATGCAAGGGCGAATGGTCAATTTATAGACAGAGGATCGATTCCGGGGAGAAAAATTTCCTGGCTCGGCACAGGGAACCAACTTTCCTTGAGGTGGATGATGCAACTGACTTGATGTATTTGTTCCATCTCAGATCAGCGGACAGCGTGAGACCGAGCACCCACAGAGAGGAGCTCTCGAGAAGTTGGTCTTCAGACATTCTAATGGGATGCAGGGATGGATCCTTGTGGTGGTTAATAGAGAGCAGTTTTGTTTTAGAGGCGTTAAAGTTAACCATCCATTTCTCGCCCCAGTTCACAACCGATTGGAGGTCTCTAAATTAATTCTGGGACATCAAGACAGATAACTATGCACCTGTAGTAAATTGGGATCTCATTACTATAACAAAATCTTTTAATCTCAACAAGGAGAAATGTACTGTGTGCCTTTTAGAAAAAAAAAAACTATTCTCAAACATATCAATAATCATAATCTACCGAACAAGCATAATGAGCTTATGCTTACATGCACCCACAGCAGGAAATCTCTTCAATATTTTGACTGGCTAGAACAATTATCCTATCATCTCTCTAATACCCCAAATGACTTGCCTCTAATATTTACTTAATTATTTTTTCCATATCCAGTTAATTCCTTACACCATCCTAGCATTAAACGGTTTGTAACATCACATTTTTTTTATTTCATTTTATTATTTTTATTATTGTTTATTTTTTCTTTTCTTTACCCTATTTTTTTTTTTTGTTGACCCACGCTTTTTATTTGGTAACTACCAATTTTTTTAAGTTTGTATTGCAATAATGTTGACTGAATAGACATTAATGGATCAATATCCCTATTAACAAATACTATTAATAACTTAGTTTATTTTTTATATCCTCCCTACCAACACTTTGTACTTTGAATTTATACCCCAATATTATATTATATTGTAAATGCTGGTTGTGTTGAAAAGGTTGATGTAGCTGCATGTTGAATAGCATTTAACAATTATACATTTTTGTATCAAGGAAAAACAATGGAAAACCGATTTTTGTTTCAACGAAAAAATATATATTAAAATCAACAAAAACAAAACATATTTTGTAATGTGTGAAAAATAAGATAGAAGAAGTTGTTTCCCTTTATCTGTTAGCTGAAAGATTAAATGTAAATAAACAAGTTTTCTGAAAGAATGTTCAAAGTTCTGTATTAGATAGAATGATGTTTTCAGAAGAACATGTAATAAATCAGTTGTGGATTAGATATAACTAACAGAGCTGTTGCAACTTGGCTTGTTAAATAGAACTGATGGTGAATGATATTTAAGTTCTGTGTGCGTGTGTGCGTGCAGTGAGTAGAATGAATAGTCTGTGTAGACGCGTGTGAGTTGCTGAGTTCTATTGAGTTCTGCTTCTACTGTCTATTTTTGGAATTAATTCCAGTTTTTATAACCATGGGTAGGCTCCCAGGACAATGGCGGGAGAAATTTTGAGAGAGCACAAAAAATATCTGATTGGATGAAAAATTACCCAATCAGTGATTTTGTAACAAAAGCATGTTTGTGGATTAACAGTAGGAAAAATTCAGTGTGGTGAATGCGACCAGTAAATTGTCCTGTGATAGTATTTATTATTTGACCAATCACAGTTGAGAAAAATGTAGGTGTGTCAAACATAGTAGTAATCGCTACAATATTAATAATAATCTTGAACTTTGAATCCACACACAAAGTAGCATTGCTCTCATGAGACCCAGAAATTTAACAAAGAACAACCATATTGAACAGTTCGTACCTGATGATAGGCAAAGCCATGAAACTCTGAGTCGTACTGTAAATGTGGGTATATGTATAATTATTAATATATACTTTATAGCTCTGTTTAACTACATTGAGCACTATCTTTTCTATACCATTGATTAAATAAATAGTTATTTGCTCACTTGAATGTGTATGTAATCACTCACATATATAGTTGATCATATCACTTTATTTAGATCATTTCTACATCCATATCTATATATAGACATATAGTGAGAGAGACATATATAAAGAGATAGACAGATATGGTGACAATTTACTTTAAAGTCAATATTTTCTTGATTTCAGATGAAAACTTGGAAATTTTCCAATCTACTTCTATAAGACTTAGACTGAAAAATCATGGTTCGTAATTTTTGTTTCTAGATACAGAAAAAAAAAATTGAGAAAGACGTCAGTTTAAACTGATGCCAGGAGGATATAGAGTAAAAGCAAAGCTAAATGTAGATGATACATGAAAAAAAAATGGGACACATTTTAGAGAAACGTGTTGAAGTGAAAAACTATTTTACACATTAATTTCTAACGTCTTACTGAAATCTTAATTAAGGACTTGGTTACCTTTCTTCAGTAGTTTATATATATATCTTTTTGATTTGAGGGTTCCATTCAGACATTTGCATAGTAAAGACTAACATTGCTTTGAACTCTGCTTATGTCTGGTTGACCAAATTATTCTGCTTCCATTGTTTGTTCAGGTTTCACATCCAACAATTCTGAGATCCTCAAACACAGCATGAGAGATTTGTCAGAACAAAGCCATTATGTTGAAGTCTTAAGGTTATGGAATTTATCATTTTACATTTTCTTTTCTTACATAGATTTCCTTTTAGTTGAGCATCACTTTTCATTTATTTCTTCTTATTTTTTGTCATTTATTTTCTTTCTTTCTTTGATTCATTCTTTTCCATTTTGCAGAATTTCTAATCCTTCCATTTTCATTCTTTTCTGTTCATCTCATTTCAGGAATTTGCTTCCATTCCTTCCAGTAGTCTTGGCTTTCTTTTAAATTCTCCCCTTGATTTTCAATTTTTCCTTTATTTGTTTACATTTCTTCTTTATTTTTATTCCGACACATTTTCATTTTCTGCTCTTTGCTTACATGTTATTTCCTTTCCTGCCCTCCCCTTTTCTTAGCTCTTTTGGTTAACCACTTTTGTTTTCTTCCTGACTTGCTTCTTTCCTTGCTTTTTCCTTATCCATTTCTATCATTCCTTCTTTCCTTTTTCTTGCTCTTTGCTTACTCCTTTCTACCTTTTTCTTTTCTCTTATTTTGTTCCTGCTTCTCTTTTCTTGCTCTTTGCTTATCTGTTTCATTCGCACATGCTTTCCTTCCTCCTTTGCTTACCTGTTCATTTCATTTTCTCATGCTTTCCTTCTTTCTCTTGCATTTTATTTAATCCTTCCTTCCTTCCTTCCTTTACTTTCTCTTAATTTATTTGTTTCTTTCCTCCCTTCTTATTTTTCCTTGCTCTTTGCTTATCTGCTACTCTCATTCCTTACTCTTTGCTACTTTGCTTATCCGGTTCTTTTGTTTTTGCTTATTTCCTCATTCAATTCTTTCCTTCCTTGCTCTTTGCTTATCCACTTCTTTCCTTCTTTGCTTACATGCTTCTTTCTTTCCTTCTTTTTTTCTTATTTCTTTCCTTCCTTTTCATACTATTTGTTTATCTGTTTCCTTCTTTCTTTCCTTCTTTTTTTCTTATTTCTTTCCTTCCTTTTCATACTATTTGTTTATCTGTTTCCTTCTTTCTTTCCTTCTTTTTTCTTATTTCTTTCCTTCCTTTTCATACTATTTGTTTATCTGTTTCCTTCTTTCTTTCCTTCTTTTTTTCTTATTTCTTTCCTTCCTTTTCATACTATTTGTTTATCTGTTTCCTTCTTTCTTTCCTTCTATTTATTCTTAATCATTTCTTACTGCCCTCTTTTTTTCCATGAAACATTTGAAATTCTTTTATCTCTGAGATGGCCACAAGATAACCAAACCAGTCATAAAAATAAGGGGGGAATGGCAAACTCTGAGAGCTAAAACAAAATAGAGGATAAAAATGTAAAGATATTATAGAAAATAGATGGAAAAGTCTTATTAAGACATTTCCTCGGGCAGCTTCTCTCTACTTTCTCTATTTCTTAATAACTCCCGGTTTGATTCTTTCCTATTTTTACTCATTTTTTTAGTTGTGGGTAGATCATTGGACTGGAAACAAAAAGGTCTATTTTTCAATTCCTATGAAAGCTTGTAAAATCTATAAACTATTTATGATAAGGGAAGCCCAAGAAAATAAGACTTACATAAATAAGGTTGATTTATTTTATGACCTTTCAAGCCTTGAAGAGTCATTCAATTTTGAAGTCAGTTCATCACATTTTTTTTTTTGGTATTTTATTTTTTAAAACCAGAACTAAATATATAAATGTTATAGAATAAAAAAATACAAATTAAAATAAATTGATTTATTGCAAGCTATTCAAAATTTCATAATTTTTTAATGTTGTAAATATAATTATATATATATATATATATATATATATATATATATATATATATATATATATATATATATACATACACACAGAGACAGAGCGAGAGATAGAGAGAGATATACACACATACACACAGTGAGTGTGATGGGTAAATTGTTGCTATTTTATATTTTTAATTTTGCACATGCACGTTGTTTTTGTCAACTGCACAGTATAGTAGGGTCATTTGGGCACCATTTTTGAGAAAAAGAGCACCATGATGAAATTGACTGCCAAAAATTGGGAAACTGCATTGGGAACATTTCAGAGTGTTTATGTGTCAATCTGAATACAGTGCAGAGGATTTGGAAAGAGTTGGATGAGTCTAATGGTGATTACGAATGTGTTTGGAGTGTTAATGTGTTATGCCAACATTATGCCTCCATTCATCTTCCCACAGGGCCTCAGACTAAACACAGAGGCCTACATCTTCCTCCTTGAGGAAGAAGTGCTGCCCAGGGTCAAGAGGATGGTTGCTGGAAGACCCTATATCTGACAACAGGACTTTACTCCATGCCACACAAGCAGAAGAACCCAATCATGGCTATCAGACAATTTCTGTGACAACACCACCCCACATAACTCCTCAGACTGCAACCCCACTTGATTATTATGTGTGGAGCACAGTTGAGCAAGAGACCAACAAAACTCCTTAGAACACTGAAGATGAACTGAAGGCAAGGATTCCTGTTGGAGGACACAGATTTTCTATGGAATTTCTTGGACATTCAGGCTGGAAAATGTTGTTAATACTGTTTATTATAAACAGAGCATTTACTTAAATATTTGTGTCTATAAAAATAGTGTATAAACAGAAAATATATTAAAATAATTGTTAGATTTAGACCATTTCATAATTTATATATATATATATATATATATATATATATATATATATGCAGTGGGGGGAAACAATATTCGTACATGTACAAATTTTTAATTTATAGCATTTCCAAGTAATGAATAAACATACTTTTCATATAATTAACTGCGCACAGATGCATAGCTAAATATGTATAGAAAAAAAATTGCTTCAATAGAAGTAAATCCCATTTATCCATTTTAATGGGTGAAAAAAATATTATATATATATATATATATATATATATATATATATATACTGTGTAACAAATTATTAATGAGGTGACAATTTTCCATTTTGTTGAAAATCTACATGATGGAATTTAGTGAAATTTTCACAGAATGATGGCAACAGTAATATGCACATACTGTGTAAAAACTGTAAGGTTCTTTGCAAGTGTAAACAAACTGAAACCATTTGCATGAGTAACACAATATTTCAGTGCTACAAATAATTAATGAGCGACTTTGATGGGTTGTAATTTTGATTAACCGCTTCTGAGAAGTCTGTTATAGCATCTGAACTTGCAAAAGTTAAATCAACATTAGAAATAACCAAAATGATTAGAAGATAAAGTGTGAAAAGGTTTGTTGCAGCTCCTATGAAGGTGCATAAGAGGGCCACTCAAGGTTTGTTTCCCAATGTTCTCTGTCGCAAATTAAATGTGAAGCTGTAAATAACTTAGGTCTGACCAGCAGAGAACTTTTCAGGCATAGTGGAGAAACAACAACAATATTAATTTTATATATATATATATATATATATGTGTGTGTGTGTGTGTGTGTGTAAAAGTTCTTAGAATATATCTGTAGAGAAGACAAATTGAATAAAATTGATAATTGAAAAATAGTACTTAGTCCTTGCTGATGCATTTTGACATTCGACTTTTTCAAGGCAAGTGTTGATAAACTAAAGTGAAATGTTGTCTAGTAACACGAAATACAAAAATTTTTAAAAGACACTCCTGGAAAAGCCACTTGTTGGATATTAGTAACTTATATATATATACATCATATATTTATAATAATATCTTTCAAACCACGAATAACTTGTGAAATCCTGATATCTTGGAGTATAGTCACCATTTATGAAGGATCTCAGGTCATCCACATTGATGTTTTTCAATAGGTCCTTCATGCTATAGAATAACTGATGAGTTCAAGATCACCCCACTCACTCAGAAACAGCTTCACTGTATATAGTGCCACACATGCTGCCTATTACCACCACTCTTCCTCCTTCCCTAGGTAAATGGGACTAATTAGGATACACTTGTAGGCAATGGCAAACCCTTGCTGAAAAACAACATGAAATGCAGCAGTAAGAAGATGAGCATTTGATTGAGCAGTTAATGAAACTGAGCCAATTAACAAAAGGGTTAAGGATTCTGATCACATCTAAAAGGTAACTTTAAGAATCATATAAACAAATATATAAAAAGGACTGAAAAGATGAAGTAAAGAATTATTAGTCTTTGATAAATATTTGATAAAGATATTAAAAAAGAAGAAGAAAGAGAAAAGGTAGCAAAGTCAAGAAAAAATCCTGAAAGCTGTTGTCTGGAAAGAAAGAGAGACAGACATCAGGTCAAGGGCAAGAGAAGTTAAAAGTCAAAGGGAAACAGAAATTTTAGAAAAAAAAACAAACTAAGTGAATAGAAAGAGGGAGAGAGATATATACACAATGAAGCAGAGAAGGAAATTGAAGAAAGAAATAATTTAATAAAGCAGAAATTTGTGATTAAGTAAAAAATAAAGAGAAAAAGGAAATAAATAAAAATGCTAAGAGATTGAGAAAGGGCATCATGGAAAATAATTTGGGGCAAATTGAAAAACATTGTGGTACAAGAAGATATTTTGAGAAATCTGGAACAAAAGGAAAAGACAAAAAAAAGAAAAAGAGAAAATGCTTTAAGAGATGGTAAGTTCACAAAAACATTTATATCCAATTTATGTAAGTTATCCTTTGAAATTCCTGTTTTCAATATTTTTTTTCATAGATTTCAATACAAAAAAAAAAAAATCTCAGTATGGTTTCTCTATCAAGTTCAACTGAGCTCCATTTCCCCTCTGCAAATAGTTAAATTCAGCCACAGGTAATGCAAAGCTCTGAAAAATAATCTCAACCATGGAATGTAGATTTTCTACATTCCTTTTTTTTTTTTTTCCAATGAATCACCAGAATTATTCATTTCTGAATCATTGTACTTATAAACATTTTAGTCATAAAATAATGAGAATGGTTTTAACCTTTTCCAGATACAGTGAGTTCAGCAACCATTTTTTTTTTCACCAAAAATTACCAAAATCTAAAATTTTCTTTAGTACAATTCCTTTATTTCGAACAATATTCATTTTGGTTAATTCATATTGTACAATTTATTTTATGAATTTAAAAATATCTAAAACACTGAATTAGAATTAATATGACTATATATTATGTGAATATATTTTCTATTTATATGTTATTTTTATAGATACAAACGATGTGTGTTTATAATAAACAGTATTTAATGCTCTGTTTATAATAAACAGTGTTAACAACATTTACCAGCCTGACTGCCCGAAAAATTTCATAGAAAATATGTGTCCTCCAACAGGAACTGAACCTGTATCATACAAAGAACTGTCATATAGCCTAATGTGCTATATCATTTACCTACAGAGAAGTGTCTGGTTAACAAGGTCGAATTACTGTTTTTTTTAAGTACAAATTTCCCATATGACAGTTCTATGAAATTTCTTGTACATTCAGGCTGGCAAAGGTTGATAATACTGTTTATTATCAACAGAGCATTTACTTAAATATTTGTATCTATATAAATAACATAAATAGAAAATATATTAAAATAATTGTTGGACTTAATCCATTTCATAATATAAGACTATAGGCACACACCATTTCCGGATTTTGTACTCAAGTAATTGTACTATTGGTGATTTAACGAATGTTTCAAGTTCATGCTCTTACTGGGATGTCATAGCACAATATAAGTCAAAAAACTTAATAAAATGACTAACAATACTAGAACAAAATTTAACATGCTCAAAGAAGACAAGCCAAAAAAAAGAACAAGTACATTTCTATCATGCCTGACTCATTGATTTTCAAAATTTTCATTTGAAAGAAATGCAATTTATATAGAAAGAAATATTGAATTTTATACTGTAAATAATAATTCACATTTGTTATCACAATCATAATTTCCACTAAGTAATCACAAATACTGATGCCAAAGCCCAATAAAATTTAGGAAGGAAAGCTAAAAAAAAAAAAAGAAAGAAGAAATGCTTGTGTAAAATTGTAATTATCCTTATATTTAAACAGAAAAATAACCAAGGTACGAACATCCATTGGTTCTGTAGAATTTTTGACAGAATTAAGCCAAGTATGAAATGTGGTAGAGGAAGTTTAGAATTAGGATTTTTAAGTAATTATGATAATTACGATTTTACTATCTTCAACACTGCAAGAGGAACGCAACAAATTATCTGCCATCTTTCTTCAAAATCCTAGCGCAATACAAATAAATGAGAGAGCTTACAACAAAATGTCGTAAAATCAGAGTTGTGAATTCTCTGCAGATAATTATTTAAAGTGTAGCATAATTACCAAAATCAAGCCATTCCTTAAACCGAGATGCTTTCATATATTCTTTCCTCTATTATCGACATTGTAGCATGGAATATTGTGGATGAGCACATAGCACAGTGGTTATCGAAATGGAAAGTGGAATCAGCATGCCAAGTTCAAATTCCAACTGAGTTTGTTGCATTCACTTTCGCACAATTACCTTTGGAAAGGTATGAATTTCTTCTCCCACAAGCTATGGCCTAAATAGCAGGGTAGATTGGGTTCTGTAGTCTTGCCTAGCAACT
This sequence comes from Acanthosepion esculentum, assembly GCA_964036315.1. Taxonomy (NCBI): domain Eukaryota; kingdom Metazoa; phylum Mollusca; class Cephalopoda; order Sepiida; family Sepiidae; genus Acanthosepion; species Acanthosepion esculentum. The sequence goes on from OZ038476.1 coordinate 130,728,616, forward strand.
AGTATAGGAGGACAACTCTAAATTTAAAACTCTTTGGGCATAAGGCTGGAAACTCTACTCTGAAAAAAACTACTTTCTATAGAAACAACAGCAGCAACACCTGACCAGGTGAGACTGTAGTCCAACTGATCCATTGCAGATCTAATTGTACTAAAAAGGAAGAGGAGGATAAAATATTTTGATTGATTCCTTTTTTATAGCTTATCAACCCTTTGTGGGTTATTTAAAGTCATAAATTTGTTTTTAGATTGTAAGAATATTCTTTTTTGAGATAATAACGGTTTAGTGATACACATCTTACTAATTAACCCATATCTGGGGGAAATGAAGTGGATTCATCCCACTCCCAAGCGTATTTGCATGTAAGTGAATATAATGAAACCAACAGAAATTGGAACTGAGCTCTCTGAATAACAATTCCGAGGTAATATCCTTTATACCACCCACACACCCAAACTTTCCAGCATCTGGTATTCCCAAGCTGTCACCCATCTATGGGAACTATTGTTTCGATGTCATATGGCTGTAAGCCAGAAAATATTTTGAACAGAAAACAAGATGGTTGCTAAAAAATATATTGATGACATTGGCACCATTTTCTAACATCTGAAAGCAATTTCAATACCAACAAGAAAGAAAGCACAAATTAAAATACTTGCTTCAAAGTAGAAAAAAAAAATAATGAATAAAAGTAAGTCCAGATTCTAAGTCTTAATTGTAAACAGATATCAATCCACTTGTATTCAATATTTGGTCAGTGGAATAAGAAGTCAATTCTGTCTTGAGAATGTCGAAGAAAACGTTCATCAGATATGTCACCTGCTGCCTTCCCTTATCTCACTTGTCCTCGATATGCCCTGTGAAGGCTATGTTTTCCAAGCCATCCCTCATAATTGTGTGTCTAATGGATTTCATCTATCTCTTTCCGAGTATGTCCTCTTTCTGTTACTATTTTTTTAATTAAGACTTCCTCGTCATTTACTCAATCAGTCCCCATGGAATTCTCAGCATCCTTATATGCAACTACCCATCTATTGCCGCCATTCCTCCTCATCTGTGGTGAGATTGTCCAGCATTCTCTGCCCTGCAAGAGGATTGATATTAAAAAGGAATTTAGTACTCTTTCATTTGTTTTTAATTAAATTTTCTTGTTTCTTAATACTTTGTTTAGCTTTTGGAAAGCATCTTTTCACAATCCAATGTGGATTTTGAATTTTGGTGTCTCATCTTCCATCATCCATTAAAACACTTCCAAGAGATTTCAAATTCCACACTTTTTTGTAAAAGATAAGTTTCCAAGAATTCTACCAATTTTCAGACTTCAAATAAAACTCCAGGATATGGATACTTATATTATCTGGCATCAGAGGTATTACGTTTTCCTGAAAATAAGTCTAAAATATTTACCTGTGTTTAACAAGCCAAAAGTTACTTTTCTCATTGGCCAATACTAACCCCAAAAGAAGGTAATGTAGACTAGACAGTAACCTGAATGATCTACGACCTCTGAATGAAGTGCAAAAATTATACTTAATAACAACAAAAAAAAAAAAAAGATTTCTTCAGTAATAAAAAATATACATAATCACAAAAATTCATTCTTGTATTTAGTGTGGAAGAAAAACCAGCAGTAAAGTCATAATTTAGATGCTGTACTTAAAACATTACTGCAATTTTAACTTTCTGCAAATAACTTTGACTTTTAAGTGAAGGTTATTAAATTACAGGAGAATTTGTAAAACAAAAACTTCTTAGCCAAAGAGTATTGTGGAACTATCATACCATCATGTAGATGTATCTTTACTGTGATTACTGAGTAGCAGGCTATGAGCATGTCTCCATATTGTTAGAGAAAACAACAACAATACAGAGTTTGAGTAGTTAGGCAGATATAACGACCACAAAGGTATGCATAAAACATGTTTAGAAATAAAGTGAAAGTGCTGGGATATGAATTTTGTTTTTTATTCATTTTTCAGATTGATTGATTAGTTTTCTACAGCTTATCAACCCTTTGAAGGTCATTTAAAGCCAGAAAATATTTTTAGATTGAAAGAATATTTTTTGGAGGTAATAATGATTTAGTGATACAAATCTTACTAATTAACTCATAGCTGGGGAGAGAAGAGGTGGATTCATACCTTTACCTAAGGGTATTTGTATGTAGGTGAATATAACAAACACAACTGGAATTTGAACTCTGCACTCTGATTAACAATTCTGAGCCATTATCCATTACACCACATACACACCAAAGATTAAAGCACCTGATATCCCATCATTTTAAAAAATTTTTGGGAATCAGAATTAGGGTGCTGCCATTAAATCTAGTATTTGACATTTTAACATTCTATGTGTTAAGGAATTTTTATTGACATCATATCTTAACTGCTACTGAAGCATAACAGAGCCCATTCAGTTGGAATGAGATTTTGACTGGAAGGAAAACAAATTTCATGATGAGCATGGCTCATAGCTTGACACTATTCAGCATTTGGTTTGGTTTGGTTGTTTTGTTTAACGGCATTCCAACCTTAGGGGTCGTTTTATGCCGAAAATGATTTTGAGTCTGGCAACATTTGGTTTTCAAAAATGTATTGCTGGAAACATTTGCTTTTCAAAAATGTATTGCTGGAAACATTTGCTTTTCAAAAATGTATTGCTGGAAACATTTGCTTTTCAAAAATGTATTGCTGGAAACATTTGCTTTTCAAAAATGTATTGCTGGAAACATTTGCTTTTCAAAAATGTATTGCTGGAAACATTTGCTTTTCAAAAATGTATTGCTGGAAACATTTGCTTTTCAAAAATGTATTGCTGGAAACATTTGCTTTTCAAAAATGTATTGCTGGAAACATTTGCTTTTCAAAAATGTATTGCTGGAAACATTTGCTTTTCAAAAATGTATTGCTGGAAACATTTGCTTTTCAAAAATGTATTGCTGGAAACATTTGCTTTTCAAAAATGTATTGCTGGAAACATTTGCTTTTCAAAAATGTATTGCTGGAAACATTTGCTTTTCAAAAATGTATTGCTGGAAACATTTGCTTTTCAAAAATGTATTGCTGGAAACATTTGCTTTTCAAAAATGTATTGCTGGAAACATTTGCTTTTCAAAAATGTATTGCTGGAAACATTTGCTTTTCAAAAATGTATTGCTGGAAACATTTGCTTTTCAAAAATGTATTGCTGGAAACATTTGCTTTTCAAAAATGTATTGCTGGAAACATTTGCTTTTCAAAAATGTATTGCTGGAAACATTTGCTTTTCAAAAATGTATTGCTGGAAACATTTGCTTTTCAAAAATGTATTGCTGGAAACATTTGCTTTTCAAAAATGTATTGCTGGAAACATTTGCTTTTCAAAAATGTATTGCTGGAAACATTTGCTTTTCAAAAATGTATTGCTGGAAACATTTGCTTTTCAAAAATGTATTGCTGGAAACATTTGCTTTTCAAAAATGTATTGCTGGAAACATTTGCTTTTCAAAAATGTATTGCTGGAAACATTTGCTTTTCAAAAATGTATTGCTGGAAACATTTGCTTTTCAAAAATGTATTGCTGGAAACATTTGCTTTTCAAAAATGTATTGCTGGAAACATTTGCTTTTCAAAAATGTATTGCTGGAAACATTTGCTTTTCAAAAATGTATTGCTGGAAACATTTGCTTTTCAAAAATGTATTGCTGGAAACATTTGCTTTTCAAAAATGTATTGCTGGAAACATTTGCTTTTCAAAAATGTATTGCTGGAAACATTTAAATGTATAGCTGGCAATATTATTTTCCAAAAATGTACAGCTGGTAATATTTTTCCAAAGACGTATAGCTGGTAAAAAACTCACTGCTGGCAACATTATTCCTTTGAAAATTTATAGCTGGTAATACTATTTTTCAAAAATGTATAGCCGACAACCTTATTTTTTCAAAAACGGCCTTTCTGTTGGACATAGTTTATTGCCGTACCCAGTATGCATATGCAGTTTACCGTCATACCCATGGACGCTTCAGCATTTAGTAACCTTCTCATTTGAACTGTGATCTATGTCATTGTATACTGGAATTATTCAAGAATAGCTTTTTCTTTAATAATGTTCACTGATAAAAATTTAATAATGTTCACTGATAACAAAGCCAAGTCTAGTCTTAGGGATGATGACAATAAAGCCTTCAGGTTGAATTGGCTTACATTATCTTTTCACAAATTGGAGATGTCAAAATAAAGCAAATACAAAAATTTAAATATTCAGGAAAGATGGAAAGCCTAATACTGAAATCTGAAGGTACATTAGGATAGTGAAAGATACCTTCCAAAAGCTAAGCAAAGTATTAAGAAACAGGAAAATCTCATTAGAAACAAAGAAAAGAGTATTGAACTGTTATGTAATATTGGTCTTCCTATATGGCAGTAAATGCTGGATAATCTCACAAACGAAGAAGACACCTGGAGCAACACAAATGTGGATCTACAGAAGGATGCTGAGAATACCATGGAGCATATGAGCAATAACAAAGTTTTACAGATAATGGAAACAAAAAACACTTTATCAGAAAAAAGCAATTAAAATTTCTAGGGGACATAATGAGGAAAGAAAGCTTGGAAAATTTGACACTCACAGGACATTGAAGGCAAGAAGGACAGAGGAAACAACACATAAGCTACCTAATGAACTTGGGTAAATGGTTGGCAGAACAGAAATTAAGAGACATAGTGAAAAAAAACAAAATTTACTATGAGTTAAAAAGTACAGGAAATTGTGGAGAGCTGTGATCGTCCATGTCCTGAAGGAACATGGAACATAGAAGTAGAAGAGGAGGAAGACATATGCAAGAGAAGACTAAGAATTAAGCTGAGATTTTAAAAGATTTAATGACTGCTGCTATCTCTCATCTTTAGGACATGCAATAGACAAAAATATTTTCACTATAAAGCAACTAAAAAAAAAGAAAAGCTGACATCTAGAGACAAAAATATTGCACACATGATATATATATATATATATCTTGAAAATGTTCTTGAAGGAAAACGTTATTAAAGAAAACAGACATTTGATGTTGATTAATTTTATTCATCAGTGTTTCTAAATTACAAATAATCCTTTTCAGTTAAAAAAGAAATTCTGTTAGAAATTGTCCAAAGTTCATTTTGGAAGAAACATGCCCCAAACTTTCGACTTTCTTAAGTCATCATCAGGGCAGGTAGAAGCAAATGGCAAGTGTTGTGATGTGCGCGTGTGTGTGTGTGTGTGTTTATTTTTCTTTTTTTATAGCCTTGTGAGGATGAGGGCTCTTAAATTATAATTGTTTTTATTGATAAATGGTTGTTTTTGTTGTCTGAGTATTAATTCAAGGATCATAAATCCGTTTTTTCCTATTTGACTTCACTCGTATTTTAGTATTCTTTGTGAACTTTGCATAATTTGTGACAGAATTTCCTCCTTACCTGAGAAGGAGTATTCATAATTTGGAAAAGTTGATCAATAAAATTAATTGACACAGAATGTCTGTTGTCTTTAATAAAATGTGTGTGTATGAGCACACACAAGATCCAAAAATGTCAAGACACTATTTTCCTGTGACCGGTTTCACCATAGAAACAATCCTCAGTTGATTCTAAGGATTCCTTTTTTGCATTGCACCGTTTTTCTTACCTTCAATGTACCTTGTCAGTGTTAAATTCTCAAAACCTTTCCTAATCATGTACTCAAAAATTACTGTCATTTCTTTCTGACTTGCTAATAGCAGATTCTTTATATACAACTGATTAGCAAGTCAGTCAGGAACACTACTTTCAGGATTCGAGATTCACACTATTTTGGAGAAATGACTTATTCCTTCAGGACAGAACATAGACAGTAATAGGTTCCAACAGTTTCCTTTCTTTCAAATCATTTCACCCCAGGTAAGGTAATGAAGCCACTAAGATACAGGGGGCGGGCTACTGAGTGAGATAGAATATGAGAAAAAGAAAACAATTACCGAGAAAGAGCAATAAAAGAACAAGAATTAAGACAGATGATAATGGCTGACATTACATTTAAACTTTTGAAGATCAATGTTGACTGGAAAGTAAGAAGCTGGAAGAGAGTTCCATAGGAGAGAAGTTCAAGAGAAGGAACTGTTTACATAGAATTTATGATTATATCGAGCCATTTCAACTGTAAAATGATGAGACCTTCCTGCCAATCTAGTACTGCACTTAAATTCATAAAGACTAGGTACCCTAGATGAAAGGTCTTTAGAACAATTTCCATGAAAGTATTTATAGAAAAAGCACAGGGCAGATATGTTATGATGGTGAGAAAGTAACTGAAGCCAAGATGCAAGGTTAGGATCAATAATATTGCAGATTCTTCTTTGGATTTTATCAAGAATCTCTAAATACATAGCAGAAGCACTGGCCCAGATGTGCCAGCAATATTTGATGTATGGTAGGGTTATGTTTCAAAATTAAGATGAGCCAGGACTTGAAAGAACAAGGCCTATGAAAGAAGAAGATGAAACTGTAGAGTGAGAATTGCTACTGTGAAAGATAGTGAAATGTTTTCAGATTTCTTTCTCCAAGATTTTGAATTTAGATTTATCTTTTTCTTAAACTTATTTCTTGCAAAGCCAGAGCACCCAGTCTGCCCTACTATTTAATCCATAGCTGAAAAGAGAAAAGATCTATGCATTTCTCAAGAGAATCAGTATAAAGTTAACACAATGTGTTTCAGCTACAATCTGAACTTAGCTCATTGATTTGTTGCAGGTATTAAGCTTTTAAGACTATCTCCCAAAACTACATTCAAACAAAGACATATTGATGCAGCTTTGGAAGTAACAATGATATTACTGCATGTCACACCCTAGTAGTCATAAAAAGCAAATTTAGAGAGAAATTCAAATAATGTGAAACTGGGAACAACCAGTAAATAAGATTGAACCATTTTGTGTGACATACATAGAAAACAATTCATAGAAAACAAATAAGGAAGAAATGTACAAATGTGGTTGGTGTATAAAACATCTGTACCTAAAATGTACAATTGTAGGAGTCTTTTTACAGGACAATGAAGGCTGTGAAGCCTAAATTTTTCGAAATGTTAACAACACATCTTTCTAATGGACTGAGCTTAATGACTAATGTCTGGAGAGATAACAAAGAGGAGGAAAGGGGCTTACTGCTTCTTTTTATATACTCCTTTGTGTAATTCGTGTTAGTTCTACAGTAGTCTCTCTCTCTCTCTATCGTTTGCTCACATATTTGTGTTTGTCAATTTTAACGCCCATCACAACAAGTGGCTTAAGAATACCGCTACCGACCTCACAGGCAGTCACACTCTTAACTTTTCAGTTTCTCAATCCCTCACGCAGATAGTTTACTTCCCCACACATTTTGCCTACAACCAGGATTGTAAGGCCTCTCTTCTCGATCTGTGTTTTACCTCCACACCCCTTGTAGTAAACAAAAAGAAAACGTGACGAGAAGGGGTTAGAGAGTGCAGTGCACCATTCACCAGCAGACCAGCTGTTCTACTTTCATTGTCAGTCACCTCGAGGAAATGGATTGCGAGTCTCTCTTTCTCAGCCATTACACCAGGCAGTTGTGAAACAGACACCAACTCGCTTTTATGCCAGCCCAACATGGCTGAAATTTGCATGTGTGCAGATATCGTCTCGTTTTGGACAAGATCGGCGCACATAAATTGTGTCTTCGATAGCGACCATATTTCTTTTCGGGAGTACTCTGCAGGTAAGACATGTTCGCACTCGTTTTGAACTCCAAAGTAAGTCATGTCTTTCATCACAGCTCTCTTGGTAGCTCTGATCATGCTGTAGTGTCTGTTAACATATCCTTCATCCCCACCACCTGCAAAGAGCCTCCTACCACCAGAACCTTGTTCTGCTATCAACGGGCTTACTGGGACTCGTTCCGTGATTTCCTCCGTGATGTCCCCTGGGATATTGTCATTAAGATCCCCGTTCAAGAATGTGCTTCAGAGGTCTCATCCTGGGTTAAAGCTGGTATTGACGCTTTCATCCCCTCAAGGAAATTTAAGGTCAAATCGTGCTCCGCCGATTGGTTCTCCACAGCTTGCTCAGCTGCCATTGCCCATAGGAACCACTTCTTCTACCTATTTCGTAGCGACATGTCTGACTGCAATAGACGCCTCCACCCGTAATGAGTGTAAGCATGTCCTCAATGAAGCTAAGTCACTTTTTGCTGCTTGGATGAAGGAATGTATTGCATCTCACAAATTCGGCTCCAAGGATTATTGGCATCTCTGCAAGTGCATTCTGAACAATAGCAAACCCTCAATACCTCCTTTGTTCAACCAGTTTAAGGTCCTGACCTCCTCTGCCGACAAGGCTGAATGCTTTGCTCGGAAATTTTCTATCAATTCAATGCTGGAAGTCCTCATCCATTGTTCCTGTTGTTAAGAACTCTGGCGACCCCTCTGACCCTTTTAATTACCATCCTATCAGTCTCCTACCCCTCTTTGGCAAAGTCTTCGAAGCCCTAATCAACGCCAAAGTGGTTAACCACCTTACATCCCATGATCTGCTCTGAGACAAGCAATATGGTTTCTGCTTTGCCTGATCAACAGCTGATGTGCTTATGGCCATCACCAAATTTGTCTACCAAGCTCTTCATAATAATGGAGAAGCTCGTGCTGTGGCCCTAGACATCTCCAAAGCGTTTGATAGGGTTTGGCATGCTGGCCTTCTTTGCAAGCTTCAGGGTTATGGTATTACATGTCAACTATTTGACCTAATACAATCATTCCTGTCAAACTGTGAATTGAAGGTCGTTCTCAATGGATTCTCCTCCAGCTCCTATCCCACAAACGCAGATGTTCCTCAAGGCTCCATCCTAGGCCCTACTCTGTTCATTATCTTCATAAATGATCTTCCTGATGCCATAGATTCCCAAGTTGGCATCTACATGGACGACACCACAATTTACTCCTGCCTCAAAATCAAATCTAGTGTCACTGACAAAATTAATCTGGCCATTCATCTCGAAAAGGACCTCAAATCGGTTGTGAACTGGGGCAGGAATTTGCTGGTTAACTTTAATGCCTCAAAAACAAAACTGCTCTCTATTAATCACCACAGAGATCCTTCTCTGCATCCCATTAGAATGTCTGAAACTTAACTTCTCGAGAGCTCCTATCTGTGGCTGCTTGGTCTCATGCTGACTGCTGACCTGAGATGGAACAAATACATTGCAGTCGCTCTCTCACAGACGCTCCGTTGCCTCTCTCTGTCTTTTTTACAAATACTTTCACAGTAATTGCTCCGATGAGCTGCTCTCGCTGGTACCCAGACTTCATGAATTCAAGTGTCCTACGAGGCTGGCATCCCGCTCCCACCCTTTCACTGTTGAAACTGTTAAATGTATCCGTCTCTTCTACTCCAATAGCTTCATATGTCGCACCTCTCGCCTGTGTAACTCTCTTCCTTATTCCTGTTTCCCTGACAACTATAATCTCCAACTATTCAAATGTAATGTCAGTCGACATCTCCAGTTGCCTTGAGCTATCCACTTTCCTTCTCCATTTCCTTTCCTCTATCACTCCTATCTGCTCTCGCTCCAAATCTTCTGTAACCCATTGCGTGGTAGTGGCTTCCCGCCTTGCTTCGGGTGAAATGCTTAAAAAAGAAAAAAAAGACTACATGATGTCTCTTTTTAGCCATGACATGATATGCATTTTATTTTCTGCCAAACTGCACAGATTCAATTTACAGCTCAACTCATTTATGATTATAGATTACAGTCAGTAATTCAAGTACACATTCCCAGAAGTGCCATTTTAAGAAAAAATCTTTGGCAAGAAGAAAGATTAAACTAGATTGGGACAAAGTAAATTCTGAATCATTTGTATAAACCCAACTGTTAAAACTGAAATTTTTCAAGAGGGAAACCTCCAAGATTCTTCTCAGCATCTTCACTCATATAAAATTGCTGGCTTTCATTCTCAGACAATATAAAGCCATATATTAGCATGTTGGCTGGTTAAAACCATAAAAATAGATTCAGAATTGATTATTATTTCTTTATACAAATTGGAAGAATAGAGTTTTAATGCCCAAAGCATCATTATTGATATGATATTATTTGTCAATAAAAATCGGGTTTTACAGAAAACTTCCTGAATTTTCCAAGTTGATGTCGACATTATGTAATTTGAAAAGATTTTGCAAACTCTACATTAGTCACTAAAAGTTAGTGTTAGGAAATCAGTTTTCATGTATGTATAACAATACTATCGTATCTCTATGAATCATCTAAGAGACCCCTCTGCCTTCCTTCAGCATGACTAATTGCACCTTCTCAGGCTAATGTTGTCAGCTGACATGAATCCATTGCTAGGTCAGCTCCTAAGAAATTTGGTTCACTGTATCGTGTAAGACTATTTCCCTTTCCAGAATCTATCTTACATATTTATGTCTACCAATCATCCATGCTTAGGATATAGCTACCACACATATGCTGGTGCTCCTCTATTTACCTTGAACTCCTTGATAAAATCTGAAGAAGAATCAGAAATATTATTGGCCTTGATCTGGCAGCTCAGCTTCAGTCATTTTTCCCACCACCATAAGGTTGCCTCTCTGTGCCTTTTCTATAAATGCTTTCATGGTAATTGCTTGGATGATCTCTTTGCTATGGTACGTAGATCTTTGAATTTAAGTGCAGTATGAGACTGGCATTGAGATCGCATCAATTCACAGTTGAGCTGACTAGATGTAGCCATAAATTCTATGCTAACAGTTTCTTTTCCCACACTTCTTGCTTGTGGAACTCCCTTCCAGCTCCATAGATTTCCAGCCAACTTTAATGTGCAAAAATTTAAATGCAATGTCAATCACTATCTACTGACCTTCTGATTATTCTTTTCTCTTTCTGATCATTATTAATTTTTCTGTTCCTAATTCTTCTGCACCTTGCAACAGCTTGTGTCTTAGTGACTTTACTGCCTTGCACGGGGTGATACCAATTAAAAAAAGAAAAATTCTATTTACAATAAGGTGAACAACCCTTGAATTACATAATAAAATATCACACAAACATAACCTTGTACTGGATCATTTTTCTTGCCAGAATCTCTTTCTTTTTATGTGCCATGTCCTTTCAGGACATAGGAGATCATGGTTCTCCACCTCTTCCTATCTCTTGCAGCTCTCAACAAGTTCCTTCCCTCTGCTTCTGCCCCCAGACCATGTTCTGTCATCCACTTGCTAAAGCCCACCAGGTATGTCACGTTTTCCCTTGTCTCTCTTTCCCTCTATTTGACCTGTGAGTATCAGATTCTCCAGGCTCTCCTAATGCCGCCACATCAGATGATGTTGTTAAAAGCTCACTTATTCCATCTTACACACACCAAGCTAGCTAGCTGGCTGGCAGCTGCCCCCGTTCATTATCATTGCTGAAATCGATAACGAAATGCACATACAAAACAAACTTATAGATTTATAATTTGACCAATTCTTTCAGGCAATCTTATCTCGGCTTCAGTCATTTTGCCTTAGTCATAATGTAGCTGCCCTGTACCTTTTCTATAAATATTTTCATGGTAACCGTTCTGATCAGCTTTCCTCTTTGGTACCTAAACGTTATGAATTTAAGTGCGGTATTAAATTGGCAGCAAGATCTCATCATTTTACTGTTGAAATGGTTAAATGTAACCGTAAGTTCTATGCTCACAGTTTCTTTTCTTGCACTTCTCAGTTCCAGCCTCTTGCTTTCCAGTCAGTTTTGATCTTATTTTCTGTTATCTTATTCTCTCTCAATAACATTTTCTTTTACTTTTATACTCTCTCACTTTATATTTCTATCTTAGTGACTTTATTACCTTGCTTGGGGTGAAATGAAGATGTAGCTTAAATGAGTCCCTATTACTCGGGACGTCGTTCGTACAATTCAAGATACCGCTAGCTCAATCCTCTGTTCATGCTTTCCGCACACTTCCAAACGTAAACCCGTCCTCTCTTCTCACTGCTTCAGCCCCCTCTTTTTCATCAGGCCAACACCAAAGTCGGCCAACCAAACAGCGTTCTTCGCTTTTATTCTCAGTTACCCAGGTAAATAGCCCCCTCCAGTCCGACCACTCAGTATACGACTTGCTATTGATCAAAGCATGCCAAACTGTACAAAAACCCTTGTTACCACACATACTGGAATGGCTAGACAGGAGAGTAATGCCATTTTCAAGGAGTAAAATTGCTGATGTCACATGCGGCACGTTAAGGTAAGACCCTTATTTTCCTTTGCACCAGATGCAAGCCACTCTGGCTCGCTTGCTTCTACAAGACTGTTCACCACACTCCCCATCTTCCATCTCATGATCACAAAAAATACAGTTGCAAGAAGGTTGCTTTTGCTGGGTACTTTGCCAATGAGGTGGAGCAACACGAGCTTCGTCCTCAGATGAACTGTCACCAGGGGAGCTAGCAGGATGTACTGCATTAATATTTTGGCTGTTGACAGTTGAGGGAGTCATCCTCTACATTTGTTTCGTCTTCAACAGATTCAGTATCAAGAGAGTGATCAGTTTCTGCTAATGGGGTTGACCTCAAATTTACTTTCTGCTCTCTTCAGAATTGCTGTCCTGTGTAGTCATCGGGACCGATACTATGAAGGGACGCAAGTTCTTCACGTGATGTGGAACTCCATCAATGTACACTGACTGTGGACTATTAACCTGAGTCATGTGACCCATTCTAAATTTAGTTATTAATTATTAGATGGTCTGATAGTACATTGATTGCTTTCATGCCTTTAGACAATGTTAATAATATGCTGTATTTTTTCTCTCTGTTTACCATTACAACACCAGTTTTTTTAAATAATTTTTACTGATTGATTTATTTTTCTTATTGCACTTTTAATTTTTCTGAAATCTTTTTGTGAAATTCTTGAAGCCAATAAAAAGGATTTTATGACAAGTCATGTTTGCTTACATTCTGAAGATACATGGCCATAAAAAATGTTATAGATCACCAAAAGTAACTTCTGAAGGAACTAATAATAGGTTAATAATTTTTCACAACAAAAAACTAAGTTGTCATTTTCCTTTGGTAATTGTTGTCTTAACGTTTTGGCTAGTTAGAGTTATCTCCCCTTTTCACTTGCAATATTTTTTCTTCTGAATGTATGCTGAAATGTTAAGAGATTAACACTTGAAGGTTAAAAAAGAAAGCAATAAAAAAATTCATATTTTACACTCAAAACAATACAAACTATTATCATTAGTCTAATAATCAGAATAAATATTTTTAATTCTTTAAAGTTGGTGCTGCATGAATGATTAATGATATACAGGTGTACTACAAGGTTAAACAGGAAAGAAAACTTATACCAACATTTTATCAAATCAAAATAGAGTTTGTTTTTTTTTTCATTTCTTTGAACAGATTGAGAATTGAAATAAAATGTGCCTATCATACTGTTCATGTCCAAGATTCAAACAAACATGCTGAGTTATTGCCCTTCTTCATCACATGTCTTGATGTGTGTGGCCATGAACATGCCAGGCAGCATGAAAGAAGTTAATGTTTTTTGAGACTGGTTACAAACCTCTAATATTGGCAGATGGTAATGGTAATATTACTCTTTTTTTTTTATAAGGAAACATTTGGCATTCACTGATAAAGTAACCAGTTCTATTGAAATTCATAAAATCTTTCTCTTAAAATAATTCTTCAGGAAAGAAAGTTTCTCAAGTCCAGTAGCTGTTACAGCTCTTTCTAGTATTGATGGGAGTTTCCTTCCTAACCTTTCATTTGAAGTAGTGTGGAATGTCAACATCTTTATTATGTCATTATTTTCTTTTCGAGTTATATGTGATACCTATTTTAATTGTTGTTGACACTTTTGGTAGTCCTTAAATGTTTTGATTTCTATTATTTGGTACAGTTCTTTCTTTGTGATTCTGAAATACCAGTCTGCAAGGTTCAAAGACGGATAATCTTCAAAAAGATCCTCAAGCTTCAGTCACTGAAAGCCATTTTTAACCACTGATCTTAGAAAGCGGTTGTAGACAGCTGACCGTTTAAATATTTCTGAACAAGTTTGGCACCATGCATGACATCCTTATAAATGTCTCAAACTGACTAGACTATTTAAGAACATAACAAGTTTGCAGGTTAATGTTTTGGTTTGTTGCAATTTGCAGTTTCTGGTGTAATTATTTCTAATGCAGCCTATTCTATATTCAATTTCCTTATCTCCTATACTAAACTTGTTACAATTGATCCATATACAGAGGTATATGTTTGTATAAAATACCTTTTTGTATATATCGAGATACAAGTCGGCTGGCATGCTATCTTTGTTCATATGCAAAAACAACAATTCATCACAATTGCTGATTCTCTTCTATCAAAAGTTCAAATTTCATTTCACAGAAGATGAGAGTTGAGGCAGTGGACATGTGGTTCTATAAAAGGATGCTGAATATGGACTGAACATGTGAGCAATGATGAAGCTCTAGAGAAAATGGAAACAAAAAGAACACTTCTACTTAACATCAAAAAGAAAGAGCTGAAATTTCTAGGAAAGAAGACTCAGTAAATTTGACACTCATGGGACATATTGAATACAAGAAGGATAGAGGAAAGTAAAACAAAACCCACCTAACAAACTTGTGTAAATGTTTTGCAGAACAGGGATTAGGAGAGATAGTAAAAAGACGAAACTTACTAAGAGCTACCAAGGACAGGAAATAGGGAAGAGCCATAATTGCCCATGTTTTTAAAGGGACATGCCACACAGAAGAAAGTGCAAAAATGTTTTTGTTTTTTTTATTTTAAAATTTGATGTTAATTTTAAAATAATCTGTTAGTTAATGATGTTCAATTTTGCATTTTAAATCACAAATTCCGTCCTATTTATTAATACTGAGTATTTTGTTTCCACTATTTAATGTTCATCTTGCACTGTCAAAGTGTATTCGAACAATTTTAAAGAATAAGTTCAGAATGAGACATAAGCAGCAAAGATTTGGCCTACAGACCATCCAAGAGCATAGTGCTCATTAATGCTTCCGAAGCAATTGGTAGTGTATGTCATCACTGCTGAAAATTAAGTTACTACTACTATGAGTATGCGGTTTTGGTTGTAGTTGTAAAAGAAAAGGCTTAACACGTTGCTGTAACTTTAACTATCTAACTCTAAATAGTAGTAGAGGAATTATCCAAGTTACTGCTGAAAATGATTATTGAGGAAAAATATGTAACAGAAAACAGGATATTGAGTTGAGATTTTACTCCTTTTTATGTAATTATATATCAGTAATAAATTTACAGACCTGTTTGGTGTGTGTTATGATATGTGACAGAAGACATAAATGTTTTAGTATTATGACTGTTTGTATTATGTAGTTGCCTTTCTTTTTTTCTTTTCTTTTTTTTTTTTTTAAACTTACTTGAATATATCAGTTCCAAATTCTTTTGAAGATTAAAAAGCGTAAGAGGTAATGATATTCAGAGATTGTATTTTTTGGTTTTGTTGGAGCCAAATTTTTATGACTGTTGTATTGGGAATCAAAAGTTCTATAGTAGGTAAGCAAACACTAATTCTAGTATCACACAGATTTTGGCTGTAAAAGAAGAGAAAGATTTTTTTTAATTTTTAGTTGTGATGAAATATCATCACTTAGCGACCACAACAGTTCTAATAATTCCAGAATGGAAACAAGAATCTTTAAGATGATCCTGGCTGTCTTCCTATGACTGTTGACAACCAAGTGAGGGCCATAATTGAAAAGAGCTTACAAAACAAGAGGTTACACAAAAACTAGACACTGGTCATTTAAAAGTTATTCCATATTTTCACATTGTTGGAAAATTTTTAAAAAAAGCTCCTCAAAAAGGAGTCACATAAGCTAAATATAAAAATATAATGTTAGTATTTGCACAACAAAAATAATCCATTTCATGATTGCATTGACACATGATGAAAAATGGATTCTACACAACTGATGGTATTCTACAAAGTGGCTGAGCAAAGGTAAAGCACCAAAAAACTTCCCCAAATGAAAAACTGTATCATAACAAGGTTATGGCCACTGCTTAGTGATTGGAAAGTGGGAACATTATACAACTCCTTGAATCCCCCCCCAAAAAAAGCACCCAAGACTTTATGTACAACAATGGTTGAATAAAAAAAGATACATTTTTCTTCATCACTGCAGGTATTACAAATGGCTACAGAAATTGGTCAAACCAGGCAACAAACTACTCACCCAACTTATTCAACAGATTCTCTTCAACTAACTACCACATTTTCAAGAATTTCCTGCAAGAGACAGTTTTCAAAATCAAAGCAGAAGTTCAAAACACCTTCAAAGAATTTATTGGTTCCAGACCACCAAGCTCTTATGGATGCCAGAATAGATTTGTTTCAAGTTGGCAACAATGCAACGATCTCAATGGTTTTTATTATGATTAATAAATTTTATTGTAAGCTGAGATATCCTAACTTAGAAGTGGTTAAAATTGCTTAAAAACAAAATTTCTGCATCAAACTAACATTGCAAAATAAAAGAAAGAAGAAAAATACAGAAAGTTTAACACAGGAACTATCAGATAACTCAGTCATGATGTTCATTTCCCTTTTGTTTTTTCATGGTAGGGAGTAAGAGGGTATCTTAAATACTAACTCATATGTCAAAATTTGTCATAATTAGCTACTATTCTCAAAATGGTAGACAAAGTTCCACAAGATTTATCTGAAAAAGCTGTCAAAGATGAGCTTGGAAACAGGCTTAATGTCCTGGCAATTCTGTGTTTACCATTTTCAGAATGCATGTTAATGGAAACAGGAAAATGCTTAAAAAGTTCAATATTTTGTAACAGAAAACCACATGGGTTTTCTCAAACTTTATTCAAACATAATGGTGAGGAAAGAAGGCTTGGAAAACTTGATGGCAGAAGAAAATAGCTCATAACCTATCTAGAGTGCTCAAGTAAATCTATGGCAGAGTAAAATTTGGAAGAATCCTGAAGCTTCAATGGACTGGGATGCTGTGATTTGCAAAATAACCAGTTTTTACAAGCAAGCATTAACTTTCACATTTGAAACAATTCTTAAAAACAAAAAATAAAAAGTCAAATAAAATAATAAGTTCACAATATTCAAAATTCTAGATGGGGAGCAACAGACACAAGATTGTTTCAGGCCCAAAATTAAATATTTATAAAATAATGTCCACAAGAAATTAGTTTGTACTGTTATTTCAAGACTTATCAGTTAGAGTTAGTCATCTAGCTTCACACATGATAGCAACAACCAGACAATTTCTGTTTGGTAGTTTCGTGAACATTTTCAGTAATTATGCAATATTCTTTTACCTCCAGATTATAAATTCATTTTTTTTATAAACAGTAACAAATGTAAAAAATGAAATTCTAATATTTTCTACATTTATTAAATGTTAGCTGTGACATAAAGAAAGACAGAAATTGTGTTGAGACATTTTTTAAGAAGTGTTCAATTTCAGAAAAATTTTCGTATCTAATGTTGCAATATATATCTTCATGCTATCAGTATAAAGTCCGTATGTAGTTGGACACAGGAATGGGAGGTATTTGAATCAGATATGTTGTTCCAAGAAATTTTGAGCATAATTTTCTCATGTTAATAAAAGAAATTAATACTTTTGGGAATTTAAGTTTCAAAGCCATTATCATTAAGAAATCACAGACAGCAACAAAAACACAAATCTTCTTCTATATGCCTTGTCCATTCAGGACGTGGGTGATGATAGCTCTCCAAAATCTCCTTGTAGCTT
Source organism: Acanthosepion esculentum (assembly GCA_964036315.1). Classification (NCBI taxonomy): domain Eukaryota; kingdom Metazoa; phylum Mollusca; class Cephalopoda; order Sepiida; family Sepiidae; genus Acanthosepion; species Acanthosepion esculentum. The sequence goes on from OZ038476.1 coordinate 130,746,397, forward strand.
GTAGCAATATTTTTCCCTTTGCCAACCCACAGTTCAGTCAACCATTCATGCAAACTCATCAGGTAGGTAGCCTTTCTCCTGTCCTTGTGAATGTCATTTACTCCAAACCCTCCTTCCTCATTATAAGTTCCAAAATTTTCAGTTGTATCTTTCTGATTCTGAGTATAAGTGTCTTTTTTGTCTCATTTTAAGACTTCTTCATTGCATATTCACTCCATCCATGGTATTCTCAGCATCCTTATGTAGAACTACATTTCTTTTACTGTTTATATAAACTTAAAAGATATTTTTTCAGTACAGTTGTTAAGTAGTTTAACTAGTTATCATGACAGAGAATTATACAATTCTTTTTTTTTTTTTTTACATCGGAGGTGAATTTTCTTCTTATTGGTTGGGTATCTCCCAATGAAGAGGGGAAAAAAAAATCAGTAGCACTGGAATCAAACACTTAAGTGGCCAAGCACTGGATCATGACAAGGAGGGCAGGAACAAAACTTCAACACAGGAACATGACACGTATGGAACAAATGGAGCGAAGACACTGAAAACAGAAATCCTTAGTAAGGCATGGCAATGATGTCACATGGTAACATGGCATGCTGCCACACACTTCATCTTCACAGAAAATATGCCTGCTTAAATGAAGCCTAAAGCTTTAGTGGTTGACTAGCAAAAGGAATCATTTGCACAGCTAACACTACTTAGCTCAATGTTCCAACTATTTCATAGGAAATCTGATACACACTTTCCTTACATCCTCACCAGACATCCCGGGGTTCACATCAGCCCTGTTCTGGTAGGGCAGCTATTTGTTTTCTTTCTGAAAAGTCAGTACACTAAACATTGTCTCTTTGACCAACAGGGGTGGGTACAGTTATCAGTAGTGATAGACAGCTCTGTCTGCATTTTGTTTCTGCTACATGCAGTTGTATAAACTACGTTGTTCTCTCCAAGAGGACACTAGCATGAATGCCAATTCAGACTGAAGTTCATCCCTATACTTGAAGTAGAATATATATATATATATTATAATAATAATAATAATAATATAAGTAATTATATTCATCTGGAAAAACCTTAGGTGTTTTGGCTTGTAAATGAACAAACCAATACCCAAGGAAAAATAAGGGATAAAAAAAGAAAGAACTAAGAACATGTAATTGAGGCGAAAACAATCGTCCAGAATCCAAGCTCAGAGTTCAAAGAAAAAAACCTCCAAAACGAGTAAAGCAAAAGTAACTAAGTAAAGTTCTCAAGTCACTAAGTAGAGCAAATCTAACTATGAACCTAAAGAGCCAGGTAAACCGACCTAGGTTTCACCTATGCGGATCGTCAGGGTACACTGGCCAAAGAGCTAGAATTGGATAAAAATATATATAGCCTACAACATAAAGACATGCATGACCATGTGATTAAAAAAAAAAAAAATGTAACTCAACAACGTGGGGGGGGGGTAATATATATTTATTCAATAACAAAAAAAAAGGAAAAAGAGAAGAAAACCAAACCTAACTGGCTCTTTAGGTTCATAGTTTTTATATATATATATATATATATATATATATATATATATATATATATATGCACACACACAATACATTGCAGAAGATGCTGCAAAAATGACTGGTTCTTTGTACCACTACAGAAAGTACCTGACACCCCTGTTATACTCCATCTTTACAAGAGCCGGATCAGGAAAATCGCATACTGCTGCCATATCTGCCCTGTCCGCACTTTCCAGTCTTGACAGAGTTTAAAAGTGTCTATGCAATCTTGTAGGTGGGGAATTATTTTCCATTTTACAATCCATTTTCCTCAGATGAAATATCACAAGTTTCTCAATGCTGTATTGCTATTTGTATGATAACTGTTCTGACAAGCTAGAAAATTACCTACGTTACACAACAAAAAAAGTCAAGTTTTTCTCTGCATAATAAAGGGATTGTTCAAGAAAATTGGTTAGCACTGACGATAGCTTAAATAGGGTCAAGTATATCAAAACAATATTATAAAACAATGTTTATCTAAACAAAAGTATCAAACAAGCACTATGAACCAGCCATGGTAACCAAATATGAAAACTATCTGACATTGAATTTAAAAGACACAAAGATATGCCTATGATTGGAATCTGTCCATTCCTCATTTCCAGTCTTGACAGAGTTCAAAAGTGTCTATGCAATCTTGTCCATTCTACAATCCATTTTCCTAAGATGAACTCTCACAAGCTTCTCACTGCTCTATTGCTATTAGTATGGTAACTGTTCTAACAAGCTACATTCCTTAGTTCCACCAGTTCAGACATTCACAACTAAGATCAGTCATGTTGCATACACTGGGATATCTCATTACCAATTCGTGAGTAAGAAGGACGTTTTATTGGAACAGCTTCTTCCCAAGAATCATTACTTTGATTCCTAGGAGGATGCTTCTCTAATCACTAGAATTTTTAATTCTTCAAATTCAAGAATCAACTGTTATCTTTACCATTGTGGTTGTGGTGAAGGTTATTTTATGACAATTTCATTTCCCACCATATAAAGCCTTGTGTAAAGTTTGAAAGAAAATGCACAGAGTTAATATGGAGAAAATAAATTCTTATCTAACACATTATATATATATATATATATATATATATAAAGTCCTTGTGTATTTTAGTTTTTTTATGACAAAGCAATAATGAGCTCCACCAAAAGAAATAAATTTAGTGGAACTACAATGTACGATGGGTAAATTGTCACCATTTTATATTTTTAATTTCATTCATGTGCATTGTTTGCTTTTGATTTTGTTGACTGTACAGTACAGTAGGGTAGGGTCATTTGGGCAACATCTGTGAGAAAAAGAGGACCATGATGCAATTCACTGCCAGAAATTTGGAAACAGCATGCTGTACTGCTTGGCATTCTTGCCGGAAGCTCCAATATGAACATTTCAGAATGTTTGGGTGTTCATCTGAAGATAGTGCAGAAGATTTGATGTTTAGAGTGATCACCAGTAATAGTCATGTTATGTTTCCATTCATGTTCCCACAGAGCCTCAGACTCAATACAGAGTGCCTACATTAATATGTTAAAATGAGATGACAGTGTTATTTTCATTTTCGTGTAATTTAGATGACAGTTTATCCATCGCATCCTGAATTCAATGTGTACAAGAGATTCTGATAATGAAATACATAGACATAGAACATAAAACATAGACATAAAACATAAGAGCTGTTCAGCAAAATCTTCAAGTATTTACTGCAATAAAAGTGATTCAACTCAAAGAATACAAATATTGGAAAGATTATTATATGTGTAGCAAGAAGGATTGTTAGCAGATCAATTTGAAATAAAGAAAAAATAATCTTAATATAAAAATAGGCAGCAAAAATATTAAAATCAACAATGTAATAGCAATAATTACAGAAACGACAAGAGTAGAAGCCACCATGACACTAAAAAAACGAAAACGTATGGACATGGATATTTACTTATTCATTCTTTAATCTATCTGGCCATCAAAAGAGACTTATTTTTCATACTTTGTTTCACATGGTAAAAAATAGTAACTGACAAAAGGAAAAGATAGAAAGCTAATATTTCAATCAATTTTTCTGTGTTCCTCAAACCAAAATCTGTTTACAACTTGTGTCATCTGATCAGTCAACTACAACATGTTAAGAAATATTATCCTGCCTGGAACAGCTTCTTCTCAGAGTTCTTTTATTACCGAGACATGGCTCAGGCAGGGAAGCAAGGTTAAGCGGCAGAAAGGTCTTGATCAGAGTTTGATTAAGCGGAATATAAAAAGTGAGTAAGCTGCTTTTAAGTTTGGCATTATTCTTGCCTGCTAAAATCTGTAACATTTATAGAATTTTTAGAAATATTTCCTGTTATTTATTTATTTTTTTTTTGTTTTGTTTTATGTTATGTCCTCATAAATCAACCTGATAGATTAGCTGAGACCATTTGGGAAATTAACATTGCTAATAAAATGAGATTAAGGAAAATATATATCCTCTCAGAGTCACACTCTGACATGCCACTCAGACGTCAGATGCTTACAGAAGAGTCAGAATGCAGGGAAGATTAGATTCATGCCTGTCCCATGTGTGAAATAACTGTTTAATTTCAAAAAGTGCTTCAGTCAAAAATATATGTGTGTGCATGTGTCTCCAAACAATTTTAGCCAAAATCAGCAACAAGAATTTTCTGTTTAATTTTTTTTTTATTTGAAAACTGGGAAAATCCAATAGAAAATTAAGCAGACAATACTTCTTGATTGAATTTAGCAAAACCAGTTTGGATGAATTCTTGCTGCTTAAATTCCTTAGTTCCATGAGTTCTAACTTTCACAGCTAAGAGCCACTGTGCAAAACATATTGTAATGAAGCACCTTCATTCCCTTTGTATTCCATTAGTGAGATGTAAATTCCACTCACGCTGCTTCTTCCCACAAACTGCTGCTTTGTGGAACCAACTCCCAAGAGGATGCTTCCCTAATCATTGTAATGATTAGGGAAGCATCCTCTACCTTGTAATGATTAGGGAAGCATCCTCTTGGGAGTTGGTTCCACAAAGCAGCAGCTTAACATGTTCAAGTCTAGGGTTAACTGTTATTTTGCCCACATATGCCCATAAATTGTGCCTCTTACTCTGTAACCCTCTACCTCAAGTTGTTCTTAGGCCTTGCACAGGGTGAACAAAACTGTAAAAAAAAAAAAAAAAAAAAAAAAAAAAGACACTTAAACACTTGATGTACTAAAAAAAATGGCAGCTCCTTATACCACACCAGAAAGTACTGACTACTTCTGCCATGCCCTATTTTTACAAGAGCTAGGTCAGACAAGAGTATGGAGTAGTGTTGACATAGTTGGACTGGTGCAGCCCAGTTCTCTCTTTCCAAAATTGACAAAGACTTTAACAGATTTTATATTATAAAAGCACAATTCTCAGTTACTGTTTATAAGAACTTAAAAAATATTTTTACAGTGGTTAGTTTAATGCCTTTATTACACAGAATTATAGAAATTTTACAGAGGCTTTTTTTTTCACTGTGTTGTTATCTCCAGAAAAAAAAAATGGTCAGTTCCTGATACCATTCCAAAAAGTACCTAACCACTCCTGGTATGCTCTATCTTGACAATAGTCAGATCAGACCAGAAATAGAGTACTGTTGCCATATCTGGGTTAGAGCAGCCCAGTCTTCACTTTTCATTCTTGATAAAAAAAAGCATCCATGCTGCCTTGTGAGTGATTAATTATTTTCCATTTTACAACACCTCTACCAGGAAACATCACAAGCCTCTCACTATTCTATTACTATTTCCCTGGAAAATGTTCTGATGAGCTACATTACTGTAGCTCAGACCGGCTACGCTGCTTACACTAAGATGACTAAATCCTCAATCCCTTTGTATTCTATTAGTAAGAAGGAAGTTATCTTCGGACTGTAGAAGAATCTGTAGAACAAACACCCAAGAGGTTGCTTAACCAATGACTACAATATTAACATCTTCAAGACCAATCAGCTATTATCTATCCTACATATCCTCATAATCTGCACTTCTTATCACCTCCTCTTATAAATATAAATCAACCTCATTCAGTAGCACTCTACCTTGAGTGGTTCTTGGGCTTTATATTGGGTAAACAATATCATAAAAAAAGAAGAAAAATAAAAACTTAATGATGAAAGATAAATTCAAAGTAATGTTTTTTTTTTCAGATTGAAGAAAAACACTGAAATAATTTAGAAATGAACAGCTATTTTTAAAGGGAAAAAGAAAATCAAAATTCTGTTTAAAAGAAACTCATAAAATATGGAAGTGCTTAGGAATTTTTTTTTTTTTTGGCACCAAGAATACAAGTCCATATGATTTTACATAGTAAAAAAGAACAACAACTCATATCTTTGCTGTGAATGAATCCATATGGCAAAGCAAAAGTGATAAATTCTAACAACGTGCTCGCTTGTATGCTCATATATTACTTAAGAAATCTTTCGGAAGAAATAAGACGTATATCCACAGTGTCTAGATTTAGTACTAAGTTTTCATAAGCTGGTGCAGTTGTTCACAATGAACACATCAGATTTCAGTTTCTCTTCTTTTATGAGGAAAATAAAAGAAATTTATTTCTAAGTGCTATCTTCTGTAAGGTAGAAACCAATGTTAATACTTTTGTTAACATATGAACTCTGTCTCATATTATATATATATATATATATATATATATATATATATATATATATATATATGACCCGTGTGTGTGTAATGTATTATGACAATATCTGTACTCTATCAGATTTTATTATTCCAGTCAATGTTTCTATAGTAAAAGTGAAATTAACTAAACAAAGCTGGTGAAATTTTCAGGATATATTCATATAGTAAATATAAGTTTCAGCTGATAGTGTATCTCTTTTTTAAAAATATCTGGAATGTGTTTTAACAGAGGACAGAAAATGTGACATAGAAAAGTGCACTGGGACAGTGAAAGATGCCTTCCAAAAGCTAAGCAAAGTATTAAACAGGAAAATCTCATTAGGCACAAACAAAAGAGTACTGAAGTGTTATGTAATATCAGTCCTCCTGTATAGCAGTAAATGCTGAAGAATCTCTTCATAGATAAAGAAGAGATTTAAACAACAGAAATGTGGTTCTACAGAAGGATGCTGAGAATACTATGGACTGAACATATGAGCAGCAACAAAGTTTTAAAGAAAATGGAAACAATAAGGACACTTAATGTCAGAAAGAGGTAGTTGAAATTTCTAGGTTACATAATGAAGAAAGAAGACAGGGAAAATCTGATACTCACAGGACATATTGAAGGCAAGAGAAACAGAGGAAAACAATACATAAGTTTGCGTAAATGGATGGCCAAACAGGGTTTAAGAGAGATGACAAAAAGACATTTTATTAAGAGCTACAAAGGACAGGAAATTGTGGAGTGCCATGAATGCCAACATCTTGAAGTGACAGGCGATATAGAAGAGTATTAAAATATCGATTCTACCTTGTTGAGAGAGGTGGGGTCAGATTTTATTATGCAAGCAAGCTCAGTACAATATATAAATTAGAAAGCTAAAGGACACTGAAAATATATTTGATAAACAATATACCTCACAGCTGATGAATTATTTTGTGTTATAAAGATTTTCCTTGGGTGCAGTTAATTCCACAAAGACAATTCAGACACACTTGAAGAGAAGCAACTCAACAACAGTATTAACTTCAATGGATTTAATGTACAGAGGGGTATAAACACAATAAGTAAAAAAAAGGCTTGTAAATATAATTTATATTTGTGGACTTAACTGTTAGAAGAGTGTCCAAGGAACAAGTGTGATTTGTGGCCTTGTGGCATCTGTACTTCATTACTGTCCAATAAACACATGGTCACTATGCATATTCATTGCATAAGAGGAAGATTTCAGGATCGAGTTTATGCATGGTCCCCAGAAGGATCTTGATTGGACAGTAGTTAGCCAATCAGTGTCCCGGATTAGTAAGATTTTCAAGTTCAAGGTTGATCTTTGGATATTAAAGGGTTAGCTCCCTTTCAAATTCTTATAATGTTAATATGTTTGGTTTGGTTTGTTTTACGGCATATCAAACTCAATGGGTCATTTAATACAGATAACTTTTTTTTTCTGGTAATATTTTTGTTTTGTCAAAAGTCTATTTCTGTTAATAGTTTTTTTTCTCAAAAATGTATAGCTGGTAGTATTATTTTTCCAAAAACATATGACTGGTATTATTTTTTCAGAAACGTATTGCTGGTAATAGTTTTTTTCAAAAACGTATTGCTGATAATATATTTTTTTCTTCAAAAATTTATTTATGGTAATAATTTTTTACAAAGTATTTCTGGTATTAAAACTTATTTTTACACTTTTATAATGTCTTTTACCTCAGTTTCTGAGTTAACTATTTGCCCATAGCTGGGACCCTAACAGGTGCTACCACCACGGGTCAAGGTGAACCTGGGAACATCAGCAATTAAGAGGTGGTTCCATGTTCCTCAAAGCCTCCTGATCAGAGGCCTTGCTGTTGGACGTAGTTTATCGTCTTACTCTGGACAAGGATGTAGTTTATAGTCATACCCAGGACACAATGTTAATATTAATTTGCCTGACATTCTATAACCTTCATCAGCTTTTCAACAATTGATTTATTAACATTTTCTAGTATTTCAACTTTGAAGTCATTTGCTTTTATTACATGGAGATCTTCTTTGCTTGCATATATTTTTCCATTCTCATATGCATCTCTTTTAATGCTGAAGACCAAGTTTGCTACTGGATGAATACCTGAAGAGGCTGGGGGCCATTCCATTAATTTCATGACCTGTACCACTCTTGTCATATCTAAGAATTTACTCTAATTCTCAGCAACTAGTTTGATACCATCATCAAATTTCTAGGGATCTAGAATTTTGCTGCAGATAGTATTCCTTCAAAACATGTCTATTGCTACTTTATCACAATTTCAATGGCAAATGTTCCGACAAGCTGCATTCTTTAGTTTCACCAGTTCAGATGTTTACAACTAAGATAAGCCAGGCCATGTACACAGGGTTGAATCATCCTCATTTCCTTCATATTTCCTTAAGAAAGTTCCACTCAGATAGCTTCTTCCCCTGAACTGTTATTACACTGTGGAACAGAAAAGGAGCTTCCATGATCACTACAATCTTAACATCTTCAAGTCTAGGGTGAACCATTATCTGTCCTACATATCGTCATTGTAACAAAAAGAATGTCCATTTGGAGTACCAGTTGTACCCAGTCTTTTTTCAATCATAATTGGTGAAACTACCGTGAAACTCCACACACAAAGCATAACCTCTGCAGCAGCTCTCCTGTTCCGTCACACATGCTCATTTTATCGAGTGGCTGAGGCATGGAAATTTGCAGAGCAAATTCTCAAAGCTACACAATCAAGTTTTTCTTAAATGGTAAATTTTGTATCGGCCATGTTTTCTTCCGAGTATCTTGCATGCCAGACACATACAAGTGCGTTTTACTCCAGGAGGTAAGCTATTTTCATCTTTACATGCATAACCTGCATTTAATCCCTACTCTTACAGTCATAAAACAAGCTTAGCCATTAACCTAACTTGAGTCATGCTTGGGCCTCATATTAGATGAAAATTTAGTTTTAAAAAATTGTTCTACATCCTTGCTGTTGTCGAAGTACTGTTGGTTGACTATGAAAAACTCAGCTATCACTGCCAACCAATGTAGCTCTACACTATTTGTTACTGAGAAATTAGTTTTCACACACTTCTTACCTGAATATATTGACTTAAAGATGACAATTCTTTTTTTTTGCTTTCATGTCTAGCCAACATTCTTAATATTCTGCTGCTTTTTTAAATTCCCAACACCACTTCTTCAAATATTTTCTTACTTATTAATTCAGTTTTCATGCCCATTAACATTTTAATTTTTCTCATATCTCTTTTTTGTGAAATTATTAAAGTCAGTTGTTTTTTTTTTTCGTTCTTATCTTACCAATGTTTCCAACATTGTTTTTGGTTCACTTTTCTGATCTCTTCAATTTTTTTTTTTTTTTTTTTTCAAAATTTACAACACTGTTCTTCCATCACTCAATAACTTTACAATATTTTCTTTCTCTTTTGAGATCATATCTTTCTTACAACCTGTGGCAATCTTTATGTATCTTAAATTGAAATATAAATATCAATAACAATACTGTTATATATATTTAAGATATGATCAACACCCCACAAAATAAGTTATTGTAAATATTTCTAACAAAAAGAGATAAATATACCATGTGAATTTCCAACAGGACATCTTTATATGCTGAAAATTTTACCTATATCAACTGGCTAATATCTTCTTCTATGGACATTGACAATCATGGCTCTCCACATTTTTTGTCCTTAGTAGCTCTTTGTCTTTTTGTTATCTCTCCTAAACCCTGTTCTGCCATCCATTTACTCAAGCTCACCAAGTAGGCTATGTATTGTTTTCCTCTGATCCCTCTTGTCTTCAATCTATCCTATAAGTATCAAATTTTCCAAGCCTTCTTTCCTTATTATATGCCCTAGAAATTTCAACTTTGTCTTTCTGATATTAAATAGAAGTGTCTTTTTTGTTTCCATTTTCTCTACAGCTTTGTCTTTGCTCACATGCTCAGTCCATAGTATTCTCAGCATCCTTCTGTAGAACCACATTTCTGTTGCTTCCAGTCTCTCCATCTGTGAGGAGAATGTCCAGCATTCATTGCCATATAGGTGGACTGATATTATGTAACTGTTCAGTATTCTTTTCTTTATTTCTCATGAAATTTTCCTATTTCTTAATACTCTGCTTAACTTTTGGAAATCATCTTTCTCTGTACCAATGCACCTATACATTTCAGTGTCACACTTTAAATATTCTGTTAAAATACTTCCCAGAGATTTAAATTATATATTTGTTTTATTTTGGTATGTTTTTCTTTTCTTTTTTGAAGCAATTCAACCCAAGCAAGGCAATAAAGCCACTAAGATGCAAGGGGTTACTAACGAGAATAGGAGAAAAAGATTAGGGAGATATAGTAATAAAAGAACACAAATGAAGAAAACGGAAGATGACAAATGACATAGAATTTTTCATTTTTGAAAACAAAAATCAGCTGGTAATCAAAAAGCCAGAAAAGAGTTCTACAAGCGAGAAGTATAAGAGAATAAACTGTTAGCACAGAACTCATGGTTGCACCCATTTCAACTGTACAATAAAAAAGACCTAACTGCCAATCTAGTACTGTGCTTAAATTCATAAAGACTAAGTATCATACAAGAAAGTTTATGGGTTACCTCACTTGGCTCCATCAAAAGTGTAGGGGTTAGCTGACACTCTACTGCATTTATATTAACACAAATGTAATGAAATAAATGACAAGAGAATAACAAAGTTCAAGGAAAAATATGCATTAACAATGAATAGATTATATTTATAAAGAATAGCAAGTACAATATTTGTTGAATGTAGTAATTTAAATTGTTTAAATGTTTTCGTGTTTGATAGTTTGAATGTCAATAAAATTTTGGATCAAAAGTTCGTCTGTTGTTATAATGTAAGTTCAAATATAAGAAAGTATATTTCAGTATTTAGGTATTTACGGTGAATTTAAAATAGTTTATGTTTGCAAATAATTTGTGTAAATTTCAAAAGACTTACTGAGAGTTTGAAAGGGTTATCTTTCTTTCATCAGATATTTTGTATCGAGTTTGGTTGCGTATTCAAGTTGTAAGTTTGTTTGAAATAATATATATATTGCAGATGGAGTACTATGTTAAAAATAGGTTTTAATGTGAAGTCTGAATATTGGAATAATGAGATGCTTGGACTGAGGTCAGGTATAAAATTTCCCTCCTCACTCCTAAGAAATGATTTAAGTGTCATTTAAATAAGAAAAATTCGTCACATGATAGGCTCACAATGATTTGGTGGGACTGTCTTTTCATTCACTTTGGATGTAGTCGAAAACATGTCATTTCTTATTTTTTACATTTAATACCCAATCAGAATGCATCATTCCCAATTTCTGCTTTGAGCCTATTTTAATGGGTTTTGAAAAGAATGTAGAATTTTGAATCCTACAAAAGTGCTTGCTAGAGGTTGCTCTTTAGGTCTATATAAATGTAATTCTCTTTTTTTAGCTCTGACTTTCAGATGTAGTCTCATGTGGATAGGAACACTGCTGCTGAGGTGCATTTGCTTCCTTCTTCCTCTGCCGACTTCTGAACTGTCTTACATACAAACATGCATCTATCACACACACACACACACACACAACCAAGCACATTCTAATAACTAGTTTAATGTTCTTTTTTCTTTCATTACAATTGTCTACAGATTTAATTCCTTTTCTTAATAACATGCATTTTTTGTTTGTTTTATATTTGTTGTTTTGATATTATTTTTACCTGGACTCACACCGAGTCCACCAATATTGTTTGCATGATAAATGTTCCAGAAGCCCATAAATATTTAATATTCAAAATATTGATTTCCACAACATAATGGTGACTAATATTTCTTCCCAAACATACTAGTATCCAGCAACAAGTTCATCAGAACAAGTACCATGAAAGTATTTACTTTATTTAAAAAATGCTGCCTTACATAATGACAGTGTAAACTATATAATCCACATAAACTAGTAAAAAAAAGTCTTCCTGACTTTATGAAAGAAACTGAAAAGTTAAAGAATTTAAGGATGAAAAACTTTTAGAATTTCTTTCACTGCATTTAATGAAAAGCAGTAAGATGAAAGTTACTTTTTAATGTTTTTCTTTATCTTCAAGAGAAATATATATTCATCTCTGCTGAAATCTGCTTTGCAACTCTAAATTCTCTTATTAGATTATTTCAAACACTTTTTAAAAAAAAATTATACCACAAAGATGACTGTATCTACCATTAACAGACATATGTACAAAACTTTTGCATTTTTCCCTTTTCTCCTTGGTGTTTGCAAAAAGTAGAAAAATTACTTCACATTCTAAACAAATAACAGTTTAGATGAAAGAAAAACATACACAAACAGTATATATCCACATTTGAAGTCAGGATATTATTTTTAGTTATTACTATGGAAAAAGAAATTTCTTTTAAAACATCTTGTCAGCTAGTAGTTGTTATATTCTGTTTCAAATTCAACGAATCTCCTACTGATTACTGCTACGTTAAAGTCATCACCAACTGAATCTGAACACGATGAAAGTAAAATTACAAATAAAGAAACTGGCGTCTGAACAATTCACAAAACAAAAAAAAACACATTTAAAATTTAAATGAATCATCCAATCATCAGTATTGCCAATGAAATGAAAGTGCAAAAACAAAATGCCAAGTTCAGCCCCAGACGCAAGATATAAGGCCGGACAAATTCTCAGTAATAGGCAGGCAATTCACATTCTTACACGGAGAATTCATCATGGTGCCATTCTCCTTCCTCTCCACACTACACTGAGCACAGACATCAAAGGACATAACTGCAGCTATGAACATCAGTCAGACATCCTCATACACACCTTGCAATAGATAGAGATTAAACAAGATTAAAATTTTATTTTCTAAGCTACCTTTTGTATAGTTTCGACAATATAATTAATTTTATTTCAAATTTTGTTTTATTTCCTGCTTCAACAACAAGACTTTTGTTTCTTACTCTGATATGCATGTGTTTCTCATCCTACCATCATCAGGGCTGGTCCAAGGATTTTGTATCCTGACCTAACAAATTTATGAGACCCCCCCCCCACTCTAGTACATTTCAATTTTCATAAGGTAGTATTCATATAAAATGCAAATTTTATTGTAATTGTGTACAATAAAGGATCATATGCAATATTGGTGAACAATTCCACTAGAAAAATTGAAAATAAATACAATGTATCTAAATACAAATTAGAGACATGTCATAACAGATTATTCCATCTTAAATAAATCAACAATGTTTTGTTGCAATTTTTAACATCAACTTGAGATTTTTCTCCTTAAAGTGTTGAATAATTTTAAACACATTCAACATTATGGATAAAAAGTAGCGAATTTTATTGTGTTTTTTTTTCAAGACTCACATGAAGAAAATAAATTCACAGATTTAAGGAAAAAAAAAAAAGACTCTAGAATCATGTCAACATCTGCAAAAAGTGTCCATCCTTTAATAGTCATTTGTGCATAGTTTAATTTGTAATGTATATAAATATAAGTATAAGAAAGTAAATGTTGATAAAATAGCAAGAGTCACAAAGCACTGCCTGAGCCTCCAATCAGTCTAGACCCCACTGGTCAGCAGTTTTGGACAAAGTCTGTACTGGTCCTGACCATCATCATTTCTCCCATGAACATATGACAGCAATGTCCACTCAATGAAGCCCACTATAGCCTACTGCGTGAGCATCTGACCCCTCAGTATGACATTGGTAATAAATCCAACATAATAGCTGGTATAAATCCCTCAGCATTTTTGTTACAACTTGTAGTGCCATATGATCATAATATAATTAAATATATATATGTAACCGATACATGATAGACATGTATAAGTAGTATTATTACTCTTTTGGAGAACATCTTATGATAACTTTTATCGAGTTGGAAATGTCTATAAATAAAACAGGATATAAAACTATAAGCTAACAAGAAAAACTAAAGAAGTTAAAACATACATGCAGAAAAGCAAAAATTTTCTTAAAGCTCATTGAACATGCAGTACAAATTTCAAAGTTTAAAAAGTAAAAAAAGTACAGTGTAACCCGGATATAAGAGACCCGGATAAAAGAGAAACCCGGATATAAGAGAGATTTTCCCTGGTCCCAAATTAGAGCCTGTGTTAATAAAACAAAATAGACCAAACCCGGATATAAGAGAAACCCGGATATAAGAGAAACCCGGATATAAGATACTTCTTCACCGGTCCTGACAACTCTCTTATATCCGGGTTACACTGTACCAGAGATGAAAGCTCATTAGAACTGATCCAGATCATTTTCAATCCTTGGAAAAACCCCTCCCTCATTGACCAGGTCTTCAGCAGTGTAGCTGTACTCAGCTTGGCCAATTGCAGGTTGGTGAGTCTATTTAACCCGTAGTTTGAGGTTTTGACTTCAGAGTTATCCTACTCCAAGACCAGATGCAACTCAAGACTTATAAGACCCAGTTTGTGCTGCAATTTACTCCTGGCCGGAGGAAGAAGAGATGGATTTGTACCTTTCACAAGGTTATTTGCATGTAATTGTATGTAACAAACTATTGGAATTCCAACGTGCCCCTCAAATTCCTCAATATTTTTTTAAAATAAAATTCATTTAAATATGCAGCAGTTAACTTTTAAGAAAATTTGTAAAGGCTGAAAATGTTCAATTAACAAGAATTTTTCTTTTCCACCTGAAATGCCACTTGGACGACAAAGTGAAAAATAAAACTGGTAGCTTTTACATATTAATGAATTCTCAATTTTACAAACCAGATGGTAAAAGAATAAATTTAAATGTGCGGGTGTGTAGAAGTTGTGATCTTGTATCATGATTTGCTAATCCTGTTGTCATTGTTGAATTTGAAGAGTGCAGTTAAAAAGAATCATGAGTTACTATCAGAAACGATCAATAGATGTTTATAGATATATTACATTTCTCTTAAGAATTTTCAAGCACATTTGACATAAATGTGCTGTCAAACTTATCCATAAGATCAGTAAGCTAATGGAAACACGAGAGTATGATGTAAGAGATGGATAAAGAATTTACAAAACTGTGACAGAATGGAGTCAAGTCTCAAAACTATCATGACCCATTGACAAGAATTTACAGAAATTATGTTGGAAACTTATAAATATAGAGAACTGATTACAAGATGCTACTGATTAATCAGTCAAACAGTGAAAATTTACGGTGTTTTTATTTTAAAAAAAAAAAAAGAAAAAAACTCTTTCCTACTGTGTACTTTGTCATGATAGAAATTTTTCCACAAATCAAATAGCTAATAGAAAGATAAATATATTTGTGCTGTTATGAATTCAAACATGAGGATTTATGTTTGTGTACAAAATATGTAAATATATAAACAAATAAGAAACTATAATTCACAAACAACATTTACTCATTTTCATTTATTAGGCATTAAATGGCATCATTTACCATCCTCCATAGCTTAAGTTTACCTACACAGGATATCTACCAGCTGCCCCACATGGTCAGATGGAGCACAAGGCTGAATTTAATGTGGGGTAGACTCCATATAAAACAAGGTCAGGTAGGCATTTCCCGAGATGAGACGCTGCCCTTTGACATAACCTCATCTAGGGATCCTCTCTGCCCGGAGACAGAATGTTTGACCTGCACAGCTGGAAAGGAATCTCCAACTGCAAACTTTACCTATACAGTCTGCAAAATAAAAGCTTTACATTTACCTTGATAAAGTCCCTCAGTGGACAAAATGCAACATTAAAGTAAAAGTTTTCCTTATATATATATATATATATATATATATATATAAATAAATAAAAAACCTTTAAAAAAATTATTAAAAACACATTTTTTTTTTCTAACTTTTCACCCCAAGCAAGGTGGGAGTGCCACTAGAACACAAGGGGTTACAGAAAGTAGGAGCAAGAATAAAGAAGTGTGAAAGAGGAAAGGATGAAGAGAAGGGTGGGGAATAGATCAAGGCATCTGGAGATGTTGATTGACATTGAATTTGAATAGTTGGAGATTATATCTATCAGGAAAGCAAGAAAGAGGAAGGGAGTTCCACAGACAAGAAGTGCAAGACATGAAGCTATTGGAGTAGAAGAGATGGCTACATTTAACTGTTTCAACAGTGAAAGTGTGGAACTGAGATGTCGACCTAGTGGCACATTTAAATTCATGCAATTTGTAAAATTATTTGTAGAAATGACAGAGGGAGGCGACGACACGTCTGTGAGAGAGCAATTGTAAATGAGATGGCAGATCAGGGCCAACCAAATTGCATATCAGTCTCTGGATTTTGCCAAGGAGCCTAAAGTGAACAGCGGGGACTCCAGACCATATATGATTTATGGATAAATTGTCATCTAAATCATGCAAAAATGAAAATAACACTGACATTTCATTTTAGCAGATAAATTTACCAAAATTATACAAAAATATCTTGAAATACTCAATAGTAAATTTATTCAATAAAATCAACATTGGCTTCAACCGTGGCCTCCAGATGACTTCCGGATCTCCTGCAACTCTTCTGGTCATTCTCCTTGTTTAGTTGTTGAATACCACCATATTCCTTTCCTTCAGTTCATCTTTGGTGGTAAGAGTTTTGTTGGTCTCTCACTCAACTGTATTCCACACATAATAATCAATTGGGTTACAGTCTGGAAAGTTAGATGGTAAGGGGTGATGGAAATTGTCTGATAGCCATATGACTGGGTTTACCTGTTTGTGTGGCATGGTGCAGAGTCTTGTTGCCAGACATAGTGTCTTCCAGCAGCCACTCTCTTGACCAAGGGCAGCACTACCTCTGAAAGGCAATTGATGTCTGAGGCCCTGTGTGGAGATGAATGGAGGAATAACATTGCTATCACTTGTGATCACTCCAAATACCTTCGTAATCAACATTAGACTCATACAAATCTATAAATCCTCTAAAATGTTCATGTTGGAGCTTCTGATGTAAATGCCAAGCAGCACAGCATGCCGTTTCCAAATTTCTGGCAGAGTGAATTGCATCATGGTACTTTTTTCCTCACAAATGGTGCCCAATTAACCCTACTATACTGTGCAGTTAAAATCAAAAACATGCATGCATGAAATTAAAAATATAAAATAATGACAATTTACATATCACACCCTGTTTATATAATTTGTAACATACATGATCCAAGATGAATCTTGAGTGATGTTTTCCCCGACTTCATTAAAAGTTTCAGATTTTTCAATCTCAGACTCTTTCCACTATGTCACCCTGATGGTGTTGATAAAGTTCTCATCTCAGTGATCATGTGCTTCAAACTCTTCCATCATGCTTGTTCCAGAGAATTTCTTTTATTTATTCATTTTTTTTTTTTTTTTTTGCTAAGAGTTTCAACCCTTCTGCCACCATCCAAGGAAATTCATCCATGAAAGTATATCATTCTCTGAGTTCATTTCTTCTGGTTTCTGATATATTTATGGTAATGGTAATACTCGCCTACAAGGAAAAATTTGGTATTCATTGACCAAGCAGTCACTACTGCTTTCAGTTGAAATTTATAAAATCTTTCTCTGAAAAAGAATTATTCAGGAAAACATGTTTCTCAAATCCTGTAGCTGTTACTGCTCTTTCTCCTACCGATTGAGATTTCCTTCCTCACCTTTTGTTTTAAGTAGTGTAGAAGATCAGTATCTTCATTATATCATTATTTTCTCTTCAAGTTACATGTGCTATCCATTTTAGTTGTTGCTCCTGTTGGTAGTCCTCAAGTGATGTGGTTTCTGTTATTTGGTACTGTTCTTTGTGATTTAGTAGCATCAGTCCACAATGTTTGTAGAAGGATTGTCTTCACCAAGACCTAGAGGCTTCACTCTCTCAAAGCCATTTTTAATCATTGATCTTAGAAAGAGATTGTATACAACTGACTGTTTAGATATTTCTGAAACGGTTTGGCACAATGCATCACACAGACACATTAAACGTCATCACGTGCTTTTTAAAAAAAATTCTTTAAAACAAATCAACAATATATGCCAATAAATAAGCAATATTTATGCAAATAGAAGGTAACAATGGCCAACAGAAATCACATCTTGCAGTCAAAGTAATGAAATGACAAAATTATACTCAATCAGAGGTAGTAAATGCAGAAAGAAGAAAGATTTTGTGTCCTGGCTTTCACAGTCAAGAAGTCATGTTATTCTGGGAATTCAACAAAATGGAGTCAAGCATTGATTTCTTCAAGATTCACTCTTTTGAGACTGAATTTATTTCTGAAGTTTACCAGTTTTAAAGTAACCCAAATTTCTTCCAAGATATTTTAAATTATTGCTATGATACTATTTAACTCAGACGACAGGTGGCATTCAAACATCTCCAGAGGATTTTTTTTAACCTTTTCGTGCCTATTATTCCACTAATGGAAAAAAATTTTAAGACACGTTTTTTTTCATACCAGATGAGCATTAATTATTGTTACTATTACCAATAATATATATGGTAAAGATGATAATACAATATGTGCTTAAATTTATGGCTTATCAATACATATTGATTTTCAAACATTGCAACTCTGTCTGGGTACTAAAAAGTTAAAGTATGTCAAATTTAAATTGGTGAGCTCCCTCCACAAGTCATTTTCTTTATACCACATATATTTTAGTGGGATGATGCTCTGACTATATGGTAGATGCATTTTTACTTATGAATATTTAGTTTTCGTCATTTCCACAGAAATCAAAACACTTGTTCTCATACAATCACCAAAGTTGAGCAATGTTGTATGTGCTCAGCATCTAGATGGTGACCACTTGGGTATATGATGTACTGTAACCTTGGATGTGTGAATGCTGTAATGGATAAAAGATTGAAGTTGAGTTCCAATTCCAGTTGGGTTCATTATATTCTTTTATGTGCAAATACTCTTGGGAAATCTACCTCTTCTCCCCTCACCTATGGGTTAAATAGGACTTGTATCATTACTTATCTCTAAAAAATATTTTTGGGCCTTAAATAACCTGCAAAGGGTTGCTAAGCAGTAAAAAACAAATCAATCAATTCCAGAGATCAAACGCAAATTATCGGAAAAGGCAAACTATTCTGAAAATATAACAGTATGCATTAGCACTAAGTGTACACACACAGCACGCCCTGCCAAAATTTCATCCTTTCAACAAATTCCTCTGCTTCCAGTATAGCCTTCAAGGCCCTCCTGGGAATTTGGAAATATGCCCAACTAAAATTCAATCACTTACCAATAACAAATCACAAAATAAATCTTTAAGTTTGCTGCCACTACACAAAACCTCACATGCCGTTTAGGCTGATTCAATAGTATATGTCCCTCTATGACCAACAGGTATTTCTTTTTTTATAACGTTCACCCTATACAAGGTCCAACCAAAGGTCACTGAAGGTAGAGGGTTACTGAAGACATCTATTGTGAAGAGGCCATTCAAGTGAAACTGACCCCTCCCTAGAGGAATACAAAGTGAATGAGAGTGGTTTACCTCAATGTACATGGTGAAGTGGGTCTCAGCTGGGGAGGGGCTGGAGTTGAGAGGACTGAGGGATGTAGCTTGTTTGAACATTTTTCATGGAAAACACAATAGAGTAGCAGAGAGCTTGCAACATTTTGTTTGTGAGAAAGGGTTTATAAGGAGGAAAATAATTTATCATCTACAAGGCTGCATAGGTAATGAATTGTAGATTTGTTTGGGCCATCTGGAAGGGATAAAGTCACTGGTATTTTTTTCTTCTAGTTTCAAAATATCATAGTTTCTTAGTTTTGTTCAACAAAACAACACTACACAGGGGGAGATGGATAAATTGTCTTCTAAATTACACAAAAATAAACTAACATTGACCTCTCATTTTAGTAAATATATTTACCAAAATTACACAAAAATATCTTGAAATACTAAAGAGTAAATTTATTCTATAAAATCATCATTGGCTTAAACCACAACTTCCAGACAACTTTGGAATCTCCTGCAACTCTTCTGGGTGATCTCAACTGTTCCCCACACAAAATAATCAAGGGGGTTGTAGTCTTGGGAGTTAAGTGGCCAAAAGTAAAGGGTGATATGGTCGTAGAAATTGTCTGACAGCTATGACTGGGTTCTCCTGCTTGTGTGGCAAAAATCCTGTTACCAGACATAGTGTCTTCCAGCAGCCATCTGCTTTACCCAGGGCAGACTACTTCTGCAAGGTACCTGATGTAGGACTATGTGTTGAATCTTTCCTAGGTGCAGCTGTGTTGACTACATGCTTACATGTCGGGAACAGACACTGACATTGGGTGAAGGTGTGGATCGGCACCTAGTGGTTATCTTTCAGGTAAACCTAATGATGCACCCAGATTTTTGATGGTCTAATGTGACACTTAGCATAATGTCTGTTCTGTCATCATCTGGCTTAAGTTACATATTACAGGTGCATGAAAAAAATTTCCACAATTTTTTTTATAAAAATAAAATAATATGGTTTTCTGTTGTGTTTTCAGTGTTTAGTGAACTTTTGCACATACCTAGTTTGTTTAATGGCATATCAACTCCTTATGAGTCATTTAATGCCGAAATTTAATTTTCTTGGGAGCTTTGAAATAATTAAAATATTATATATGTTATTTTGCTTTCACAATTGAGTACATGGTAGATGATACTCAGCTTTTGTGCATATACATGTTTATGTGGACATAATTACTGGAGATGGTTTTATGTTGTAGTTTTGTTAAAATTACATTTTGAAATACAGCTTGATTTCTTTAAGAAATTGTAGGATATGATATGGATTAATGCCATGAAAGAGTATTTTGTTGGATGGTTTGGTTGGTTGGTTTGGTTTAGTGGCATATCAACCTGGATGGGTTATTTAATGCCAAAATCTAAATATTTTGAATGCAATTGCATGCCTTCAACTACAGATAAAATACACTGCTGGTCATTTTGCTATAAATAGGTGTTGCTGGTCAGTTTACTATAAATATGTATTTTTATACTTTATAGTGTTTTATTTTTGTTTGGGGGGGGGTTCACTATTTGCCCATAGCAGGGACCCTGACAGGTGCTACAACTCTGAGGTCAGGATGAACCTGGGAACAACAGCAAATAAGAGGTGGTTCCACACTCCTAAAAACCTCCATTCTCCTGATCAGATGCCTTGCTGCTGGATGTAGTTTATCGTCATACCCAGGACTACATATACCTAGTAGTTTCTGAAATTGTATCATTAATTCCTGACTAATTTTTTTCTTGCTTTTCATCACAATGTTCTCTGATCATAAAAATAAGTAGCAGGAAGTTAGAACATGTTAATAGTCTGAAATTGTCAACCGAGAATGTGATGATAAAAGACAAAATGGAAAACCAGTCAAGAAAAAAAAAAAAAAAAAAAAATTAAAGAAAAACAACACCTCAGAATTCGAACAACTCTAGTTATCACGTAAAAGAGTAATTATAAAGTAGGAACAAACTCTAGGTTCAAATTTATGCCAGGTGTTATTTGATGCCGTTCAAATATCAAAAGGTGGGGCTATTGGATATTGTTCTTGTTAGAATTCTCTTTTTCACGTCAACATCTCCTGGAAGATATTTATGTTTTATGTGTGCTGTAGATTTCTTTCTGATTCCTGACACAAATGAAACAAATAAAATATAAAAGAAATAAAAATATCAAGGTTCTGACAGAGTACAAGACACAGAAAGCAAACATTTTCAGTCGGTGATATGTTGTATTGGTTCTTAGGTTTAATTTAAACTGGAATCTCGGATGTTTACTGCTACAAAAGAGCAAGTTTATTCTGTTTTCTTTGCATGTTGCTAACAAGCATGACATGTGCACACTGACTCTCCACAGATGTCTTCCTCTCCTTCTGTGACTTTCCACTGTGAAATGGCAAATATAAAGGGATGATAAAAATCCTCCCATCTCATTAATTTCTTTTATGAGTACCACTTGTCAGTATCCAATGGGCTCTTAATCTCTCAACTTCAAGAAGGGGCCTTAACACGAGCACATTTGTCCAACTACCATTTATCAGATCACCAAGAGATCAATGGTTTTTTTTATTCATCAATTATCTGATAAGTCAATAAATTGATCTTTTTCACTTTTCAGTTGCTCAACATTTCATTCTGCAACATAAGGGATCCACTTTATAGTAAATACATCAGTCTCACAATAATTGTTAGACAGACTGATTTTTTTCTTTACAGTTTATCAACCTTTTTCAGGTTATTTAAAGCCAGAAATATTTTTAGATCATGAGAATATTTTTGAGATGATAATGATTTACTGATACAAGTTCTACTAACTAACCCATAAATGGAGGAGAAAAAGTGGCTTCATACCTTTCCCAAGAGTATTTGCACGTAAGTAAATAAAATGAACCTGACTGGAATTGGAACTCGCCTCTCTGGTTTCCAATTCCGAGCCAGTATCCTTTGAACCACCTGCACATCCAACCTTACAGCACCTGATATTCCCAAATGATCATTCATCTAGGTTCTGACCAGGCTTGATGTAGCTTAACTTCCATGAAGCAGTGTTTCAACATGATATGGCTATAAGATATTGTTATGTTTTGTGTATGATGGACAAGGTCTGATCAAAAAGTATCTGACGAAAAGCATCTTGCAAACACTGCAACACATCACAGTCAAACATCTTCTTTACTGTTTGACCAGGTAGAGCATACTCATTATGAACAATGAAAGAAAACTGTCAACAGTGTGTTCACATTACTCCAACGCTTTCTTTGGTGTCAGAGAAGTTGGAGTCTTCCACTTGATTTCAGGGTCAGAGCCATAGACTCTGAAACCAATTTAATGCAGATTTTCTGCTCAACTTTCTCTGCCATGGTCACTAATGGAATCTCTGTGGATGTGGTGAGACGACAGCACTGTACACACTTTCCTTTCGAGCTCTGCTATAAGCAACGTAAGTGAACGAGAACATTTTGAGTTAAGGGGTGGGGTGTATGAGACAACGTTCAAGATCAATCAGTGCCAAACGTCTTTACTCTGTGAACTTCAGCTTCATTACCATAACAGCAGTCCCAATGCTTTTTGATCAGACCTCATACGTACTCTTTTCTATCAAACAAGTGTTAGAATGATTATTTATTTCAATACCAGCCCTCATTGGCATCATGCTTATTTGGTTTGGCACGTTTATTATTTTTTTAATTTTCTCATTTTGTACTAGGAATAAAAAAAATTCCAGGCTTATTTTATAGGTTGAAAATTTCCCACCAGTATGACTATTCCAGACAGCACTTGTTGGTAGTGGTTGGTTTTGTTATGCAACATGTCAACCTCTATAGGTTATTTAATGCCAAAATCTAAATATTTTGTAATACAGTTTTATTTTATTTTTGGAGACGATAATAGTTTCAGTAATACAGGTTGTATTAATTAACATATAGCTGGGGGAGAAAAGGTGGATTCATACCAAAGGTATTTGCATCTAATTGAATATCACAAACCCAACTGGAATTGGAACTTGTCTCTCTGATTAACAATTCTGAGCCATTATCAATTATACCACCCACACATCCAAGCTTACAGTACTTGGTATTTCCAAGCAGTCACCCATCTAGATACTGACCAGGCTTACTGTTGCTTAACTTTGGTGATCATATGGAACTGGTAGACAGTACTTGTATTTGGTACAAAAAAGCATGGCACAGATGTAAGATTAATTAAGGTCTTACTTTGTTTTTTAATATTAAAAATAATCAAAACTGAATAAAAAAAAAATTAAAAAAAATACTGAATTATTGTTTAAGGGCTAAAATAAAAAAATAATCATAATTCTAAAAAATTAATTTTATCATGATCTTTCAAAAATCTGTAACGGAAAAACTTTTTTTTTTTTCATCAGAATTGCATCCAAAACTGACAAGATCTGCGGCTGAGGATTCTTTATATTCTTCAGATTAAAAAGAACATTTTTTATTTTAAAAAATGAAGAAAAGGTTTGCCATAATAATTTAAAGTAAAACATAAATTTTAAACCATTTCTTTCATAGACAATAAAATCATATTGAAATGCAATAAACAAGTAAGCAAAATGAAAATGATGGAATATTTGCCCAGAAAATAAAGTATTTATAATAAAAACAATAGCCTAACTAGGTCAATGGCACCTTAGTTCCTTTTAAATTACTCCTCTTTAGGACCAAATACACTTATCTTAACATCCCTTCTACCCTTCAAAACAAAATCCTATTTCAAGATCATTATCATTTGCCTCATCACGGTCTGAAATCCACTATATGTAACCCCACTTTTAACAGCAGCTAATCTCAGCTCTAGGAAAAGCCAAAAGTTACAGTGAGTCAAATATGGACAGTATGGAGGACATCATACCTGAGTGATGCAATGTTTTGCTTATAAAAAAAAGTTCACAAGATATGAAGAAATGGGCAAGTATATTTCCATAATGAATATATGGTCCCACAAACTGACTTAATGTTATCTCATTTTCAACAAACTCTGTGGGGGAGTTTTTATACATATCTGTCTATATTTCTGAGGAATCAGCACATATGCTAGACCACAAAAATCTCCTGAGCCGACCAAGCATAGAAATGAATACAATATGAGAACCAGTAATAAGGAGTGTCAGAGAAAAGGTTTATAATACCCAGAAATTCATAGACAGATGTCCTCAAGGACACATGGCACAATGGATAAAGGTGTTAGTTAGATCCAGTGACAGGACCCAAAGAGTGTGAGTTCAATACCCAGTTAAGGTAGTGGAGAACTTGGAGAGGGGAATTAACAGGAGAACTGATAACTGACATCCATTAGTGGAACTAGAACAGTCTATCTTAGTGAGCAAAATAAAGGATTCAGTTCGACTTTCCAACCACCTGAAGAAGGCCGGAGTGTACAACAGCTGAAATGTTGTAATAAATATGGCAAGAAAGATGAGGACAATAGTCTGAATAAGGTAAATAGTTTTTACACATAATTAGTAAGTTCCAGTGACTGGTTACCAAGTTAGATCAAAGCAATGTTAACAGTTCCATAGATATTTGAACTGGCTGGATACTTTCTGAATAGAATTAATATAGCAGTCTCATTTGGCTCTGACCAGTCAAATAGATAATAAAAGAGAAAGGTTTCTAAGATTACCTATGAGTACCATAACTAAATAACACCAAGGTCGCCTGCACATGACTGATTTTAAAGTGAATAGCCAAAACTTTAGAGACAAGTCCAGTGCTTGGTTAGACTCTTTCAAACTAATATAAATGAACTCAGCCAGATGATGCAGTGTCCTGGGTATGCCAATAAACTACATCCGCATCCTGGGTAAGATGATAAACTACGTCCAACAACAAGGACTCTGATCAGGAGGTTTTGAGGAGCATGGAACCATCTCTTAATTACTGGTGTTCCCAGGTCCACCCTGAGCCAGGGTGGTAGCACCTGTTAGATATGAGCAAATAGTTAACCCCCAAATTGGGGTCAATGCTCTGTGAAAGTGTAAAGGTTTTAATACCAGAAATACTTTTTATAAAAAATTATTACCAGCAATACATTTTTGGAGAAAAAATATTACCAGCAATAATAATTTTGTCAGCATTACATAACCTATTGAGGTTGATTTGCCATAAAACAAACCAAACCAGATGATACAGGATATAAAAGGTAGTGTAGCTGTGGCATTCAAGGAACATGAACAAGGTTTAACAGTTTGACCATGTAATGATTGCTGAGACTAAAAAAGATATGGCACTGTGTGCAAAAATTGGTTGGAAGTACACAGAGGAAAAAAAAGGGGTTTAAAGGTAGTATGAGTCCCATAGGTTCACTAGGCAAAACAAATCCACACTTCTTGTCTCGATCTCCAATACACCACTCACCGTCAGAAGCGAAGATCAAAACTCCTATTGAATGAGGGTACCATGATTTTATGCACCTGACCCAGCTAGCACTCAGCTAATGAGCACCCAGAACCAGCCAATAAAAATGGCTACAAGTGACACCACCACTTCCATCAGCACAATTCACCATCCTTCTGATGCCCGCCAATTCCCCATCTCTACACTCCCTTGCAACTCTGGCCCTTTGGGGCCACCAAGGTAAGTCACTGCTACACGCTGTCTCTGAAGTAGTAATTGCTTGAAGTTTTTCTTTGGCAATTATACAAAAGATATATGTGAATTTCAGACAGACATCCGTGACATATGAAAATGGTGGACCTTAACAGATGACCAACAAAGATGGTAATACCCCAATAAATGTGAACACTGCATCACATCACATCCCAATTCAAAACCACTTGACCAATCACTCAATGCATTGTACAATATATACTGCATTCGATAAGAATTTTGTCATTGTCAAACGTCAAGATTACTAGTACTGATACCATTATATTCTAAACAGTTCAAATACTTTGGTAATGTATTTATCAATGATTTGTTTGTTTAATGGCATATCAACTCCTTATGGGTCATTTAATGCCAAAATTTAATATTCTTGGAAGCTTTGAAGCAATAAAAATATATATTATTCTGCTTTCACAATTATATAAATGGTAGATGATACTCAGCTTTTGTGCATATACATGTTTGTGTGGACAATTATTAGAGGCAGTGATATGTGCGTTTTATGTTGTAGGTTTATTAAAGTTATATTTTGGAATATAGTTTGATTTCTTTAAAAAAGTTCAGAATATTATAAGAATGAATGTCACGAAAGTTCTTTCAAGTGGGTTGGTTGGTTGATTTTGTTTTGAGGTATGTCAACCTCTATAAGTTATTTAATGCCAAAATCTAAATATTTTGAACAATTTCATGGCTTCAACGAAATATAATGTGAATGCAATAGTTTGCCTTCGACTACAGATAGAATGTTTTGTTGGTCATTTTGCTATAAAATGAATTACTCGTCATTTTGCTTTAAAATGTATTGTTGGTCATTTTACTATAAAAATATTTTTTTTATATTTTCATGGTATTTTACTTTTAATTGGGAGGTTCACTGTTTGCCTATAGCTGGGATCCTAACAAATACTACTACCCCAGATCAGGGTGGACCCGATAACAGCAATTAAGATTTGGTTCCACACTACTCAAAACCTCCCAATCAGAGGCCTTGCTGCCACATGTAGTTTGGTGTATGGATCAGTTATAACAAATTCAATAGAGGAGATAAGGAAATCTACTACAGAATAGATTGTGCTAGAGGTAGTTTTACACAACACTGCAAAATGCTACAAAAATAAAATATTGACTTAAGAACTTAAGTCATCCTCTTAAATAGCCTTGTCAGATCTAGATTCTCATATAGATATTATGCACAGCATCCAACTCATTCAGAATTCTCTACAATATCAGCTCTACACAACCATGTTTTCATATTGAGGATTAAAAATGGCTTCCAGCAAAAGAATCCTCTAGGTTTTAAAGAAGATAATCCTTCAAGAGATATGAAATTTACAAAATAACAAAACTACATCACTTGAAAACTTCCAACAGAAGCAACAACTAAAATGGGTAGCATATATAACTAGAATGGAAAATAATAAAGATGTTACCATTCTTATCTTAAACAAAAGGTTAGAGAATGGAGGTACCAGCAATACTAAAAAGAGTGATAACAGTTAACTTGATAAGCTTATTTACCTGAAAAACTGTTTTAAGAGAAAGATAATATAAATTTCAACCAATGGGAATGCTGTTTAGTCAATGAATACTGAATGTTTCCTGTGTGGAGATGGTTAATGTTGCCATTACTATGACATTGGTTAAAGTTTCTCACCTAGGCCAAAGTGCACTATTATTGGATCATGGAAGACTGGTGTCATGTTGCCTGGTCAAATGAATCATGTTTCCAGTGGAGTTCATGTGTGGAGGAAAGTGCATCATGTCGTAGATCCAAGTGCATGCTTCTCGTGGATCTGTAATGGTGTCACATGTGCTACTGGAGATTGCATGACATACATGGATCTTGTTGCATTTTCTCTTCTTTATGCTCACCATGTTTCCTGGTGGGGCCTGGTTTGTTCCAGAACAATAACACAACACTGTCTCCTACCACCCTGTAGTAGTAAAAAAAAAAAAACCCAAAAAACTGTCAACTTAAAGTAGCAACAAACGTCTATAATAGATTTCTTCCGTCTCTCGACCGCAACACTTGTAGCAAAATCACAGTTAAAACGATAGTCCGACGTAACAGTCCAACAAACAACGTAGAAATGACAAAATGGGGTCACACGTCCAACCTTCACTTCTCACCAGCAAAAATGCGTCTTCCCACAAGCTCAAAAAATATTTTTTATAAGCGAAAAACAACGGCTTCTGTTCACCAAGAGAATTTTCTGATTGGTCACGCCATTCAGGGGAGGGAAGAACATTAGCACAGATTCTAGTCACTGAAGTAGATTTTTGCTAACTACTTTTTGGTAATTTTTCTTCGGCAGATCGCACACAAAACACAAACTTTTTTCAGGGTAACTGATTATCTCTTCCACTACACACCCATTGTGTGGAGGGGGACACAAAACAGGTTTTGTGAATACTTGGCTGGACTCGTACTATATTATTGTGCCTCATGCTCACCAGATTAAAACTCATTGAGCATGTATGAGATAAGTTACAGACCTCATTAAAATCCCTATAACTACACCCAACAAACTCAAATCAATTATGGACAGTTCCAGTATGCGTTTGGAAAGATATGCTTATGCAACAATTTCAGCACCTTGCAAGCTGTGCATGACACACGTCATAGTGGCTGCTTTTCAAATGAAAGAAATAGCTACGCATTAAACAGCTGTGATTAATTGCCAAAAGAGACAATTGACAAAATGGCAGATAATCTATCTTTACTGACATCTGTTTAACATCTGTTATTGTTTTTAGTTTATGTGAGAGTATCAGGTTTGTGGATAAACAGGGAAACTACGCAGCTATATCACAAATGTATATCCAAAACCTGTTAATGCTAATCTAGTTTGCAGAAGAAATGTGGTTTTGCAGCAAAGCAAATAGTTGAGAAACAATAATCAAGATGCTGGTTATCAGAAGATAAGATACAATAACTGTTAGGCTATTTAGAAAGTATGTATGTATTTCACAGCTAAGAATAAGGAGTCAACTAACAGTAAAGAACTACATCTAGAACTACATCTTAGAATTATATCCAACAGAGTCATTTATATTGAGTTTCAGAATTTAAGGAACTGCGGAAAAGAATGGCTTGTTAATTTTAATGCTTCCAAACTGAAACTGCTCTCCTTTGATTGACTGAGAGAGAACCCTTCTTAACTTCCAACAGCCTGGCTGATGCTAACCTCCAGGAGAGTGACTCATTGCATCTTCTCAGGCTAATGTTTTACACTAAGTGGAAAGATTATATTGAATCAATTGCTAGGTCTGCTGCTAGGAAATTTGGTTCCCTGTGTTATGCTAGACAATTTCTCTTGCCAGAATCTCTCTTACATATTTATAAGTTGACCATTCATTCTTGCTTTGAATATTGCTGCCAAATCTGATCTGCTTCTCCTGCTATATATTGAGGGATTCTTGATAAAATCCAAAGAAGAATCTGCAATGTTATTGGTCCTGACCTGGCATCTCTGCTTCAGTCACTTTCCCACCACTGTAATGTAGCTTCCATGTGCTTTTCTATAAATACTTTCATGGTAATTGTTCTGATGAACTTTCCTCTATGATACCTAGACTTTAGGAATTTAAGTGCAGTACTAGATTGGCAGTAAGGTCTCATCATTTTACAGTTGAAATGATTAGATGTAACCATAAGTCCTATGCTAATAGCTTCTTCTATCACTTCTCGCTTGTGGAACCTTTTTCTGGCTTTTTGCTTCCCAGTCAATTTTGATTTTCAAAAATTTAAATGCAATGTCAATCGTTATCTACTGTCTTCATAATTCTTGCTCTTTTATTGTTCTCTCTCCATAATAGTAATGTTTTTGTCTCATATTCACCAACACTCAGTAATCCATTGCATCATAGTGGCTTTATTGCTTTCCTTAGGGTGAAATGAAAAAAAAATAAATTAGGGAAAAATTGTAAAATGGCAACTTGGGTTCTTCATGAACTTTCACTTGAAAATACTCCTGCAATGTCATGTTCAGTTCGAACATGACATTGCAGGAGTATTGTAACCCGGAATGTCAGCCTTTCATTTTTGCATCACATAGATACAGGTTATTAAAAATGAGGTTTGCATCAGAAAACACGAAAAGATAGACGTCATTACAAAATGATAAATCAGTGCCCCATCAAAACCAAGACTCCATCCACAGAAGATTTCATTTTGTGTCAGGTCAGGTATAAAAGGGGTCATCCATTATGAAATAGTGGAATGTGGAAGAGCCATGACTGCAGACATTTATTGCCAGCAGCTTCATAAGATAAATGAAGCATTACATCAGAAGTGGTCAGCTTAGGTAAAAAGTAAAGGTACATTCTATAGGAAAAATAAAATCAGGAGGATCGACACCCAACGGATTTGGCACCTACAAACTCTTATCTGCTTCAATCTTTAAAGCATTTCATAAGTAGTAGAACATACAGAAAGAAAAACTTGTAAAACTCAAGATTTCTTTAGACGTAAAACTGGAAACTTGTTAGGCTGCAAGAATTAAAAATGAAAAAGGGATTATCATAATTCCCCATGTATAATTCACCTTCATCCATAATATACACCCCTAAAATTGTGTTGAAAGCGTGGAAAAATGCTTATACTCATGCATAATACACATCCCTTGTTTGGTAATCAAACCCTATAAATTGTACTTCTCCAATTTCATTACGGCCAGTGTTTCCTACTCTTATTTAAAAAAATGGTTTTAAACATAAAATAATAATATTCTAATTTAGTTTTATGATAATTATTATTTTATTTTACATTTCTAAGTATTGTTAGTACATATGATTGCATATTACATCCTTATGGGGTCACAATAACTGAATGTTAGTGTCAAATTGTCGTATATTTGTGGTGAATAGTCATTTCGCAACTGAAATTGACCTATGAAACAGCAATTTTTTAAAGAATTTTTTTTGTTGCTGTGCATAATACCCACTCCTAATTTTGCTTATTATTTTTTTAGAAAAAAATGCGTATTATACATGGAGAATTATGGTACATTTTTTATATATAATATTTAAACATTTGTTTTATATAATTTCTGGTAAAACATAATGACTGTCTAAAAATCCTATTTTAGAATCTCATTTCAATGTTAGGATGAAGCAAAAAACAAAGAATTTTTTTTCAACATTGGCTAATAACCAAACTTTAAAACTCAGTGGCGCCAAAATATGATACTCTGAGCAAAATCATATTTTAATTCTGTTATATCTTCAGTCCTCTAAACCATTCATTCTTGATCCCCTATATCATTAACATTAATCTTCATAGGGGGGATGATGTTCACCCACTTTAGGAACCAATGGTTTAACCCTTACACTATCAACCATACACATTTGATTTTTCTTAATTTTGTAAGGATACAGGTTATTATCTTGCTTTGGTCGAGGTAAGTCATGTGGGTCATGTGACAGCTGCTTAGTGACGCCACTTTATACAGTGATGAAAGCGATCAGTCATTCATTTGGTTTACAGTAGCCAAACCAAGCAGTTGCTTTTTTAACCCAGACCAAGGAGTCCAGGCTGAGATTAAATCTGCCTCCATCAGCAGCTTATGTTGCCATTCCCTTTTCAGAATATATCTTCCCCAGATATAGAAAGAAACTTTGGCTCGCAGTCCCCAATTTAGAAAAACCCAAGACTTGCAGTTTCCAGTTAGTGCAATATTTCCTCATCTAGGATATAGTAGATGAATCCAGCCCATTTGAATCTGAAGTCCTAAACATGGCCTCTCCAGAAACACAGAAGAATCTCTGTATTATCTGTAAGACCCTATCTTTTTGTTCTCCTTTCACACTGCTTGCTGTTAAGATATATATTTTTTCTGTATGGGGCACATGTAGATATGTATATATATATAGTTTTGTGTATGTCTTAATGGTATAAAACAAGGAATGTTTATCATTCCTTTTATTTTCTGCCATTCTGTTCCATCTGTGAAATATGCTGTTACTATATAACAGATACAATAATGCTCAT
Source organism: Acanthosepion esculentum (assembly GCA_964036315.1). NCBI lineage: Eukaryota > Metazoa > Mollusca > Cephalopoda > Sepiida > Sepiidae > Acanthosepion > Acanthosepion esculentum. The sequence goes on from OZ038476.1 coordinate 130,778,700, forward strand.
ACTGAGAAAATAAACCTTTATTCCAAGCTCTCCTTTTATAATCTAATATCAATTGCTCTCATTAAATAATTTTTATTTTTATTAATATTACGACAAGTTATTTAGATGAGTAGCCACATCTTTAACTATTATTAATTTTACATCAAGTAGTAAAAGAAGAAATATGAACATTACAGGAAGCATTGTCAACCATTATTAATTCTTGACTTGTATTTGTTTTGTATTAATTTCCATTGTTTTTCATCTAGTAGTATTAATAGTATAATAGGAGGCACAGTTGAGTAGTGGGTAGCCACTCGAAGAGCAGAGTTCAAATTCCAGTTGAATCCATTACATTCACCTAAATGCTAATACCCTTGGGAAAGGTATGAATCCACTCCTTCTCTCTCCAGCTATGGGTAATTAGCAGGACAGACTGGGTTCTATAGCTTTGGATGGCAATTGGTCTAGGAGAAAGACAACTTTGAATTCAAAACTTGCGAAAGGTTGTTTGGGGACCTTGTGGTACATAGTGCACCAGGTCTTTGAATCCGGTCTTTCAAAAAGTGTGGTTGGTTCTGCACAAAGCCTTCACCACTATAATCAAATCATGTGCTGGTGTCAGGCTGTTAGTTCCTAGGAACTGAGCTGCTGACCCTCATATGTCAAATACAATGGGAGAGTCCACCATTATTAATAGTAATATTATCTTGGATTTTAGATGTAGCATTTACCAATTTCTCACTAATATTTCTTTCATCTTAAATTTTAGCAGTCTTTTATTGCAACTGTGAGTACACCACCAGTCTTTGAACATTAGTAAACAACTAAGTGATTTATGGAAATCAAAGTCTAAGTTTATGTTATATGGTTAAATTTTCATTTCTACCTACCATAAGGCTCAAATAGAGCAGCTATTATGGAAAGAGAGGCTTTCTGAAATGAAAGGATGCAGCAAGTTCAAGACTCAGGAAAAGCTTATTCTTTATTTTTGATCTGCATTGAACACCTGAGACATTGCAGTAAAAGAAATGAAGACTAATTTTGGAGAAATAAGAAAATAAATAAGGATTCACCTAACAAAATTTCAACATCCTCAGTTTTGCTATTCTTATTACCATCAGAGTAAAAATATTTGTCTGGTGGATTTCAGACAGTATACATTAATATTATCACCAATTTTCCCATACCTCATATTGAATATTCTAATAGACTAATTAGTATATGAGACAGGTACACCATGATTTTATAGCACCTTTGGTTCCAGAACCATGCCAGATTATCCATTTTGCCAGACAAATAGAAGTTATACAATAACAATTCAATAAAACACCTCTAACCCACTAATTATTCATCTCTCTGCAGAATCATCAACTATTTAGAAGATTATATTGAACTTTATTAAACTTTATTGCATTGATATTAATTGGTATTTATGCTTGACACCACTATTGACATTTTTACTTTGCTTGGAAGCCATAAACAGGCTCACATATGAGCAAAATCAAGAAGGATTTATACAAAATCAATAAGGCTGTTCCAGTGTAAACAAGTGGTCACAAAATACCACCTGTAGAAAAATACCACCTGTAGCCTTCTGGTGAATTCCTCTGACAATTGCATGAAATTCAAGTGCTTACTCATAATTTTGTTCAGATTAAGAAATGCCAAACCATAAGTTGCCATAAAACTGGTGCTGTAGAAATGAAATAAGGACCTAATATCTCTAAGGCAGAGGCAGAAGAAGGATTAAGTTCTTTTCATTCAGACTGGAGAATTGATTTGACAATGGGATCCAGACTGGAGAATTGCCTTGACAATGGGATCCAGACTGGAGAATTGATTTGACCATAGGATCCAGACTGGAGAACTGCTTTGACAATGGGATCCAGACTGGAGAATTGATTTGACAATGGGATCCAGACTGGAGAATTGATTTGACAACGGGATCCAGACTGGAGTATTGATTTGACAACGGGATCCAGACGGGAAAATTGATTTGACAACAGGATCCAGACTGGAGTATTGATTTGACAACAGGATCCAGAATGAACACTAACTCTGACATAGGATTCAGACTGAACAGTAATATCAATACGGAATTCAGACTGAACAGTAACTTTGATATGGAATTCAGGCTGAAGTGTCAGTTCAATCCTAGACATATGTGGCTGTGCATGTACAATAAATTTTAGTGCTCACACCTATCTCAAGTCTATTAACAACAAATGACTCTTGTATTCAATTTTGAGTTTGAATTCCAATAATGATGATTGTAAATGAAAGTTTTAATCAATTTGTTTCAGAAATCCTGCTTTTGATATGGGAAATGTGAGACTGACAGGAAGGAAGTGGCATGATGACAAAAACAGAATTTTGTCACCAGCTGAGTCTGTGTGACAAAATTTGCAAAGCATTGACTGTGTCAGGCAAACACCCAAAAATGGAGGGTGAGAGTTCAAATCTAATCAGAAGTCGCTTTTTTTTCGATCCCTATTACTTAAAAAAGTTGTAGAATGAAATATTATCTGAGAACTGAAACAAAATTAAGATGAAAACCTCATCAAAAAGTAACAGCTGCAAAGATCTCCCCAATTTGATTTGAAGAATCAAATTCTGAAGCAATCAAATTCAAAGACCAGATGTGTTATGATGTGGGGCATGGAAAGACAGCACATCACATCATTGACAGAGTCAGTCAGGATAGTAGTATTCAATACTCAGCTAGACAAGTCACTACAATAGTATTATCTACTTCCCTTTCTAGACAATAACCCAGGATTACTTATCATGAATGAAATGATCTATTCATGATAGTCAGGAGGGTAACTGGCTCTTACCGCAAGATGTCTATTTCAGGATGAAAAATATGAACACAGAGAAGAATCAAGTTTGTTTTAAAAATTTTACTTATGGCAAGCTGGTGGAATTATTGAATAACTAAAGTAACATTATTATATAGGGGAAAATAGTTTTGGCAGTAAATTGAACTCTATTCTTTGATTGTTCAATTTCATCACTTGTGTAAAGTTGACACTACAGACTGTTACCTGATTTCCATTAAGTAATTTGCAAAGTTGAAAAATTCACCAAATATTTAATAGCACTAAAGAAACAAGAACAAATCTTGAGCAAAAAAACAAACAAAAAATAAGAGAACTGTCATTAACAATAAGATGTGACAAACTTTAGAATTTTTAAATATATAATTTTGTAAACTGAGTGAAAGGAGTGCACAATTATTATTATTATTATTATATATATATATATATATTGTGTGTGTGTCCCATTAAATAAATTAGAGACATTATGTCTGCTTATTTTTAATAAAATCTGTTGATACTCACGAATAACCTTTTGTGTATTGCAATTAAATGATGTGAGAAATGTGCTATAACTATGAAAATCATTTTTATTTTCCATTTCCCCAAGTACTTTTGAACTTCTTCCGAGATAATCTTCAGGGGTGCATGTAGTCATATAAAAATGTGTGTTGTTCACGAGTGCAAGTATGAATGGATTTTATTAAAAATAAGCAGACATAATGGCTCTAATTGATTTAATCAGACATGCCTAAAAGAGAATTTGCTGCCTAATTACACACACACATATATTTATATATATATATCAATCACACATTGAGTGCTAGTGTTGATTACATAGTGTTTGATATGAAGTAACAGAGCTGAAAATTGCATTTTATATATGTATCAGGATGTTTGTAGTGCCATGTCACACATAGGTAGGTGTTCTGCATGTATTTTCAGTGGACAACCCTGAGGCCACACTATGCTCTGTTCTCAGCCAAACACTGACTGGTTTCTATTACCATTGATAACAGTGACAATTACAGTTGTCTTTTATCTCTCTATCTCTCTCTTCAAAACAAATTTCATGGAAAACAAAAAAAATACACGACTAAACCAGTAAACAAAAAAACACCTACTGTTTCAGCCGTTCTTCCACTAATATTCATCGTATCCATTCCAACTTTTAGTGTAGAATCTTTCCTCTTAGAATGGTCACCAGATATCTTTGCCCTCTGTGAAACTAACTTAAAGTCTTCCATTGCTATCAATGAATTCTTGGTTCCAGACTACCTTCCCCTTTGCTGAAAAGATTCCAGCATTCACATGCATGGCCTTGGTATCTACATATGGGATAATCTTCCAATGGCCAGGGAATTGTCTCCCGCGGCCCCAGGCTACTCCTTCATGTGTTTCCATTTTTTGTTACTAAACTCTGTCAGCTATCTCTCTTTCCTCTATTGCTCCCCATCTTCCCAGGACTGCATTATATTAGATGCAATAGCTGACAATATAGAAAAGTTACTTCCTTTCCCTCCCACTGTGAACATATTTGTCTTCAGTGACTTTAATGCTCACCATGACAAGTGGCTTAAACATTCTAAAAGGTGCTGATGTTAGTGGTGTTCAGACATTAAATTTTTCCATTGCCCAATCCCTTACTCAAGTCATGGACTTCCATACTTGTTTCCCTAGCAAAACCAAGCAAGATGCTTCTCTAATTGATTTATTTCTTACCTCTTTGCTCTTGCCCAGCTTCACAACTGTTCCAACAAGCTACTTTCACTGGTTCCCAGACTGCATGAATTTAAGCGAGCTACCAGGCTGGCATCTGGGTCCCACCCTTTCATTGTCAAGATGGTTAAATGTAATGTCTCTTCTACTCAAACACCTTCTTCTCTCACACTTCCCATTTGTGGAACTCCCCCTTACTTGCTTCTCCGATTACTATATTCTTCAAATATTCAAGTGTAATGTCAATCAATATTTAACACCCTCAGCTTGTTCCCTGTCCTCTGTATTCTTACCTCAAATATGCCTCTTTACTCTTGTTCTCAATCCTCTGTAACCCCTTGCATGCTAGTGTCACTCCTGTCTTGCTCTTGGGGTGAATTGCTTTAAAAAAGAAAAAAAAAATTCTCATTTGTGGAACTTCCTTTTGGCCTCATATTTTTCAGCCAACATTAATCTTCAAAAATTTAAATTCACTGTCAGTCACTATCTACTGTCCACCTGATTACTCTCGTCTCTTTCTGCTCATCATTATTGTTTCTGTTCCTAATTCTTCCACAACCTGTAACTCCTTGTGTTTTAGTAGCATTATTGCCTTGCTTGGGATGATACTGATAAAAAATATATATAATTTTATATAGGACACAGTCCAAGGAAAGATTACAAATTCTTTAATAAGAGAAGCAACTAACATTAAATAAGGTGTCTTTCTCCATTCTGAGGCTGTATATTGAAGTGTGTTTAAAAAAAAAAAATACGTATAAAAAATTCAGTTTGACCGTTTATATGATGAGTGACTTGAAATTGGTTTCATCAAACACGAGAATGCCTGAATTAAAAAACAGTTGCATAAATAGATGTAGAACAATCATTGAAAACAAATGTAGCAATATACAAAAAGTAATCAGGAATGAAATAATATAAAATAAAAATTAATATGAACTTTGGTAAATTTACTGGTAACACAAAACATCTAATTCGGAAATTTGAAAAATTAAATAAAAGGATTGATAGACAGAACTTGTTCATATTATTTGACACATTATATATATATATATATATATATATATATATATATAGTTTTAAGGTGTGCTATATTTATGGGATAAAGTGCTCAATATCAGAGATAGAGCATATGTAAAATATAAATATAAAAGTGAACATTGAAGTCAACACTCAGAGGCTGTTTCATGCTAGATGTGATTGCTCGACCATTGTTGAGTTAAAATGTCAGCAGTACTAAAATGCAAGCATGATTAAAAATCCTGTTTTTTTATGAGAATTTCATCATTTTTGGAAACCATATTTTCAGTGGAAGTTCACTCATGGTGGAAGGATTCTTGTGTGGCTGATTAAACCAACATGGTAATGACACAATTTTCTTAAGGCAGTCAAAATGATTTTGAAAGACAGTTGAAGGTAGATTTTGTATGAAATATCTTCGATGGCATTTCTCTGCCTGCTAGACCAACACTTTTATGTGGTTTAAACAGTGTCTATACAGATTTCACCAACTGATGCAGTCTCTATCCAACATTTGTAACTGGCTAGAGAAGATACTATAGGTCTTCAGGATACCCCTAATAAGGTTTGTGTATTGTTTGTACTGACCACTGACAGCATTTTTGCAGGAGCTGGTTCTCAGATGTGCAGACAATGTAGCTAACTCAACATAACTGCCAATCAATAAGCATGGTTTCAAAGGTCATAGCTTGTGAGCTGATCTGAATTTCAACATATGGCACCTTATCCAACCAATTTAGCTGAAGATTCTTTACAGGCAAGACATGTGTAACCATTCACTTGTTTACAAATTGTGACAGTATGGAACTCAGAATTCACAGCCATGTAATAACACTGAAACTCATACTGCCCTGTAGATGTTGACCTTGATTTTGCTGGTAAAATTCCTGGGAATCTGTTCAAATACAGCAGAGGTAAGTCAAACATGATGCTGAATCAACTCTGTCAGATCCTGATTGTTAACAAGCATCAAGTCAAAATATATGAACATGCTGAGATCTGCTTTCTTCACATGAAAATCATGCATGCATAGAGCAATAGTTTGCTGCAAGATCTCCATTTACTTTAATCATGAGTTCAACATGATTGTAGGCATCACACATGGTGTTTAGCTGTTGTTAAAGGTGAGGAGAATGATTGACAAGAGCGGTATCATCAGCATACTGAAGATCACAAACATGCTCACTGTGGGTCTTGGCCAAACATGCTCACTGTGGGTCTTGGCCAAACATGCTCACTGTGGGTCTTGGACAAGCATGCTCACTGTGGGTCTTGGATGGTAGAAAATGAATAGATCACCACTGTCACAATCTCACAAAGAGACACAAAGAGGACTGAGCATCTTGTGTACAATTTTATAGAAGCCATGAAAATGTTTAACAACACAGGGGACAGTAGGTAACCTTGCTTGATGGGCAGCAGTGTCCAAGTCTTCACTTTCCAGTCTTATAAGAGTTCAAAAGCATATCTGCATCCTTACAGGTGACATTTTATTTTCCACCCTATAACTCCTTTCTCACCGATGAAACGTCACAAGCCTCTCACTGCTCTATCACTATTTCTATGAAAAGTGCCCAGGTGAGCAACATTTCTTAGTTCCACTAGTTCTAAACTTCATGGCTAAGACCTGCCATGTTATGCACATTGTTGGGAATCACCTACATTCACTTTGTATTTCATTGGTGAGATGTAAGATCCACTCAAGCAGTTTCTTCCTGTGAAATGCTGCTCTGTGGCAACAACTCCCAAGTGGATGTTTCCCCAATTGCCACAATCTTAATGAAGTCTAGGATTAACTGTTATCTTCTGCACATATCATATCCTGATAAAGTATGCCCCTTATTCTATAACCCTCTGCCTTGAGTGGTTTTTTGGGCCTTGTACAAGGTGAACATCATTGTAAAAAACAAAAAAAAATGATCCACACAAATTGCTTTAACCATTGTTCGGACATTTAAGAATTGACTTGTAGTCATTGTTCAGTACTAAAAAATAAGTGACAAAAAGATATATTTGAAGTAACAGGATTCTGTAATGAATGAAATGACTGAAACTTGAAACACTTGAATCTGTGTTCAGTGATTGTGTTAAACAAATCAAAGTATCCAGACATTATAAATCAAATTTAGAAAGAAAAACAGATTTTTATATTTAAATAACATTTACTATATTCAAAAATATTCTAAAAACAAACAACAATCATTACAACATTTTTTTCACTGAAAAGAATCATTGCAAAGCTGACATATTTCTTGAGGTTTATTCTTACATTTTATACTGAAAGTCTTTT
>OZ038476.1:130794029-131106529 GCA_964036315.1 Acanthosepion esculentum
AAGAGGTGGTTCCACGCTCCTCAAAACCTCCTGATCAGAGGCCTTGCTGTTGGATGTAGTTTATCATCTTACCCAGGACTCAGATGCAGTTTAACGTTATACCCAGGATGTGATTAGGAATTGGTAATTCTTTAAAATGTTAAGAATTGAGATTAAAAAAACAATTCTGAAATGTAATCCATCAGTGGTGTAGCTAGTCTTTTTTCCGCTCCTCCCCAGAAAGAATACAATATTATTACAATGTACATTAACTGTTTAAAGTTTTATATATATATATATATATATATATATATAGTCAATGATGAAATTATTACACCCATCAATGCCTAACATTTTTATCCATTTCTCAAAATCTAATGCCCATACGATGGCAGTTTTTTTGTGTTTTTGTTAGTGTCATATTTATAACTCCTCACTGATAAATTATGAAATAAAAGTACAATTGTTTTTATTTATTTATTTAAATAAACAAAACAAAAAAAACTGCGGATATGTGAAAAAAACAAAGGTGTTAGTTTTTGTTTTTTTTCTAAATTGGGGTGCACGTGGCGGGGTAGAAACTTTAAAAACTTTTTACATATCAAAATCAAAGAACTATCTGGATTTTTCACATAGATGTGAAAAAACTGTGGATTCACTAAATTCAGTTAAACCAAACCCACATCAAGCCCTTTAAAATGTTCAAATATTTTTTTTCATACCTTTTATCACATCTTGTAAGTGGGGTTCATCCCCACCAGCTGACAGCTGTATTGGAGACAATTTTTTTTTTTTTTTTTTTTTTTTTTTTTTATTATTGCTGGCTGGCTAGCTTTGAGCCAACCATATCAAAGACAAATTGGCTTCATTTGAACCCTATCTTCTTCCTTATAGCTGCTTTTTTTTTTTTTTGCAAAAATTATTGAAATTATGCTATTGTTTTCTGTTTTTTTTTTCTGAAAACTCACCACAACCAAAGTGCCACTGCAAAAGTTCAGGGCGAAGCCCCTCTGCACCCCCAGCTAGACCACTGTAATCCATATTTGATTTTCAAATTAACACCTGATAATATTCTGGAGATGTATATTTTTTTTAGTCATTTTGCTCCAAGCAAGCTGATAATGCCACCAAGCTACAAGAGGTTACAGGGAGTGAAAGAGAATAAGACTAGTGCAGAGAAAAAACACTAAAAGAAAATTTTCTTCTGTATACTATACGTTTTCCGAATGTGGGTATTCTTGGCTTTCCACAACTTCCTGTCTTTTGTAACACTTAGCAATCTTTGTCAATTTGCTACCCTTTCTAATCTCTGTTCTGCCAATCATTTACACAAGCTCATTGGGTAGGTTATTTGCTGCTTTCCTCCTGCCTTCACTATGTCCTGTGAATTAATTTTTCTAAGCCCACTTTCCTCATTTTATACCCTAGAAATTACTGATTCTAAATGTTCTTTTTGTTTCCATTTTCCTTAAAACTTCATTCCTCACATGTTCATCATATTCTCAGCATCCATCTGCAGAAACACATTCTGTTGCCTTAAATCTCTTCTTCATCTGTGAGGAGACTGTCCAGCATTCACTGTCATATAGAAGGAATGATATTACATAAGAGTTCAGTACTCTAACAATTAATAATAAGTAGCATAATGCCATATATAAATTAATAGAGAGGAAAAAACAAATCTACATGAAGTGGGCTAAATTTTGAATCCAGCAGGTGTTAAGTTTTAATATGAGTAGGAGAAAAGAAAAAAAAAACAAATTCTCTGGCTGTAGCATCTGATAAAGATCATTATTACATCTTTTCAATATTCTAACACTTTCCTTACAGATGAGTTTGTCTCTCATTCTGAGCTGAAGATGTCTGCCATAAAAAGTGAAACGTGTTTCTGAATAGTGTTTCCACTTTGTCTCATTATCTCCACAGGTGTAAATAATCAAATTTGAAAATAGTGACAAATTATATTTTCTTGTCAATAGTGATTACTTACCAGTATGTTGTTCAGTGTTACTTTCATCTCTCAGACTGTAAAACTACTTTACATTTGGGCTAAAGTTCAGGTTCTTTATGGTTGTTACAGAATCATTAGGCCCCTGAGCTATGTGGCCTAATCATCAATGAAGAGCTCCGGTAAGTAACACAGTGGTCATAATTTCAGGGTGATTTATATATTTCTGACCTTTATTATAGCCAATCACTTGAGGGAATTCTGATAATCCTGTCTGTGTACAATTAATTGAAAATGAAAGCAATTACTCTCATATCAGGTGCAATGAATACAGAGGAAAAGAAGTAAATTTCTTTATTGTCTTCCTTTGATCAGTTATTTGAGTGATAATGAACAGAGTAGACATTTCGCAATTTACATGCGTACAGACAGGCATTATTGTTATTAGGGTGTTGGAGGATGCCCATTGGAAGAGTTCGAAATTTGCAACATTTTCGACTGAACAAAATCAATTTATAGCCAACATTAGTCTGAAACAGGAAGAAATATTGCTTTGAAGATCAAATTTTAAGACCAATTACCTACACAGGTGATAAGCTATCAAAAACAGATGTTTATGCCTATTATATGTATATATATATATATACATACATACATACATACATATATATATATATACATATATATATATATATATATATCCAGGCAAGATAAGAACGAATAGAGTACAATTCCAATGTTCGTAACATTTAATTTAAAAGAGGGCTCAATAAGAAGTAGACCATTATTACTTGTTTTAAGATATTACACTGAAAACATGTCAAAATCGCTACACAATTGCAGTTGTGTTCTGATGCGTATCAATGCATCTTATCAGGCAATTGTAAATTACTCTTGCCTGATATGTATTGAAACACAACTGCAATTGTGTAGTGATTTTTATAGGTTTTCAATGTAATATCTTAAATATATATACATATATATATATCTCTGTGTGTGTGTGTGTGACAGTTTCATGTGTTTTCACACAACCATCAAGTGATTGACAACAGTTATGCATGAAAATCGGCACTTTATACCCGTTGGGAAAGTCCAAGATGTTAAATGTACAGCTGATGTGTGTATACCATGCAGGCACGATCCAAATTCAAAGAGGGGGAGGAGAAAAGTGCCCATCCAATCAAGATAAAAATGCTATAAATTCACAAGTACTTGGAAAAAAAAAAACAGAAAGCATTCACAAATGCGCCAAAAAAGTGCTCAACACCACAGCAAACAGTTGGTGCTCAACATGGAGCTTACTGCTAAAAATAAATAGTGCTCAACAATAATGGTCATCCAATGAGGTAAACTGTTTGGATCTCATTAATTGTAATTCGTTTATATAGCCCATATAAACGAATTGCAATTAATAAGATCCAAATGATCTTCTATAATAAAAATTATATTGAGCTCCCTTTTGTGGATCAGTTTTAATATTTTATATCAATAGGATCTACTATATATATATATATATATATATATATATATATATATATATAAGTTAAGCTCAATGTTAAATCAGAGTGAAAAATTTAATTTAAAGAAAAACAGACCACTTTAAGGTTCCATTGTTATAATTTATTTCACTAGAGAGTTTCTTTTTCCCTGGATCATCAGATCTCACTTCCAAGGATGAAAAATGAATTTAAACTTACACTTTAGAAGGGCAGTATTAAGCTTATGTAAGGTGATATAGAGAGTAGTGAGAGATAATGTGACAGACATGGTCGCAATTAGACTGGGGAGGGAGAGATAGGAATTTTAAATTTATTTTTATTTTTATTACAATACTTAATAGTGAGGGGGGTAAGGATCAGACATTGACCTATTTAATAGGTCAACTCATTGGAAACCATATAAAGAGAAAAAAAGAAAAAAGGGGGAGAAGATGTAAGAAATAAGAGATGGACTTTAGGGTTTTGAAGGAAAGAAATAAGCAGCTCTTAAGAGTGTTTGCTACAGAGACACACCAGAGAAAGTGTGGTTAAGATAATTGCTTCTTAGTGGCTTTATTGTCTTGCATGGGGTGAAATGATTTTAAAAAAAAAGAAAGAAAGAATTCCTAACTTAATACAATAGAATCCAACCTATTAAGACAATATTCAAACAAGTCATGCAATGTGCAGCTTTCATTTTTAAGGGTAGGTGTTCATAAAGTGAAAGCTGCTGCTCTTAAACAACCCATAGCTAAACCAGTTCTATATTCAGAGCTTCAAACTTAGAATTTAGATCTGTATATATTTTTTTTATTTAACATTAAATATCAATATATTGATACCATAGTATTTAATAACAAAAGGTAGTAGAAAGAAAAAGAATCTAGATGAAATTGGCTAGAATGAATGCGCAAAACATATACAAAAATAATGTTTTTCTAAATTTAAAATTCCCAGCATCTCTTGTTCATGTGTAGTTGCATCAGCGTAATCCAACCCTGTCGAATGAAGTCCAAAGTAATAAAATGCATCACAGAAACACTTTTCCCATTTTGTCATACATCTTTCTCCAATACAATAGTATCTGACTATATACCTTCTTACATAAGGCATCAATGATACTTTACAAGAAAAAGAAGAATGTGTAATAAAAAGCTGATTAATGCCTTCCATCCTTTCACCCTCTTTTTACCTGCTTTTCTTTTCATTTTTCTCTGGCTTTCTTAGGTTTTAAAAAGAATGATCATAAGAACAATGAAAAATGAATTGGTTACAACAGTGTAGGATGAAAAGGTTCTTGGCAAAATGAAAGGAACCTTTGTTAACCACTGCAAAAGCCAATCTCTATCCAAAGAAGGTGATGTATTTAGTGTGAATGGAAAGGCCCTCTGTATTACTTATGCCTTCTACCAAATCAAAGGTTGAATTCAGACAAGTATCCTCCCCAAGTAGACCAATCAAAAGGCAATAATCAATGAAAAGCATCTGGAATTGACCAATCCAAAAGACGTTATTTTCCATAAAATTAATGTCTTTCATCTTTTTTTGCCCTTATTTTTTTCTGTTTTTTCAGCATTTCTTACTTAGCCTCTAGTTTTTCTTCTTTTCTTTCCCTCCTTTGATTAATGTTGAAATCAACACATATGCAGTTGATGGCAAGATATGTGTATGAGTGAGTACATAGATACAACACTGATATCATATTGATAAAATGTAAAAATACCAAGTAGCAACACTTTCCCCATAGGCAAAGCGCATTGATATTACAATGATCTTGTGATAATAGAGAAATAACTAAATAAAAATACATAACAAGAGTATAATTTCACCATCTTTAAAAATAGATGGATAAAAAATTTGCCAGACAAAAAAAGCCATAGTTAGACCAACCAATCAGAAAGCTTTCACAATCAGGATGCAAGAAAAGAAAAACAAAATAACAAGGAGACCAAAATTTCACTATCTCTAAAAATAGATAGTTTGGCCAACCTTTGAGAAAGCTTTCACAAACAGGAAGCAAGCCAATGAGAAGAAAATGGCCTTTTCAAAGTGGATTGTTAGATGTATATATATAAACACATAAAAAAAAAAAACAAGTCAATAAATTGATATTGTCAATTCTCCGATGCTGAGGTCATCATAACATCTTCAGAGATTTAGTTTTTTTAATCATTTCACCCCAAGCAAGGCAATAATGCCACTAAGACACAAGGTGTTACTGGGAGTGAAAGAGAAGACATTAGAAGGAACTGGAAGCTTAATCCTAAACAGGAAATGAGGGATAAACTTCTAGTCATGTCCAATAGATGGAAAGGAGGATGGTATTTGCACTACTAGTATGCAACCTTAGACAGGTAAACCATCCTTACTATATTGAAAACAAACCTACCTTCCAACACCACATTTTCAAGTGGCAGCTACTATGGATAGATAGATAGATACATAGACTTACTCTCGGACTCTTAAAGCTTCAACTTTCACCTTATCCTTCTGTATTATTATAGTGCATTATACAAAGATTTATTTTGTGCATATTCTCTTTTAATCATTACAAAAAAGCTAATATGCACCCAGTGAAAACAGACATCGTTGTAAGATAAAAAAAAACTCATCCATAACATAACCTCCTAATCTACCATAGATCCTCGATGGTTAAATTTGATATGCTGAAGCCAGTAGCTCCAGTAGTTCAAATAGTAGAGTAGCTATCATACATAGATAGGCATGATTTGGGGTCAAGTTTGAGGCATATTATTTATTTCAGATCAGTGCTGTTTTACTACTTTTGGGGAGTTATGGTCTGAGTAATTGCAATAAAAATCAACTTTTTTCTTCTTTTCTTTCTTTAATCATTTCACCCCAAACAAGGAGATAATGCCACTAAGATGCAAGGGGGCAACTGGGAGTGAAAGTGAATGCAAAGGACCCAATCCTAAATGGGAAACAAGGGATAATCCTCTACTCCTGTTCAAAATCCCAGAGAGGAGCATGAACCAGATGATCTACTCCTATTAACTGAAGTTACATCAACTGAAATTAATATTTAAGAAATTCTATTCAAAATAAAAACAAGTAATAATTTATATAAGTGTATAAACTTCTTTGACAAGGGCTTGATTCTGCTAAAAATATGTTTATATATATATATATATATATATATATAAAACATCTGGGGCATCTATTTATGATTAGCATTTTAATTGCTTCAACTCAGTTGACTAGAATTCAATTCATTCATCTTTAGCTACAGAGCTGATTTCACCCTTGTGTATAAGAGTAGATAGGTTTAAGTTTTCTTATCGTCCAGTTCACGCTCTTCTCTCTGGTCTGTTGGATAAGCGTAGGGGCTTATCACTGGTTTCCTGTTTAGGATTGGATTTCTACTTCCTTCTAAAGCCTTTTCCTTCTCTTTCACTAGTGTTGGTCCCCTTGTGTATTGGTGACATTATCTCCTTGCTTGGGTTGGTGCCTCTTATTCTGCAGCCCTATACCTGGGCTTTGTACAGGGTGGACATCATTGTAAAAAAAAACAAAAAAAAACACACTCACTTCTAATACCAAGACACCATTTGTTGCTTAGAACTCGTTTTTATCTTGCCAATGTTTTTAATATTTTGTTCAAATTTTTCAATTTCCAACTTTGTTTTCCCCACACTCAATTATTTTACAATATTGTGTTTTTTTTTCTTTTGAGGCGTTCTATTTCATGATGCATAACATTATTTACATAGTTTAAATTTTAAAAGAAAATTCAATTATGAATGTATACAATACATAAAACAACCTTCAAGTTCCATAAAATCTCACACCACCACATAAATTAAATATATTTTCATATATATATATATATATATATATATATATAGCTGAAGTACACCTGGTATATTTATAAATATAAATTGAACATTTTACCAGCATTGGTTTGCTGAGATAAAATTGGTATTGACTTGTATAATATATGACAGTGTCAAATCAAGAATAGATCATTTTACTTTTGAGGGTTTACATGTTAACAAGCTATCATCTCTTTTGCATGCTTTACATTTGTTCAGTTGCTTCCTAAAGATTCAATTCTTGTATAATTTCTCAGTTAAAAAGGATCAGCTCAAAATGAAGGTGTACAGGGTTGACATTGTTATTAAAAAAATGAATAAGTAAGCAAACAGCCTCGTGTATATGTCTGAGATGAGGTATTATGTACACTATTTACATTGCTTGGACTATCATCCTCATCCTTGTTGCCATATCTATCACAATGTTTCGGCCGCTGTACACTTTGGGTCCTGTCACTGGATCTAACTAACGCCTTTATCCACTGTGCCATGTGTCCTTGAGGACCCAAAGAGTGTGAGTTCAATACCTGGTTAAGGTGGTGGAGAACTTGGAGAGGGGAATTAACAGGAGATAACTGACAACTGACATCCATTAGACATGGCATGTGGAACTAGAACATTCTACCCCAGTGAGCGAAATAAAGGGTACAGTTCGACATTCCAACCACCTGAAGAAGGCTAGAGTGAACAATGGCAGAAACGTTGTGATAAATATGGCAACAAAGATGAGGATGATAGTACAAACAATGCAAATAGTGTACAAACAATGCAAATAGTGTACAAACAGGCTTTCTGGCCACATTATTATGCATACACTTCTAATACCGTGTCTGACAGCCTTTAGCATTTAGAACTCCCTGAGTTATACATGGCATAGATTTGATAATTTTATGAAAGCACTCTATTGAAATTTGGGTCCATGCTTTTATTATGGCATCCTGCAATTCTTATAGATTGGTTGTCTGCACATCTAGGATTTGAATCTGCCTTTCCACCACATCTCAAAAGTGCTCTATATGATTGGAGACTATGGAAGTCTTTTTAACTCATGACTGTGTTCTGTGTATGAATCTGACATGAAATATTGTCCTACTGAAAGAGATGCCTCAAGAGGATGGGTGCAAATTAGTCATAAACTGAAGAATATAGTCAGCCAGGTAAGTTAATTGTAAAATAGAAAGTGAACATTTAATTTTATTTTGTAGCTATTAATGCTCTATTCCTTGAGCATTTTAATTGTAAAGAACAATTACCTTAAAAGTTTTATCTGCTAAAAATACTTTGGTGAAACCTTGTTTGGCATAACTCAACATCTGTTATTAAGTAAGCTGTCATTTCATTTGCACTCATCACATTTGATCAGTTGTTTCCTAAAGATTCAATTTTTATATAATTTCTCAGTTAACAAGGATAAGTTCCAAATGAAAGTGTACAGGGTTGACATTATCATTAAAACAATATGCTTACTGATCACATTATTAGGCATACAGAGTGATAAAAATATAAACAAAAAGAACCTAAACAAAACTGACAATATTTCCAAACCCATACATTAAAAAAAAACATTTGTAAGTTTAAAATTTCACAATTCCCTCTCCTGTGTAGTTACATCAACATAAGCATATGGTCTGATGAAGTCCAAGAGAAGAAAGCACATCTCACAAAATATTTGACATTTCCTAGCATTACATTTAAACAATGTTTTACTGGTACAAACAATTCCAAAGTATATAAAGAAAACGTTTCTCCTATCATTACAGCAGCAGCAGCCTGAAACATTGACACAAGACAGAATGGAGTCACATGTTGTTTACACCAAATTCTCATCCTATCATCTGAATGTCACAGCAGAAATTGAGACTCATCAGACCCGGCAATATTTCTCCAATCTTCTATTGTCCAATTTTTGAGATGCTTAGTAAATTGTAGCCTCAGTTATTTGTTCTAATCAAATGAGAATGGTACCCTACATGGTCTTTTACTGCTGTAGCACAACTGCTTCAAGGTTCACCAGATGCATTCAGAGATGCTTTTCTGTATACCTCTGTTGTAAAGAATGGCTATTTGAGCTACCTAGTGCGACCTTTCTGACAGCTTAAACTAGTCCATCCTTTCTCATCTGACCTCTTTCATCTAACATTTTTATGCACAGAATTGCTGTTCACTGGAATTTTTTTTTTTTTTCGACAATTCTCTGTAAACATTGGTTGTGTATGAAAAGCTTTTTTAAATACTTGAACCAGTCCATCTGGCACCAACAACAACAATGTCAAAGTCAATTAAATTATCCTTCTTTCCGATATTAATACATGAAATTCAGTTGCTTGGCAGGCTCATGTTTAAATGTTTCTATCTATTAAACTGCTGCTATGTCACTGATTAGAAATTTGCATAAAAGAGCATTTGTTCAAATGTAATCAGGTGACCAGTAAATGTATATCCACATTAAGAATTGGTTAAAGTTCAACATCAAATTGGTGACCTTTACCTTGGTAAAAAAACAAAAAAAAACAACAAAAAAAAACAAAAAAAAAAACAGAGTTATGATTGAAACCTGTCAAGACTTATTTCTGAACAGTTGTAAAAGTTTGTAGTTTATTTAAAATAAAACTGATCATTGGTAAAACTGATTTATTGCCAATACCATCAGTAGACAATGAATAACTTTATTTAATGATAACACAGTAACACAAAATATTGAAAGGTAAGACTTTGGGGGTGGGGGGAATATTACAGATTTGTGCTTGAAAATCTCTGTTTCAAAAAATATCTCAGAAATTACCTTGAATACAAAGCTCTCTCATTTGCTCACAAATGGTGAATGGCCTCACGAGTTGTGCCTGTGAGAAAAACAAACCTTGTGGCATTTTGAAGTGCTGTTTCCAAGTTCTGGTTGATTATACAACACTCGCAGTTAAACCAAAAGTGTCTTCTGAAGTGAGTGTGGTGAATATAACACATAAGTAGTAGATGACACAGTACTGATAGCAGAAATTATAAAATCTACAGAAGGTAGCGACGGAGAGTGAGAAGGACTAAGCATAAACTACACGATGGAAGGCGTGGTCATGAGTAAGAGAATGAGCCTGAAATGCGATTTGCAGGTCAGGAACATTAGAATCAAGCAGACATGAAAGTTTAAATATCTGGGAAGTGTCTTAACAGAGGATAGTAAGTGTGACACTGAGATCTTGTGAGACAGGAGGAATTCTTTGGTAACAAAGAAAAGAATACTGAGCTGTTACGTGACATCTGTCCTCCTTTACGGCAGCAAATGTTGGACAATTTCCTCAAAGATGAAGCGACTTGAGGTGACAAAGATGTGGTTCTATAGAAGGATGCTAAGGATATCATAGACCAAACGTGTGACCAATGATGAGGTCTTAGAGTGGTTGCAAACAAGGAGGCGGCTTATACTTAACATCAGGAAGAGACAGATGAAGTTTCTGGGACACATAATGAGAAAGGAGGGCTTGGAGAATCTGATACTCATGGGTTGAACAGAGAGAAAGAGAGACAAGGGAAAACAACGCATGACATACCTAGCGGGCTTAAGCAAATGGATGACAGAACTTGGTCTGGGGGAGAAATAGAGGCAAGGAACTTGTTGACAGCTGCAAGGGACAGAGGGAGGTGGAGAGCCATGATCGACTATGTCCTGAAAGAACATGGCACATAAAATGAAAAGATAGTGAAGAGGAAGTGATGCTACAGATAGAAGCAAAATTGGTTAGTTAGATATGAACAGACTGAGATAGTTATATAGAAGCAAAATTGGATAGATATATATTTTGAAAAATATATTTTTCAAAATGTTTTCATATTATTATCCAAATCACAAATATCAAAATTTATCTTTTTAATTAAATTATATAAAAGTTTGATCCCCTTACAAAAACCCAAAATAAAATATACTTATACCAGATTTATTTCTTTAATTGTAAAAACAAAACATTTTAAAAAGAATTTGAAATTCATAATCTGTAGTTCAGTACAGACATATATATATATATATATATATATATATATATATATATATATATATACACACACACATTGCAGCAAGAGTTAAAACACAAAACAGGATGGCTTAGGAAGATATGAGAAAAAGCAAAAATAAATAAATAAAAGTAACTTCAAACTGCAAAAGTAACACGATATGTACATTTAAGGACAGACATATTTACTTGATGGAATTTTTTGACAAAATTTTTAAAACTACAGCTAGATTATTCTACTTGCTACCAAGTTGGATTTGAACTTCTCTGGGCAGGCCTAATATGTTACATGATATTTGTCTTTCTACATGGTAGTAAATGCTGGACAATCTCCTTAAAGATGAAGAAGAGACTTGAAGCAACAGAAATTTGGCTCTACAGAAAGATGCTATGAATACCATGGACCGAACATGTGAGCAACATTGAGATTTTAGAGAAAAATGGAAACCAGAAGGAAACTTACGCTTAACATTATGAAGAGGCAGTTCAAATTTCTAGGGTATGTAATGAGGAAGGAAGGCTTGGAAAATCTGTTACTCACAGAATGGATTGAAGGCAAGAGGGACATTGGAAAGCAGTGAATAACGTAATTAATTGGCTTGAGTAAAAGGCTAGTAGAATAGGGCTTGGGAGAAATAAAAAGAAAAGAAATTAAGTGCTACAAAGGACAGGAAGATGTGGAGGGCCATGATCGCCTACATCTTGAAGGGACATGGAACATAAAAGAAGATTCTGGAGATCTTTTTTCATATATTGCCACTGATTAAGCGTTCCAGATTAAGTATTTCAAAAAAATTTTTTTTTTTTTTACATTTAAGAAAACATGCGGTTCATACATTGTGTCTTGACTTCTCTAGAGGCGTTAATTTACATTGTATTTACAATGCAAAGTGCTTAGCCTTATCCAAATAGGATGAGAGGCGCTCAGGGTAATTTATGATAGTTGGTACAGACAGCTTGACTATCTTCCTGAACTTTCAGGAACCAAGTCTTTTACGACTTGGTTTTGGACTGACTGTGCATAGCTGTTTTTGTTTATGTTTTTTTTGTTTTTTTTTGCATTATTCAAAGTTCTCCTGAACTGATTGCAGGCAGTTCTGAACAATCTCTCTGATAGAAATGGCAGTAGTGGTTACAGTGAGCTATAGGCAGATTATTCAGCTTCTGTAGATAGATTTTGCAGGGTTTGCTAAAATTTTCCATGCCAGATAGAATCTCTTCAAACATGAAGAGGGGCAGTTCTGGACGCTCTATTTTTGAAGAATGCTGATGGGAGAGCTTCAGCAATGTAAGACCTGAAATTATTCCAGTCTGCTTTGCCATACTAAAAGATCATCCTATGAAATCGGATATAAGAGAATTCCTTCAGTCTGGCATAAATCTGTGAAATTCGGGTAACACTTCAGTGGAGTATTTGTCAACACAGGACATGAGAAAGATCTAGGATGTTAGTGTAATGACCAGCTATGTCAGGAACATAGAAAGGGTTATCTACACTTCACAAGCATGACAGTAACTTTCTTCATCAGTTTTGTCAGAATTGACTAACCACCTGCCAGGATGAGTATTGAAGTTACCACATATATAGATACTAGCTGAGGTATCAGAGTGGATATCATTAACTTTCTCAGTTATTTTGTTGAACATTACAATTGCATCATACATTCTTCCCAAAATTAGATCTACACTAATTTCCACCAGTAGCCAAATGTGAATGCTCCAAACACACAAAACTCAACTAAAATACTGTCAGCTACACAAGGCTCCACATATATCTTCCATTTACTCACATACTCAAAGAAAAAAAAGAAGCAATTCAGAATTTTTACCCAATAGCACCCACTCCTGTCTAAAGAAACAAAATGAAACCTGGAGCCGATTTGAGCCTCACAAACAACATAAAAGCAGTTGGACAGCATCTCAACACAATTTCACCAAAAAGTGACCTCCCATCTCCAAAGACATCAGACTTGATCAGCCCACCAACACCATCACCCCAGTAAGTTATCTTCCCTCTCGTTCCATACACCTCTCTCCAGATACCTTTACAACTCCACTTATCTCTTTGTTTCATACGCGACACATCTACCCTGATTTTTTGTTTATTGTATTTTATGTTCATACACTTGGTTTACTGCTTTAAATTTTTGTTGTTTCTTTGTTCTGCCACCATACACACTTAGTAACACAAATACACACGTTCATATCATAACAACAATAGACAGTGAAAATGAAATGCCATACTATCAACAAAGAACATGCAAAAGCACATGAACGACAAATGACGACTCTCATTTTTGGTAACTCTGTCATATCCAAGTTCATAGTCATGGCAATTTTGGAGGTTTTGTTTTATGATTAGGGGTGAGTAGCCCAGGATTATGAATTCCTATACTGGATAGACAGATCAGTTTCAGACATTAGCATGTGGAAAGTTGGATTGTAAACACCTAATATTGGTGTAGTAGATGGGATCTACTTTTCTTCTTGTGCAGTTTGGTCTGTTCCTATTGAATGTCTTTTACTATGATCCTGATTAGGTATATTGGAATATTGGAAAGATAAAGAGACGAGGTAGGGAAAAATCAACCTCAAGTAGTATGTTTAAGAACCAACTGGAACACTCTCAGAGAGCAAATCCATAACTGTTCTCTTCATTGTGATATGAAAAGGCTTCACTGCCAACTACAGCACAATCCAGATCCCATTCACAAAACAGCAATACAGTAGCCACAATATCATACTCCTGCTGATGTGATCACCTTCTCAGGTATTTCTCTAAGGTTCAGATCCGTAACTATCAAGCAAATAATATCAACCCAGAAAATGCATACCTCCAGTGTCCTTAATGAAGAGACAAACAATCCAGGAAAGAAGATATACTACTCAAAGATCAGACCTGTCTACCTATAATAATCACAGTAGCAGACCTTCTCCTTGATATAATGGCTGTCTACATGTTATCTGAGCACACTTGTCAGCTAGGGTAGCCAGACAGTATCCGTTGCACAGACATTTCGTGCCAATTCAGCATGCACAGAACCCACCTATGGTCTATATAGCACTTACGCTGAGCCAACTTTAGTTACAGTTTCTGGGTGAGAGCATGTACACTGGCATGATAGAGTTTTTTGAATATGGTCAGAATGCTCAAACCTTCGATAATAATGACATGACTTTGTGCTAGCACAACCACTAATGGATACACATTCCAATATTATATATACACACAAACACACACAGGGTGCAATGGATAAATTGTCACCATGTTATATTTTTAATTTTGCACATGTACATTTTTCGATTTTTAATTTTGTTGACTGCACAGTATAGTAGGGTCAGTTCTCATCTGTGAGCAAAAAGAGCACAACACAATTCACTCTGCCAGAAACTTGGAAACGGCATGCTGTAATGTTTAGCATTCATGCTGGAAGCTCCAATATGAACATTTCAGAGTGTTTGGGTGTCAATCTGAGGACAGTGCAGAGGATTCAGAAAGAGTTGGACAAGTCTAATAGTGATTACAGAGGTGTTTAGAATGATCACTAGTGATAGCGATGTTATGCATCCATTCATCTCCCCACAGGGCCTCAGACTCAACAAGGAGGCTTCTATCAAGTGCCTTAAGGTATTAGTGCTGACCTGGGTGAAGAAGGTGGCTGTTGGTAGACCCTATGTGTGGCAAGAGGAATCTGCACCATACCACACAAGCTGGAGGACCCAGTCATGGCTGCTAGACAATTTCTGTAACGACATCACCTCTAAGATTTAGCCACTGAACTCCCCAGACTGCAACCATTGATAATTATGTGTGGGGCACAGTTGAGCAAGAGACCAACAAACCTCCTGGTAACACCAAAGATGAACTGAAGGCAGGGATTATGTCAGCATTCAGCAACTTAAATAAGGATACCATCCAAAAGAGTTGCAGGAGATTCCAAAGTCATATGGAGACTGTGGTTGAAGCCAATGGTGATTTTATTGAATAAATTTACTCTTTAGTATTTCAAGATATTTTGTGTAATTTTGCTAAATATATCTGTTAAAATAAGATGTCAGTGTTATTTTCATTTTTGTGTAATTTAGATGACAATTTATCCATCGTATCGTGTGTGTGTGTGTGTGTGTACACTTACACATTTGTGGGGTGCCCAAAATTTCTTTGCCTGACCTATGAAAAACCCAAATGGCTTCTTGGTTGAGCAGAGAACTTTTCACCATTGTCTCAGACATAAATGTCTGTGTATAAAAGGAAAAATTAACAAAAGCATTAAACTTATTTACAGATTGCATGGCATAACATGGTACTCAACAGGCATATTAAATCTAATATTTGTTGAAAACAAACTTTTTGGTCATGACTTTCTTAAAAGATAATAATTTTTAACAACAAATTCTAACCTAAAATATTCTTCTATTATATTCACAAGAAAAAAGACTACTCTGGTTTTGCTTTGAGCAAGTTAGATGCAGTTGTCTCCAGCAGGACAAAAGAATGACGCTGAAAGAGCGCTCAAGATGACAAAAGGGTAAAGGGAGAAAGAGGGAGAAACAAAAGTTAATCAAGCCAGCATGACAAGTTCAGAAGAGAAAGAATTTGCCTGACTTTGAGAAAGTATTTGTTTTTGGACTGCATCTATCCCATGACAACAATAGTTTGACATGGAAGGCTCTTGGCTAGAAGCGTCTGCTGATGTACTAGGTCTATTGTTGAAAAAACTAAAGAATACACATCTTCGGTTGTTAGAAGATTGTGAAATCCAACAATCATTAAAAACGTATAAAGAACTACATTCAGTAGACATTATTTAGTAAAAGTTGCATTTCTTAAGTTTATACCTGGAAAACTTACCTTTTTTTTTTTTTTTTTTAAATATCTATGCTTTTATTTAAAATTTGACAATTTGGTAGGTATAAAATTCTTTCAAGCAAACTTTATATGCTGACAAAAATGAATCAACAAGTCCATAGCCTGAAACAAGTTATTAGCTGTATTGTGGTCTGTAATTTTTACTGTATAATGTTTGAAATAAGTTTTGTATGGCAAAGACCTGGATTATGTGCATTAACAAGAATGGACATTATGTTGAAAAATATTTTTTGTCTAATTATGCTCTTTCATTATTAGGCTACAGTCTGATTTACTTATATTAATATACAGAGACAAAGTCAAAGTTTAGTTGATTGGTGTCATAAAAAACTGGAAAAAATACTAAATACCATCCCACAACCTAAACCTAATAAACTTTATTTAAAACGGCAAAATTAAGAACTGAGGATAATATACAAAAAATGAATAACAAATAAAATAATTAGAATAAAGTGAACAAACTAAAGATTAGGAAGATAAATAAAATCAGGTATTAGAGAAAAAAAAAGGCTCCCAGTGGCTTATGTACACAATACACATGAGTAGTAGTGACACATGGTCTGAAGATTGTTTATAGTGTGAAACTGGTAGTCACTATGTAGTGTTGACTTTTATATTCTCATTGCCTCAATATATATTGAGTGTATTTAGGCAGAAAGCCTTCATTCAAAGAAGTTTTATGAAACAGAATAGATAAATTGTGTCCCTCATTTCTTCTTGATGGATTTTGATTCTCATACATGAAAATTCAAAGTATAAAAGAATTATTCACAGTTCATGTCCATTTATTTTGTATTTCAAACTTTTGACTGACTGCAGCCATTGTCAAAGATCTAAGTACATTCTGTGATGACTTTGTATCTGTTTTAAATATGGCACATTGTAATTGTTGCATTTATCTGATTTCACTTGAGTGTAATGTTATCTCCAATTTGCTTGTGATGTCACATGGTTATTGAGGATGTCAATAAATTTTCAATTGTATATATACAAGGTACAATGGGTAAATTGTCACCATTTTATATTTTTAATTCCACACATGTGCGTTGTTCGTTTCTGGACTGCACAGAATAGTAGGGTCAGTTGGGCAGTCTGTGAGAAAAAGAGTGCAATAACGCAATTAATTCCGTCAAAAATTTCAGCATGCTGCACTGTTTGGCATTTGTGCCAGAAGCTCCAATGCAAACATTTCAGAGTGTTTGAGTGGCAATCTGAGGACAGTATGGAAGATTCAGAAAGAGTTGGATAAGTCTAATGGTGATTAGGAAGGTGTTTGGACTGATCACTAGTGATGTCAACATTATGCCTCCATCTTCCCACAGGGCCTCAGACTCAACACAGACGTCTACATCAAGTACCTTAGGCCAAGAGAGTGGCTGCTGGTAGACCATATGTCTGGCAACAGGACTGCACCATGCCACACACATGCAGGAGAACCCAATCATGGCTGTCAGACAATATCTGTGACCACACCATCCCTTACATCTGGCCACCTAACTCCCCAGACTGCAACCCCCTTGATTATTATGTGTGGGGCACTGTTGAGAATGAGACCAACAAAACTCCTACTAATACCAAAGATGAACTGAAGGCAAAGATTATGTCAGCATTCACCAACTTAAATAAGGAGACTGTCCAGAAGAATTGCAGGAGAATCCAAAGTCATATGGAGGCTGTGGTTGAAAACAATGATGATTTTATTGAAGAAGTTTATTCTTTTGTATTTCAAGATATTTTTGTTTAATTTCGGTAAATATATCTATTAAAATAAGATGTCAGTGTTATTTTCATTTTTGTGTAATTTAGATGACAATTTAACCATCGCTGTGTGTGTGTGTGTATAATATATATATATATATATATATTCCATTGTATAATATAGACCTATTGTGTCTACTTATTTTTATACTGACCCTTTCCAGTTGTCTCATCAGTTTCTTCATGTTGAAATGAAATCCATCAAGGAATGTACAATAGTTTTCTTTAACTCCAGTACTTTTAACTTTTTCAAAAATCTTCTTCAGGGCGAAATTACAAAGACAAACATTCTGTGATAAAATCTGCATTCCGTTGTCAAAGGGATTTTTTAAAGACATGCGCAAATGTGCTTTTTTCATAGTTATTTAAAAATTTATGAATTTATCTATTGTAGTTTTGGAATTTTTTACAAAGTAAGCATTTCAATATAAGGGAGCTGACTGGAAATTGGTAGAAATGTAAAATGGCATGAGTATATAAATGTTATATGAACTTTAATATGTTGTTGCTATATTTATAATCAACTTTGTTGAATGTTGGTTGATTTAGATATAGATTATTAGTTTTGTGGTGTAGTATATTGTTGTAGTCAACAAGTATTTTTCTGTATTGTACTCTATTAAAAAGAACTATGGAGCCTCTCTTGATGGATTTCATCTCAACATCAAGAAGCTGATGAGACAAATGGAAAGGAGCTGTTTAAAAATAAGTAAACATAATATGCCTGTATTATTCAATGAAATATATTTGAATCAAGATAATGTGTGTGCATTACAGAGTTAAAGTTTTGTAAAAGAGAGTGCATAATCTGGTATGATCACCAGTTTTAAAAAGCTTAGTACACTCATACCT
Source organism: Acanthosepion esculentum (assembly GCA_964036315.1). Taxonomy (NCBI): domain Eukaryota; kingdom Metazoa; phylum Mollusca; class Cephalopoda; order Sepiida; family Sepiidae; genus Acanthosepion; species Acanthosepion esculentum. Next base: position 130,812,746 of record OZ038476.1, read on the forward strand.
TCAGTCATGATGATTTGTGGCTTTGCGCAAACAAACATCAATGGTGTCTGAACAGTTTTGTCTACCCAATTTCACTCACATGCTTTGGGTCAACCCAGGGTTTGGTCTTTACAGATACATTCCAAAAGTGTGATACCCTGGGATTGTTTCCCCAAGCCAATATCATCAAAAAGTCATTTCTCAACTATGTTAAAACCCAAACTTCTGTTTCATTGTCGGAATGTTAACATTCTAACCACACATTTATTTAAGTACATACATGCACAATACATAGATACACATCACCTGATAATTACCAACATATAAGGCTAATGGTATCTTATGAAAACCTAAAAACTTCAAACCTCATTGTTCCAAATAATACCAGAACCCACAAAATTCTGAGATAATAAAAGAAAGGAATTTGTGGAGAGTTATGATTTCTTATATCATGAAAGGAATATGGCATTTAAAAAAAAATCTCATAAGTTATAACAGTAGATGCAAGTATTGAAATTTTTGGTAATTTTGAGGAATTATTTTAAACTCCACCTCAAATTGTTCAATACTGCAGAGTTCATGAAGTGACAGGATAGGAAACAATGTCTGACTACTGAACACAACTGGTTTAAGCATTTTACAAGTTTTGATTTGTCCCTTGAAACAAAATCCAGAAGGTGACCACAATCAGTTCTCAGTGATAATGCTTCAAAATATAAAGTAGAAAAGAGATAAAAAAATTTTTTTTTAAAAGTGCATGTTGTACAGAAAATGCTATATGTAGAGCATTAAAAAAAACTTTAAAAACTCATCAGCTCTTTAAGTGTCCTGGGTATGACGATAAACTACATCCAACAGTAAGGCCATTGATCAGGAGGTTTTGATGAGCATGGAACCACCTCTTAATTGCTGGTGTTCCCAGGTCCACCCTGACCTGGGGTGGTAGTACCTGTTAGGATCCCAGCCACGTGCAAATAGTTGACCACCCCCAAACTGTGGTCAAAACACTATGAAAGTGTAAAAATAGGTTTTAATGCCAGTAATACTTTTTGTAAAAAATTATTACTAGAAAAGAATTTTTGAAGGAAAAAATTATTACCAGCAATACATTTTTGGAAAAATTATTACCAGCAATAAAAATCTTGTTGGCATTAAATAACCCATTGAGGTGTTGATATGCCGTAAAACAAACAACTCTAAAGGTTCTAGAGTGCTGATTAAAAAAGAAAAATATTTTAGATAAATTTTTAAACAAAGAAAATACATCAACTATAAATTTTCAAAAAAAGGAAAAGAAGGGACTGTATTCTTATTTTATTAAACATCAGAACATGAAATTCAAAATATTTTGGTGAAAAGCAAAGAAAACAGATTATGAAAACTTAGAAGCACTAATAAGTCCAAAGGACATATCATCTAGTTTCCACTATTTCCATCGAAGTAGTCTTCTGAAGCCTGTATACCATGTCATGAATGGTACAAGATACAAAGAGTTGTAACAAAAATATATATATCAGTGAACCAGGAAAATGGAGAACGTGTGTGTGTGTGTATATATATATATATATATATATATATATATATATATATATATGTGTGTGTGTGTTGCAGATGAGTTATTATTGATGATGAGGTTAACTACACATGCAGACCTACCAAACTCATTCTGGAACATTCTCATTGATAATACAAAATATAATAGCCTCATCCACATGTAAAAAAAGGCTAAAAGTAATCGAAGCACTATCAATAAAAACCCAACACTCAATAATATCAACTACGAACACAGCCACAAGGGGCTGACTATGTTTGGAAAATAAAACATTCCTATAACTCTAGATACACACAGAAAACAATCCATACATTCAGTTGAAAGTAAATATAAAATCATCCTTGATAATGGCTAAAAGCATAGCCGAAAGCACTCAAAACTGCAAATCTCATCATTATTAATATGTTAAAAAACACCTTAAAAAGAGATATTTTGTATGTTTTAAATTAAATGATAAAATTTCAGTAACTACAGTGTATTTGTCTTTTTCTTTTTTCTGGCTCCTCTTAGTACCCAAAAGTTCACATCTGGATTTGTCTGTCCACAATACATTTTGTTAAATCATGAATATTTTTTATGAGAAACATTATATTTTGTTTTTCTCAGTTAATCTCTCAGTAGTTTTTTCAACTAAGTTAAATGTTAATACAGGTTCTAAATGTTAACTCAGCATTGGCTAATGTTGTAAACAAAACATGTAGCTGTCTCTGTTTAAAGGAAAAAAATGATTGTGGCATTACAACAGCATTTTCATAGTTTGTTTTTTTTCCTTAATTTTGAAGTAATTTTTCAAAAACATGGCAGAATCAAAGCTACTAAACATTGAGGTGAGGCCACAAATTGAAATTCTATTCAAAGAAGGCTACTCTGAGACAAATAAGTAAGAAGTTGGTGCACATAAATAGTAGGGATGACAACTTTTTAGTGTGTTACATGCGCTTAGATGTTTTTTAATTGTATGTAGATCATGCTAAGAAAATAATTTTTTTTTTTTTTTGTCGAGAGAGTTTGAAAATTTTTAGGTCAAGGGAGAACAAAAGACACTCACTGTGTTACTGACCTTAAGAACCTGCTGATATATTTTTTAATGAACTGTGATTGGACGGTTCAAAGGTGAACCGCCCCCTTTTGAAAGGGAAGGGAGAAGTGGGACTGGACTTTAGCAGCGGTTGGAAATGAGACAGCTTAGAGAGAAGAGGTTTGTTTTCTCCCTCCCTGATGAAAAGGCAGGCAGCGTTTGACCATAAGTAAGGATGCATGGGTAACAAGTTGCTGAGGGCAAGTTTCCCCTTCAGAGAAAGTTTTGAGAAGTCCTCTTGAAGAAGCCCCAGAAAACAAAGTTTGAAAAGAAGTCCGTAAGTGGAGTTTGGAGCTAAAGCCATTTGAAAAGAAGAAGGAAACACACGCGTTTTCAAAAAGTGTTTTAACGTGTGTTTAAGTAAATTTTTACCTTCTTCGCCCGTAAAAAAATGGCAATATCCAGGCGGATGAGAGAAAAATAAGAGAAGAACAATGGGAGTTTGGTCACCAGGAAGAGAACTTTGTCTACTCAAGAGTAAAAAGAAAAAGGATAAAAACTTTTGAATCTTGAAAGGACTGAAAGTGTACTGAAGAGCTAAGGCTCTCCCCCTTTTTTATTGTTATCATTGACACAGCAGGTGGGCGCTATTCTTTTTTTCTGGTATTTTGGTGCATTGTAATTTTTGAGTTTGTTTCTGCTATGCTTTTTTACATTGTGTTACCCAGAGAATAGGTTATCTTATACTCAGCAAAAAAGGACAAATTTTTCCAAGAACTCTTATTTAGCTGGCTAGAAATAAATATTTTTTCTTTGTAATTGAATCTGATTTGCATTTTTTTATCTTTCTTTTTTGTTATTAATTCGGGCAATAGTGAAAATACTGTTGCAGCAGCTTTTATTTTCTTAAAGAAAAGAAAATTTCTGAAAGTCAAAAAGAAGGAAAAATATTCTGGAAATTATGACTTGACCACCTCAATATCCTGATCCCACTCCTATTGAATTAGTATGGAATGAATTGGATAGCAGAGTTCAAATAGAATACTCAAAGAGTAAGAGTGAGCCTTTTCAGTGCTTGAAGAATGCCATGTAATTTTTTTTCAACTGTAGAATTTGTGAAGCAGTAATTAAGGCAGGTAATGGCTTTACTGACAGAAACAAAATATGATGTTAGATGATAATTTTTATGTTTAATTCAATTTTGTCAAAATAAAAGCAAATACACTGTAGTCAGTGAAATTTTATCTTTTACTTAAAAAAAAAAAAATACAAAAATGTATCATTTAAGGTGTTTTTGTAACGAAATGCAAGGTGGCCCCAAATCTGATGATGTGACCAAAGTGGTCACACTTTGGTCACAATATCAGAATTTGTTTCTAAATTCCTTCTTAGTTGTTGGCTATAGAGGTAGGGTTAGGATTAGGGTTATCAGTACAAAGTAGAATCAGCATGCAGTGTTCAAATTCTAAAAGAGTCTATTCTGTTCGCTTTGCGCTAATGCCCTCAGAAAAAGTATGAATCCTTCTGCCAGATCTGATTTAAATTGCAGAGCAGACTAATCTCTTCAGCCTTGTTAGGGTAAGCAGTCTAGGAGAAGGGCAATTTGGAATTTAAAATCAGCCCAAAGTGGGGTCTTGTGCATCAGCTAGAGTACATGTATTGGTTCCAATCCAAGTAAGAATGACTGCAAAAATATTTCCACCCTAAATTTATAGACAAATTGCAGTAAATGAATGTTGAGATTTCTTCCTTGCCCATAAGATAGGCCATTTGAGGATCTTGAAGTCAGAATGCTGCAATCACTTTTTGTATCCATTTTTTTTGTGTGTTAGTACCATTCTTAGTTTGAACTATTTGCCTTATTACTGCTGCTTTGCCTACTTTTGTCGAGTCTATGTTTTGTATTATTTTTACACCGTTCTTTTCTTCCTTTTCTTATTGTTGGAAACTGTCAATTCTACTTGTTTTGCATTCCTGCCAATTATATTCAATCAAAATTGGCATCCCAAATTTCCAGGAAGCAGTTCTATAAAGGGAGGTAATCTTTAGGAATCTATTCTGATCGTCCACGTCCTTGAAGAACACGGCCCGTAGAAGTAGGCAAGAATGAAACATCGAGTGCGAATCGAACTCAATAACAATCTGCAAGATTAACAATCGTTCGGAAGCAAGTTTTTAATTTTAATTGATGAATGTATGATTTTTGATGTACGAGATTTAAAAACAAGAAAAAATGAGAACCTCTCAATTTTTCTTACATTTTTTAAAAATAAATACTATTTTTTTATTTTATTTTGTCTTCGCCCAAGTTTTGATCAAACTCGTCTTTGTGTCCAATTTGATAAAAATAAATAAGTATTTACATTTTCTTTTGTTTTACACAAAAAAAGGTAAACCGAGTCAAAACTAAAGGTTTCTGTCTTTATTTATTTTTTCGTGAATTTATATGAAAATAATATTAAAAGAAAAAATAATTCAAATTTAAAATAATAATTAAAAAAAAATTAAATTATTATAAATTTAATTAAAATTATAAAAAAAAAACAAGGTAAACCAAAAAATCGTGTTTTGAATAATATTTTTTTAATGCGTTAGCAAAGAAAGAAAAAAAAAGTGATTTAAAAAAGATTTGTCGTTGAGAATTTTTTTTTTTTTAACTGCACAAACAAATCACTTTTTAGTTTAAAACTTAGTTTTTGTTAAGTTTGGGGGCTTTTTTACTTCATGCTCTATGGTGTGTTTTTTTTTTTTTTCCAGCGAAAAAGGGGGAGGTACCTAATTAACTTAAATAAAAATGCCACCCAAACGTAATTGGTGAATCGCAGTAAAAATCCTTTCAAAAAAAGAAATATGAAATATTTAAAAAAATGAAAAGTACAAACATATATTTAGGTTAACAAAAAGAAAAAGTTCATGCTGTAGGAATGCAAATAACAATTTGTTTCATTAAAACTGTGTACATTTGTTATATACCAAATTAACCACAATTTTCTTTACTGACTGAAAGTGAAAAGAGAAAAGTAAATCAGAACAATATTTGGGGTTTTCTTTTCAGATTAATATTTCGAATAGACTCTCTCTTCTTCCACCAGAACGTTTTCAAAGTAGAAGTAATTAAAAGTAATCGCCATTAGTCAAAATGAAATAGGAAATTAAAACACTCGTTTTCTTTTAGTTATTCATAGCTTTTCAAATTAAAAGCATTCGCTAAAAAAAAAAGTCTGGCACGCCTAACCAACGTTAACTTCCAAGTCATACAACTCAGTTACACAACGTTTTTTTTTCTTTGACTAATTAAAACTGTTTCAGTGTCAATAAATTTAGCAGAAACTTTAGTACTACTAGCATAACTATTATTGAATTAGTACTTACTTACTTATTTAAACAGGACACTTCATTTTCCTTACTAAGAAATCTACGTCGAGCATTTTTAGCAGTAAGTGTGAACAAGCACGTGTTACGGTAACTAACAACACAAATCGTTTCCAGGAAGTAAATAGTCACGTGATAATCATCGACATCGCGAGGCTTTATTTCCTCTTTCTTTTTAGATCAACATTTGATTTATTTCTTCTTTTAAGTATATATTTTTTTAACGTTTACTCACTATTTATTGTGTCACAGTAACATTGTAATAATATTAAAATTTAAATAAATACTTACTGTTCTCAGTGTTCTGTTGTTACGAACTAGTTGCATGAATATTTGCCTTTATATTTTCTTGACGGTTTTTTGTCCAATTTTTTGTAAAAAAAGGCACAAAAAACAAATAAAAGTACTTTGTTTACTTTATAGATAATTTCCACTAATTCGATATACGTAAGGCTTAAAAATGAATTTTAAATTTTTTTCTTTAACTGAAAGCTAAAGGATTTAATTAAAATGTACTTTCCAGTAAGCAAAATACTCTGTGGTGTATTTCAAACAGAAATTATATTTTTCCATTTAAAATCGATCAAAATTTCAAAACAATCATTTTTTTTTTTTTACATATTTGTAAACAAAAGTTAATTCTCAGTTTTAAAAATCTTGCAGAAAATAAAATATATATTTCTGAAACGTTATCTGAGGAAAATTAACAAATTTAAAGTTAAATTCTGACTTGAAACAAATATTATAGCATAAAGATGTACACAAAAATTTCTTAATGACAGTCTTGTACTTTTTTTAATCAATTTATTTACATTCGATTGACAACCGAACGTATTTATAGTTAAGTATGGTGGAGCAGACGATAAAGTTTATGTTTCTTTTTTTACTGTAAGGGGGGACAACACTTAAAACATTTGACATTTAAATGCCAAATTTATCAGTTTATACATCCATACTTGAGAAATTCTGTACATAATCACACATACAAAAACAAATCGAAATACTTCTAAAAATATTCAGGGTCATCAGATTGTAATAAGCTTAATAATATATGATTAGTAAACACAGTTTTACTTAATAACTATATTTCCTAAGAATTATCTCATTGAAAATGAATTTTAGAAGATTTAAAAACATTATAAATTATTCAATTTTAAATTATAAAAACATGAAAATAAATCTTGTAAAAATTCACTTTTTCATCAAAATTTTTTTGTCTCTTTTTACAACAACTTTTTTGTTTTTGTGGGCACTATTAGTGTTTTGCCATACACTATTCACTCAAACTAAGTTTTACATTGTTTTTCCTTGCTTCTCTTGCTTTCTGTCTAGGCTATGAGTGTTAAATTCTCCAAGCCCTCTTTATGCGGCCCCAAAATTTCAGTTGTCTTTTTCTGATTGTGGTGATATTAAGCATCAACTTGAGATTTTTCTTGTTAAAAAGTTGAATAATTTTAATTTAATGCATTATAGAAAATAGTGAATTTATAGGTTTTTTTTAGACTTAGCATGAGCAAAACAAATTCTTGGAGTTAAACAAAAGACTTCAGAAATTTTTCACCCTCTAAATAGTCAGTTATGCTTAGTTTAATTTGTAACATATATAAATGTAGATAGAAAAAAGTAAACATTGAAAAAATAGTGACGGTTACAAAGCACTACCCAGGGAAATTAATCAGGCTGACCCCCACACACGAGTCAGGGAGTTCAGGGGTTGTATGAACCAGCCCTCCATATTGTAGTGGTCTAGTTGTTTCAGACGTCGGAGTTACCATAATGTAGTTACTTGGTTATAAGAATGGACAAATGTAGATGTCTGCTTATGGCTGCGTGAATAACATGACCACACTATTTCTATTAAACGTAAAATATCGCATAACATGAAATACAAGAAAGGAACAAAATGGTTTTAAAACATAACATTTGTATTTATTTGTGTGTTGATGTACATGTGTAGAAGTTAAAGATCTGTTGGAGTGATGTCTCTTAGACTGGGAATATTTTTATCTGAACTACAAAAGTTGAATTAATTATTAAACTGTAGTTTTAGAAGAATGTTTCAAAGAGAAAAGTTCTTGTTGCATGTTTGGAAATGTTCTGCATGTCTGTAATGTAGGTTGGAAAAGTTTGTACGTACATGCATGCGTTAATCTGCTTTTACCATCTGACCTTCCATGGTCGAGACGAGAATGCTGAAAATCACATCTTAGGTGAATGAAGAAAGGAGAGAGAGAAAGCAAGCTTGTGTCTGCTATTTATAGATAATGTAATCACATGACAGGATCAAGATTGCTCCGCGGGAAGAATTATTCTTCTCTTGCCGATGATCTGATTGGTTGGCATGACCAATTAGAAGCTGATATTTCCTGAAAATATTTACTACTCCCTGATCCATTTTTTTGTACAAAAATGTACAAAATTATACATTGATAAGGAAGTGGGAGAGGGATGCTACAATATCACCATAAATTTAGTTCCTAGTCACTAAGAAAAAAATGGAATGTCATCTTTATATTTATTTATATATCTTTACTTTATATTTATTAACTTTTATGCTTCCATACTTAAAAATTACAGATGTTATGGAATTATGAAAATGAGCCATGATTTTCATAAAAACAAACAAAAACTAAATGTCATTAAAATTTCCTTGTAAATAAACTTCTAAAAACATTACAAAGTATAAAAAATGTTATTAGTAGGTAATATAAATTAATTAAAAGTAAATGATTAATAAAGAGTGTAGGTAATTGTAAATAAATATTATAATAGTCTAGGTTTGACTTTAACATTTCTGGAAGAAGTGTATTTAAAAGAAAGCAGACAGTTTATAAAAAATTACATTTGATATGATACATTTGTCTGTAAAAGTTTCTAAATTTAGAATTGTCTCTAAAAAGAATTGCCATGAATAATTTGGTCAAGATGGACTGTTTGTGATTTCATTTTCCAAATTAAAAATATATATTCCTTTTATTTACTGTCAAATCAAACAGTTTGCTTCTAACCATGTAAATTTAAAGTTAAGATCTGTCTGGAGCCTCTTCAATGATATATAAGAAAATTGATCAGCAGATAACTTTAGAAGGGGAAAGAATTTGAGTAGAAGTAGCAAAGATTTTGAAGAAATCAGAAGATGAGGACGCATGAAAATTTTGTCCTGAAGGGAGAAAAATAAGTTCCTAGAATGAAAAGCTATTTTTTGGTTGTCATCTGTGGACGAGCTGTTTCTCACAGAAGAAGCAAATGAACAAAAGAAGAGAATTAAATGGAACTGTGTTCAAAAGAAGAAAAATTCTTAAAAGTTCCAGTGATGCCATGGAATTTGCCAAAGCTTCCTTCTGTTATCATCTTTCAATTAGGTTGGCACACCTTTTTTAAAGAGTATTTTCAACCTTATTTAAAATTTTTGTATTATCTTTTCAAGAATTTTTTTTCCATTATTTGAAGATTGTATTGTAAATCTTTTTAAGAGCCTTTGTATATTTTGATCTGTTAGCTTGCCTTGTTATTAAAAAAAGGACATTTTTGTACATGTCTTTTCGTAAAAATTGTATTTTATTATATGGTTTTAAGGTCTATGTAATAAATTCTTGTTCCTTTTAAATTTCATATTGGAGTTTTGAGTATTGATTGTTTTTCTGTGTGCCTCTTTCTATAATCAGGATAAGAGAGGTGACAGTCGATCTTCTCCTATTCACCTTTCCCACCCAGGTAAAAAAAAACTTTTAAAGGTTAATTTCCCAAGGAAATTAGTCATATTTATTTAAAGAACTTACAAAAACACAAAAAAAAAAATTTTTTTGTACAAAAATACATATTTTAATTTAAATGAATCTTGCCACCATTATACTTTTACACCCTCTTCTTCCAGTTGTGTCAGCTATAATCAGCTTGTGCAACTGGGTAAGTCTGGATGCATAGGGAAAACCAAGAAATCTTTAGTTGAATGGAAAAATAACAACATATAATGGATTCATAAACTTAAGGAATCAACACATATGCTAGGCCACAAAAATCTCCTGAGCCAACCAAGCATAAAAATGAATACAATATGGAAACCAGTAATAAGGAGTGCCAGAGAAAAGTGACAACAAAAATTGCAATATCAGCTCTGGTAAAAAATGGTTGCTGATGACATTAGGTTTATAACACCCAGAAATTCATACACAAATGTCCCCAAGGACACATGGCACAGTGGATAAAGGCGTTGGTTAAATCCAGTGACAGGATCAATGTGATCAGTGTGAGTTCATTACCCACTTAAGGCAGTAGAGAACTTGGAGAGGAGAATTAACAGGAGATAACTGATAACGTGGAACTAGAACAGTCTATCCCAGTGAGCGGAATAAAGGGTTCAGTTCGACATTCCAACCACCTGAAGAAGGCTGGAGCGTACAATGGCCGAAACGTTGTAATATGGCAATAGTCCGAATAATGTAAACAGTGTACATAATACCTCATCTCATAAATATAGACAGATATAATGGATTATTGATTACTATTACAGAGTTTTTGTGGAATCAAAGATTCATCATTTTTGGCTTCAAATTGTCACATATTCATATCTTTTTTTTTTTAATCCAGTTCACCCCAAGCAAGGCAGTAAAGCCACAGACAATTGTCTGTGAGCGAGAACAGATGAACAGTAATCAGGAGGACAGTATATAGCGATTGGTATTGCATTTAAATTTTTGCAGATTAAAGTTGGTTGGAAAGCATGGCGCTGAAAGGGAGATGCACAATCAAGAAGTGTGAGAAAAGTAACTGTTAGCACAGAATTTATGATTACATCTAGCTAGATCAACTGTATATTGGTGAAACCTCATTGCCTGTCTAGTTCTTTAATATTATTGGTTCTGGAATTTGTATTAAATTGAAAACCTTTTATTGATGGTGATCCTCTTGATTGAAAATGTAATCTCCAGACATTCAATTTAAATGACATAATGCAAATTTTAATGTGCAGGAAGTAAATATATGATATTTTGAGGAGGAAGGCAAAAAAATAATAGCACTGGAATCTTAACTCTCACAGGGCAAATAACACATAGAATTAATTTGTACATTGGTGCAATAGAATCACAAAAAAAGAACAGTTCCAAATAACAGAAACCACATCACTTGAGTACTTTCAATAGCAGTAACAGCTAAAATGGATATCAGATCTCACTTGAAGAGAAAATAATGTCATAATCTAGAGGCTGATGTTCCACACTACATCAAATCAAAGGTTATGAAGGAACCTCCTATTACTACTTGAAAGAGTGTAACAGTTATTGGACTTGAGCAACCTATTTTCCTGATAAATTGTTTCAAGAGATTCTGGATGCTCAGTCAATGAAGGCCTAGTGTTTCCTGATAAGGAAATGGCTAATATCACCATTACCTGTCTATATCTCTGAGATGAGGTATTATGATTAGTTGCATTATTTACATTATTATATGGCCCAATGGATAAAGACATTGGTTAGATCCAGTGACTAGACCCAAAAAGTTGTGAGTTCAGTACCAGGCTACAGCAGTGGTGAACCAAAATTTGGGGAGTTGAGTTAAAAGGGAAATAACTGAGACATCCAGAAGAGGCATGGCATGTGGAACTAAAACAATCTACTTGGACAAAATAAAGGGTTCAGTTTGAAATTCTAATCACCTGAAGGAGGCTGGAGGGTACAACGGCTGAAACGTTGTAAATATGGCAATGAAGATGAGGATAACAGTCCAGATAATGTAAATAATGCAAGTAATTACCATTTGTGTCATTTACTTTGTGTAGCTTGTCAGGTAGGTAAGCTATTGGTGTTGTGTAGTGAGGGGATTTTTTTCTTTTTCTCTCTTCTCTGGTATCAATGATGGATTGATTCATTCATTTTTTACAGCTTATCAACACTTTGCAATTTATTTAAAGCCAGAAAATCCTTTCAGATAGTAAGAATTTCTTTTGTGATAATAATGGTTTAGTGATACAAATCTTACTAATTAACCCATAGCTATAGAGAGAAGAGGTGGATTCATGCCTTTCCCAAAAGTATTTGCACATAAGTAAATACAACAAACTCAACTGGAATTGGAACTCAACTCTCTGATTAACCATTAGCCATTACACCACCTATGCATCCAAGCTTACAGTACTGGTGCCAATAAGAAATGGGTATTGACTTCAGTATCCTCTGAAAAGATGCAGCAAAGATATCACATCTATTAAAAGAGCATGAAAACAATCGACACTGCTAAAATTTTGGAAGAGTGATGCTTCAAAAATATTAAGATAAAATTATATAATGTATATATTTTTGAATTGGACATAGTCCGACAATTTATTAAAGACATTTTTGATATGTTTTATAGATACAAGTATTTTAAGTAAATGCTCTGTTCATAATAAACAGTATTAAATAACATTTACCGGCCTGTAAATGTTATTTAATACTGTTTATTATGAACAGAGCATTTACTTAAAATACTTGTATCTATAAAAAGAATGTTCAACATATCAAAAATGTCTTTAATATATATATATATATATATATATATATATATATATTATTAGTAGAAGTCTTATAAGTATAAGACACTATACTCGGTATCTTAATTTGCGAATAATCAAACCAATACCAAAGGGAAAAAAAACGGTATAAAAAAAGAAAGAACCAAGAACATGTATGTTAGCCGAAAATAATCGTCCAGCATGCAAGTCCAAGGTCCAAAGACGATCCATTTAGGTGAAACTGTGGTAGGTTTGTCTGGCTCTCTATGTTTAACTATATATATATATATATATATATATATATATATATATAATCAGAGTGTGGAAAAGTGAAGAACAAAATGGGGAAATGTTTCATTCTAGGAAGAAACGTCTTCAGACTAATAACAAATTTATTGATAGAATCAGTCTTGTACATGGAAGGAATGCAGCGATGGATAATATAAATGTCAAAGATATTGAGATGATCAGCTTTAACATTCTATTTCATTCAAATATGTCTGTGTATAAGTGAATCTAATGGATTTGACTGTAATTCGAACTCAGCTCACCGAGTTCTCATTCCAAGCCACTGTCTATTGCACCACCTGCACATCCTTTTTATATTTTGTTTTTAATTCTCCAACATTCTATCAGCAGGAAGATTTGTAATGAATAAAGATATATTGTGGCATCTTGGATGTAAATTTACTGTAGAGGATTTGGAAATTAGCACAGTTTCAATACACTTTTACCTGAATAAATTGCTTACTCTTTTAATCAAAACTGCATTCTTTAAGGTAAAAATTAGGGTCAAGCCTATTAGGATTAATGGTTTATGTATTACAATGGAAAAGGAATTGGTTTATGGAATGACTGAGTAAAACTTCATAAAAGTTTAAATATTCACCAAATCAGAGAAAGATAACACTATTAAACACTATTAAAAGCAAACTTGGTGCAAAATAACGAATATATTTCTGAGTTTATAGGAAATATGATTTCCAAGAGTTAAACAAAATCCTTAAAAACAAACATTTCTCTGTTCCTCATTTTCTTATTTGGACAGATTGTTCTTGTGTGTGCACAGACATTTGACCAAATTTGAATATACTACAAAATGCCCCAGCTAATTTTTTTTAATCCCAGTTATCTGTAGTTTTAAACTATTTGTGTTGAAAGGATAAAAAAGTCATTATCTACCTTTACATATAATATGGCACAACTCAGCATGAGCAAGAAAATAAAATCAACTACACTCAGTTCTTGACTAATAGACTAACTAGATGGATGCCCCTTTCTTTATTTCTCAGGTTTGAGAGATACTGGATTCTGCTGAAAAATTGTGGCACTCAACTCAAGGGCTTTTTCATTGTTAGTCTTTCGCCTGGCTTATTATTCTCAGTGTGTATTAACTTACTTGGCAACATGAGCAACTTAGCTTCTAATAACTTATACTAAGACAGTGTCTCATATATGTATATAATTGTGTTGCACGCATTCAATTTCAGTTTTAACCACTTCCTCTATTGTTAAATGAAATATTCTTTTTCATTCACCAATTTTTACAGCCAAAAAAATTCACTTTTGTCAAATTTTCTGAATTTTATCCTGCATGCTAGCAAAAATTTAATAAATTTACAGTACCCTCCTAAACTGTAAAAACAGCTTTTCTTTAATATTTGTTAATTTTAAACTATTTGGGTGAAAAATTATTTTTTTAAAAGATTCTTTATATGATGAACCATTTTGAGTTAGTTCACTGCAACCTACAGCATGATTTTCTATTTAACTTAGCTTTTTTAATGTCTATAGTCTTTATTAAACCCAATTTAAGATATTATTTTGTTGCAGCCATGTAGTTTGAGATTAACAAAGAATGGGTGGGGTTATGTAAACCTAAATGATAGATTGATTCATTCATTCATTTTCTATGGCTTATCAACCCTTTACAGGTTATTTAAAGCCAGAAAAGTTTATTTTAGATTGTTAGGATTTTTTTTGTGATAATAATAGTTTAATGATACAAGTGATACTAATTAACCGATAACTGATGTGAGAACAGCTATATTCATACCTTTCCTAAAGGAATTTGCACTTTAGTGAATATAATGACTTCAATGGGAGTTGAACTCGGCTCTCCACTTAACAACTCCAAGTCATTATCCATTACACCACCCACACATCCATGCTTACAGAAATTTTTATTCCCATGTGGTCACCCATCTAGGTACTGACCAAGCTTGACATTGCTCAACTTCAGTGATTGCAAGGGAACTGGTGTTTCAATATAATGTGCCTGTAAGCTGACTGAATGATAGAAATGACACTATTGACACATAAAAGGTGGCAGGTACCCTCTCTCCTTAGAGTCAAATGAAATATATGGACACTGAGAGGAGAAACGAAAATTCAATGACACTGGTCCCCAGGCATACAATTTTTTAAGTTCAAGCAACAGTCACTGTGAGTTCTTGCATGTTTTGCTTTCTTTCTATTTTCCAACTGCCTGCAAATATTAGGTCAGCTTCCTCTTCCATTACTGATGCAGTCAAATCTTTCATGACCTCTGTTCCTTGCAGACTGCCCTCTCTAAAAAAAACTGTTGATGTCAAGGCCTCTAATTTCTATGGGGCTGATTGTTAACAAACTCATCCCACAAAGAAATTTACTAGCATTAGTGTTGTTAGTTTGATTGTTTGATCATCTCATTAGCAATTACTGACAAGAAAGTTTTGAAGACCTTCTAAGATTCCTTAAATAGCCTTTTGCCAGACTGAACTGAAATAAGTTAAAAACTATTTGTGCATATTAACTCTTCTGCTTCATTGGATATACTTATATATCTGTAGGAAACTTACAATGCTTGCTGCCAACATATATATATACATTCTATAGATACAGTGCAATGTTAGTCCCAAATGCTTGTGTTATAATCGAACTAGCTTTTAGTTCTATTTTCAAGCAAGAGTTTACATATACTAGCATACAATATGACCTGTTTTGTGATATATTTTTTATTATATTGTCTCTTGGGGAGTTGTTTAGCTTAGTCTCTACTGCAGAGCACTTGATCAAAACCAAAATGGCGGTGCCAACGAGAAATTACCATTAGCATTTTTATAGTTTTTTTATTTCCAGTAAATGGCAATTTCATATTTTTTACAAAATGGTCAAGCACAGCCAGGTAACAAGACTATCATAATCTAACAGTGAAATTGTAAATATAGAGTTTAGAAAGTTACTTTCATAGGCCGTTTGAGCCTCATTGTTGAATTTTTGTCAGAAGCTTAGTACATAATTACAGTAGAAACTGGTACCATGACTCCAAGTCCAGAAGTACTAAATCCAAATTACATTTACTTCCTAACTTTTATAAATCCAAATTTTTATCTACAATCAGTTCATGATTTTTCAGCCGATCAAAAATCATTTCTTGTCTCATCTGCAGTAATCAAATTTAGATTCCATTATGTTCATATAAATTAACTTTCATAGAGTAATCTGCGTTAATTAAATATTGATTCTAGTTATATCCAGACATTTTGTTTTCATTGCTCAAACATGACTGAATACTGAAGCTTTTCTCTCTATCTACCAAGTTATCTGTCCAGAGGAAATATCTCTACTAGCATTGATTCTTCTTTTGACCATTTTCCAAAGACTATCTATAATCAATGATGCACAAGTCCCTATTAGTTCTGAAACTTTTATTACATTTGACAACCATTAATTTGACTCTAAGTCAAATTGGTGTACTAGAAGCTAAAGTTACTGTTAAATCTTCTTTGTTATTAGTTCTGCAAACCTACAAATCTTTACACTGCATAAATGAAAAAATATATTTTAAAAATATATTTATAGGAAAGAAAACCTATTTCAAACACAATTACATATTAAAATATGCCCAAACTTTATTTTCTGCCTGATAATAGACAATATTTACAAACATGCCAAAAAGACTCCACAATACAACACACACTTTAAATCAAAGTGTCTATTGTTTAGAAATTAACCCTATTTTTTAGAGCCTACTTTTGGGAAAAATGTCTTATAAAAACCCACAGATTTTGACTTTCAGCAAGAGGATGCAACTGTTTCCAAGCTGTTGAAACATAAGATGTGGCTACATAGTTTTTTCCTTCTCGCTGGCACATTCTGAAAGAAACATGTCTCTGTGACTTCCAATGTATCATCAACAACAACAGCTTGGATGGTCAGTGAATCTTTGCACTTGATCAAAGTCTTTTCTCAGTCATGGCTTTTTCTGTGGACCAACTATCCAAAGCCTTTAACTCAACTAAAGACTGTTATTACATCTTTTTGACTGTTTGAAATCATGTACATATGTTTGTAAAGACAAATGATATATTTAACAGGCATACCCATGTTTTCATTATTTATATTTTATATAAAAAACCTGGATGACTGAATTTCCTACATATTCACTTAGAGATTAATTTACATACATTCTTGCTGTAGTCATTCATTATGTAGACTATATATTATTTTATTATGTGAGTCAATGTTTTTCAGGGTTAAATTTCATGCCTGCGAAATAATGGTGTGTCAAGAGGAGGGTTATTCCTTTGATACTGGTATTACTGTGTACACTTTTCACCCCAACGATAGTGTTTATTTATGGAAGGGAGTTCCACTGTTAAGAAGTGCAAGAGAAGAAGCTGTTGGAGTAGAAGAGGTGGTTACATTTAACTGTTTTAACAGTAAAAGGGTGAAACCTAGATGCCGACCTAGAAGCACGCTTAAATTCATGCAGTTGGGGCACCAGTGAAAATAGCTCGTCAGAGCAGTTGTCATGAAAATATTTGTAGAAAAGACAGAGGGAAGCCACATCATATCTGTGAGAAAGTAACTGGAGTTAAGATGACATGTCAGGACCAATCACATTCCATATCAATCTTTGGATTTTGTCAAGAACCTGAAGATGAACAGTGGGGACACCAGATCATATATGGCAACAATATTCAATGCAAGGACAAATTTTTTTTTTGTAAATTTGTAGATTTGAAGGATGGACTCAGACAAGAAAAAACCTTCTGGTTCAACAGAGAGGTCCAACTTTCCTTGCAGTAGATGTAGCTATTGATTCTATGTAGTTGTTCCACCTTAGGTCAGTGGAAAACGTGAGACCAAGAAGGTGCAGTTAGACACTCTTGTGAAATTGAGCATCAGCCCTGCTCATAGGAGGAAGGCTGGTTTCTCTATGGTGGGTAAATGAGAACAGTTTCATTTTGGAGACATTAAGGTTTACAAGTCATTTCCTGCCCCAGTCAACCACAGGTTGGGGAGTCCTTTTCGAGACCAATGGCCAGGTTCACTATGTCATCAATGCTGGATTTACTATTGAGACAGGAGTAAATGGTAGTGTCAGCTGTGTAGATGCCTACTTGAGAATTGATGACATCAAGATCATCATTGATGAAGATCAGAAACAGTGTAGGACCCGGGATAGAACGTTGGGAAATACCAGCATTCACACGAAAGGAACTGGAGGAGAACCAATTTAGGACAACCTTCATTTTACGATTTGACAGGAATGAATAGATTAAATCAAACTTGATCCAATTCTGTGAATGGTATACTATGTTTTGGTTTAAACACTGACATCAACCTTTTTCCCTTGAAATTTTCCTTTGACTTTGGAACATTGACCCAACTTGTTAAATAGAATGTCCAGAAAACATTTCTTTAAATTCTTCCTTTAAATTTTCACATTGTTTTTTTTAAACTGGTCACTTGTCCACTTACATTTTTGCAGTAAATATTTATAGATAAACCCCACAACTCAAATAATTCCATTCGGTAAGTAGCGAATAAGTTTGTATTATTTTTTAACACATAAGCCTTAGCTTTTATACACTTGAAATGAAACATTACAAGTCATTTCAGCAATAAAAAATAATTATTTACCCAACATGCCACATGTGATTTTCAAAGTTCTTCTTAATATAGGTTTTTCATTTGCTTTTCATGTGGCTTCATTGATTATTGTGATATCACTACAAGTATCTAGTTGTATTTTTACATCCATGTTATTAATTTTCACATACACAAATTTTCTTTGATCTTCTGCAATTATGTTTTCCATCACAATGCTTTCTACAAATTTTTTTCTGTGAGAAGTTTTTCTTGATTTAGTTTTACAGTGTGACTTTTTATGTCCTACTTTATAAGATTATGAAAATAGGTGAACCAAACACAATGTAATATTTATTATTTAACATTTTATAAAGAAATAAATTTGAAAAAATCTTTTTATTCAAAAATTTTTAAAAATTGTCAAAATATTGAAGAGAACCTCAACCTCAAAAATCTCAACCTATTTTAGTGAATGTAATTTTAATTGATATGAGATATCTGTTTTGTGGTCCGAATGTTGATGTTAGACAAACTCCACAAACATTAAAATTGAAGAAACAACTCAGGCCAAGGCAAGAATGATGAGAACAAGAAGTTTAGATAAAGTCTGCCAAAATTTATTATTGGCAGAAAAGAGGAAAATATAATCAAAGAATGTGGCTGTTTCAAATGCTCCGAGTGGTTGTGCTGGTAGTTGACTGTTGGTCTTAGATGTGCCAACAGTTGATGATGACTGGAGCAACTTGAGTCATGCCGAAAGTTGATAGACAGTTGGTGCATTGTGTTGTTACTAGATGGCAGCTGTAGCCCAGGGCAGATGGTTGTTGATAACTAGAAGATGAAGTTGAAATTGCTTCAGAGATATCGAAGAATGATAGGCAGTCAGTGAAAGACAATAGAAAGTCAGCATATTGAGCTGGTATGAGCAGGCAGTCGTAGCCCAGGTTGGGCGGTTGAAACTATGGTGACTAGTGAGATGACGATCACTGGTGGTCGCTGATGAATGCTGGTGGTCACTGCTGACTGCTGGTAGTCACTGGAAGATGATGACTGCTGGAAGTTACTTGTAGCTGCTGGTGTTAACTGGTCCAGATACTACCCAGTCATCGTCTTCTACTCCCTGTTTCTTTCTGGAGCGACTGGTTGCTGCTAGTTTTATGGTGTAGGTGTGTTACAAGAGTACATTGTTTTGTGGCCAGTTATAATGAAAGTCATAAAAATAACACTAGGTTATGAAGTATACTGTAATTGGTCATAATAAAACTACAAACAGGAAAGAATTAGTATTAGATTTGGATAACCAGCGTAAAATGTCTCTGAAATTATGTACAGAATTAATAAACTCAAACTAACTGTCCAAGGTTAAATTGAAAGAATCTGTTTGCTGAAACAAAAATAACAGAGTAGCTGTCACTACAATGTATCCCCTAAACATTAGAAATGGAATGAGAACTATTTACCCTGTAGACTGAATAAAGGGTTAAGTTCAACATTTTCAGATGGTTACTGTACTGGTAGTTTGATTTAAATATGTGGTATTAACTCCTTCCCCGCACTTGGATGAGATGTGACACAAGGTCTGTTTTCGTTGAGGACCTGAGCGTGTATGCCGGAGACAAGGACAAAAATTGCCCACAGCCCCCACAACTGTCAGTTGCACTGGCCTCGGTGCGAGCACCGATCCCTCTCTCTGGTGCAATAGGAGGGCGCAGCCTCGGGCAACTGTTCCCCAGGGCTGGGCACCTCAGTATAATTTTCTCAATTGTTCCTCTGTCCTTTGACAGAGAAGCCCCTGAGCACACTCTGCCTAAAGACAGCGACACAACTGAGAGATGATAAGCCATGCATTAGAAATCCCTCCAAGGAGGAATTTATATGCTAAGGTTTAAATATGTGAAGAATAGGGATATTACAAATACTTTGAATTAGACAAGAACTTAAAAGTTATTCATGATGACTTAACTGAAACTGCTAACATATACAACTTTACAATAACTATCAAGTACAAAGGTAGGCTGAAAAGTTCATAGGCTGACTATGAAGGAGAGATGCTAGAAATGTGAAATCTTGTATAGATTAATTTCAACTCTTCTTATTAACTGCTATAATTAGGTAAGGTTTTGCTTCCGTCAGCTACTTTTAATGATTGTTCTTTGAGAACTTTTCCTGGCAACACTTACAATGACTGAATGTGGCTGGCTTAAAAAAACTCTCATCAACTCTATTTGGCTGGTGACTATGTCCCTTGGAATGTAGTTTTTAACCATCTTGTTCAAATATGCATGTCTGAGGTCTCCTCCTGGATAAAAATTGGCATCAATACTTTCATTCTGGCAAAAACATACCAAGTTAGACCATGTTCATCTCTCTGGTTCTCAACTGCTATAGCCCACGTCTTTTCTACAAATATTTTCATGGCAACTGGTCTGATGAGTTTTTTTTCCTAGTGCCCCGACTACATGAATTTAAGCCTACTTCTAGATTGGCATCTAGGTCTAACCCTTTTACTGTTGAAATAGTTAAATGTAACTGCCTCTTCTACACCGGCAATTTCTTTTCTCACACTTCCCAACTGTGGAACGTTTTTTTCCACTTACTTGCTTCCCTGATAACTACAATCTTTAAAAATTTAAATGCAGTGTCAAATGGCATCTTCTGTTGGCTTGAACTCTGTTCATCTTTTGTCCTTTCCCCAATCCTTCCTATACCAATTCTTTTCTCTCACTTTTCACTCTCTGCCAAATTCCTCCCTCTCCAGCCGTATTTCATCCCAACTGGTCAACAATGACCACATGATTCATAGGAGGTGGTCTTAATTTACTCATGAGACCTCCCAGTTTTGGCACCCATGCAATTTCAAGGATTCCCCAATTTTCTGTACACACACATTTGCCATGAGCCATAACTATCATTTAAGTGGTGTCTGCTTTGACGACTTTCACCTCTTGAACATTGTTTAGTCAAAATACCTCTTGATTCAAATCACAGTTACCATTTCACTGCTGTGAATGAATTCATGATTCTAATCATGTGAATTGATATTTTTGCTTTTACCCTTTCAAACCATTTAGTGTATTTCTTTGTCATCTTTCAAAATCTACAATATTTGCCATTCTGGAGAAAAATATTTTATCTTCTTCATATGATGAAAACAAAATCTACAGTTAGTAATTAGCATCAATTATCACAATACATCTCAAAGTCAACAGCATGTCTTTCACAGCTGACTCACTTTATTCAACTGCCAAAAACCATTACATGGCTTATGGCCACATCACATTGGAACACTCCTTCTCATATGATCATCAAAGTTAAGCAACATTTAGCCTAGTCAGTAACTTCATAGGTGACCACTTAGGAATAACAGGTACTGGAAGCTTGGATGTGACAGTGGTGTAATGGATAATGTTTTGGAATTATTAATCAGAGAGCAGAGTTACAATTCTAGTTGGTTTTGTTTATTATATTACATACAAAAACACTTGAGAAAGGTATGAACCTACATCTTCGCTCCCTACCTATGGGTTAATTAGTAAAGTTTTTATCATTAAAACCATTATTATCACCACCCCCACTGCAATAAAATAAAATAAAACTGTGTACAAAATGTTTAGATTTTTGTATAAATAACACATAGATGTGTTGATATGCCCCTAAACAAAAACAACACAGTTCCAGAATGCTTTGTGAACAAGAAGTAAACACAATAACAATATTGATAATAATCAGCAGCAGCCGAGCTAACCTGATCTGATAGGTACAATGGCCCAAACCTTTTGGGTTTAACAACTAAGATGAGCCTACATGTCTGAATGGAAATTTATATAAGAGCGATAATTGAAAAATTTCAATATAATTTAGCAGAAAAGTGTTATCATACTTAAGAGCTTTCTGTTGGGTTTCTACATGCAAAACTGAAGTGTCAGGTAGACTAATATTTTACACAGATGCTGTAGACTACCAGTAGATTACTTGTGCAGACTATAATTCGATAATACTATAATGATAAATGCAAATGATGGGGTGTCAAAAACAGTAATGCTTTAAACTAAACATTTTCCTGTTTTTGGACAAGAAAAAAAATTAAAAGGTAATGAAAGTAAAGCAGAAGGTTTTGGTAAAATTTTAAATTCTTGTTTTTAAATCATGGCAAAAAAAAAAAAAATTCTACTTCAGATTGGCTTAAATATTTTCACTTATAAATTATGCATAAACATACTATAGGAATTAATTTTCTATCTTGTTTATGAGATGACACACTCTTATACCCTCTTTTCATCCCCCGACCAAATCTTTCACCCTTTTTTTTTTTTTTTCAAACAACTAATTTTGCTCATGGGACTTATTTCTGAGTATCTGGTTTTCATCAGCTCATAGATTTGCAAAAAAATAAATAAATAAAATATTCATTTATGTTTACAATGTCTGCATACAAACATGTACCAACTCTGTTCTAAATATCACTTTGTTTGCTATCTGAATTTAATTAACTCATAATATCTGAGATATCTGAAGAAGATAATAACATTTCAAACACTTATTTAATTCAACTAAAAATGCTTTTTATATAAAATACAAGAGAAGGAACTGAAAACATCAGTTTCAGAACAAAAGATTATATTATATATATATATATATATATATATATATATATATATATATATATATATATATATATATATATATATATATATTATAATAGATTTCTATGTATTTGAAACTATGTGGCTCAGAAGTTAAAGTATTAGCATTCTGACCAGGAAAGTTGGGTTCAAATATAACTATGGTCGATTTGTCAAGGAGGTATGGAATTTAAAGGTTGCGTCTTGGTGTATTTTCTTGTAGGTGGGTGCATGTTTACATGTAAACAAAAAAGAAGGAAGGATACAAAACTTGGGTTTCTACAATGGACTATTTATTCTCTTTTTTTTTGTATAAACTGTAGTGAAAGAAAGTTCTCAATGTGTTATAACTCACTCCTAGCAGTTATAATATTATGTTTTGCTTAGGTTACTCACCATTACATCATTAGAATTCTCTCTGATTGACTCCAAAAAACTTCTCCTGACTCACTTTGAGTTCTTTATTTAAGGCGTCTTGTCTAGTTCATTTTTGTTACTGGGGGGGGGGGGACTTATTTACTTGATAACTTCCCTACTAATGAGATATTGTTTTAGTAGTAAATATTTTATTTCTTAGTATTCACCTCCTCCACTTTCTGGTGAGTTCACCAACAGGACCCAGGATAGAACCTTAGGAAATGCCAGCGTTCATATGAAAGGAACTGGAGGAGAATTCATTTAGGATGACCTTCATTTCACAGTTTGACAGAAATGAATGGATCAAATCAAACTTGATCCATGGTACACTATGTTTTGGTTGAAACACTGGTGTCAACCTTTTTAACTTGAAATTTTGCTTTGGTTTTGGAACATCAACCCAACTCGTTCAACAGAACATCTGGAAAACATTTTTTTCAATTTTTCCTTTAAATTTTCCCATTGTTTTTTTTTTATACTGGTCACTTGTCCACTTACATTTTTGCAATAAATATTTATAGGTAATCCCCACAACTCAAATAATTCCATTCGGTAAGTAGCAAATAAGTTTGTATTATTTTTTAACACATAAACCTTAGCTTTTATACACTTGAAATGAAACATTACAAGTCATTTCAGCAATAAAAAATAATTTTTTACCCAACATGCCACATGTGATTTTCAAAGTTCTTCTTAATATAGGTTTTTCATTTGCTTTTCATGTGGCTTCATTGACTATCGTGATATCACTACAAGTATCTAGTTGTATTTTTACATCCATGTTATTAATTTTCACATACACAAATTTTCTTTGATTTTCTGTAATCATGTTTTCCATCACAATTTTTTTGTGAGAAATTTTTCTTGATTTAGTTTTACAGTGGGACTTTTTATGTCCTACTTTTCCACACTTGTAGCAGTTTGAGTTCTTAAAGAGAGAGTTGTCTCTGTGATGCAATCTTCCACATCTGAAACATCAATTAATTTTTCTTTTTCCACATTTTCTTTAGCTTGTATATATGCACATTTTTTTCTTCAATTCCCACTATATTTCATCTCAGTATTATGATTCTCTGATATTCATCCGATATTTCTCAGTGTTAATTTTTTTATTCTTTTCAAGTTTTGTTAGAACTCTAGCAGATATTTCTGTGTAATTTTTTGCTGTAAACCCTTGAATGAAAATGAACCCTTTAAACCTAACCTGAGTTTGTTTAATTTGAAACTTTCACACTCTCTGTTAACGATTCCAGCATATGTGACAAAATGTTTGTCTTCTTTTTCCATTCATACACTTCCAATGAATGTTGAATAACAAACTTTTCTCACTAAAAATGTTTTTTTTTCATTAGTACAAAATTAGAGCATTTTTCATATTCTACTGGCACTAACTTTCTCAACAAAAGTCTTGTTGATTTCTTGTCTTCCCAGTCACTGCATTCTTCTCTGAAAATTTGCTTGTATCTTCTAAAATAAGCAGAAAAGGTAATTCCATCATCTGAATTGTACGTGAATTCAGTTATGACTTTTGCCACCAAATAAGAAGTGAAAGAACTTGAGAAATTTTCCATTTTCTTCTGTATTATCCAATTAAATTTTGTTGTTGTATTTTTGATAATTGAGCTTCCATAATTGAAGAAAATTTGTTTTTCTCTCTCTTTTTTATCTTTCTTTACACATACACCAAAAGAAAAAAATTATACCAATGTGGTTCTAATTTCTCCTCATCACTGTTATCCTGTTCAACGAAGCAACAAAGTACTTTTTCCTTCTTTGTATGACTTTCAGTTCCTCATTACCACTGTTATAACTCACTCCTAGCAGTTATAATATGTTTTACTTAGGTTACTTGCTGTGACGTCATTAGAATTCTCTATAATTGACTCCAATAGACTTCTACTGACTCACTTTGAGTTTTTGGCTTAAGGTGTCTTGCCTAGTTCATTTGTGTTACCATAAGGAGGATATTTACTCTACAACACAATATCTCTTGATTATGTCTGTTTTCATTTTGGCTCAGCAGTTAGTGTAAGTAAGGGTAAGCATTGTTGTAATAGTTGAGCTTAAGTCAGCTTTGCACTGAGTTGCAATGACCAAAGAAAAGTTTATACTTAATCTATCATTAAAGGGTCAGTATGGTTATAATTGTCAAACTCAAGTCAGCCTTGTGCTTAGTAGGAACAACCAAAAAAAAAGCTTGATTTACTTCATAGGTGGAGATTTTTGGAATGCCATGCATTGGAAAGGGGAAAGAGAGCTTATCCATCAATGGAATAGGGAAATGAATGTGCTCCAGCAGGGAAGTCTTTTTCCATGTTGTGCTAAATCTTGTAGGGAGAAAGAAAAAGGAAATGTTTATATTTTTATATACTTAAAGGGCCCTACCTAATGGTTGTTTGGCAAAACCAAGTGGAGTATTAAAATGTTTGGTTCTTTTATTACTAGAATCATGGGAAAATGTATTTCTTTTTCTTTTTTTAATATTCATTATTATTATTATTTTGTTTATTGATTTTATTTCATTTTATCACAGAGGTGACTTTTTGATAATGTCAGCCATGGAAGAAGACAATCCTAGTGTGCAGCATCATTGGGAAGTGCTTGAATAACCCTACCATGGGTCGAGTCAAGACTTGTGAGTGAAACTGTGTCAACAAAATTGTTTGGAAAACATTGATGGTTGTGTTAGCATGAAGTCACAAGTCATTGTGACTGAGGATTTGAAGGTTTGACCTTACTTACATTGGTGATAATACAAGATTATACACTCTCTCCCAGAAACTATAAATAATATCTGCTCAGAATAATTGCAGTATAAACCCCATTTAGAGTAATTGGCCATAGTTAAAAATGCCCAATAAACAGAATTGACAAAATTTGCAATAAACAATCAAAAGAGAAAGAAAAGAACAGGGCAAAAATAATATAAAGCAAGCAAACAATATATGCAAGGCAAAGCAACAGTAACAAGGCAAAAGTTCACAAATGAAGATATGAACATGCGATCAGTTGCAGCATTCTGGCTTCAAGACAAGACCAGAACTGAGATGAAATTGAGAAATGGTCTATATTATTGGTTATGAAAAAAATTCCAGCATGTATCTGCGTATTAAACTGGGTCAGGGAAAGTGTTTTGCAGTTGTTCCTCAAAAGATTAGAACTAACACCCCATGTCAGATTTTGCATGCAAATTACTTTATTAATAAATTAATTAAAAAAATATGATTAAACAAATGGATCTAACTAACGCCTTTATCCACGTATCCTCAAGCACATATGGCACAGTGGATAAAGGTGTTAGATCCAGTGACAGGGCCCAAAGAGTGTGAGTTCAATACCAGGTTAAGGAGATAACTGATAACTGGCATCCATCAGACATGGCACGTGGAATTAGAACAGTCTACCCTAGTGAGCAAAATAAAGGGTTCAGTTTGACATTCCAACCAACTGAAGAAGGCCAGAGCATACAACGGCCGAAATGTGATAAATATGGCAACAAAGATGAGGATGATAGTCCGAACAATGTAAATAATATACATAATACCTCATCTCAGAAATACAGGCAGATAATGTTTGTGTGAATATATGGCAGACAAAGAGAAATAATAAGGGGTCATAGATTACTTAGACTTAAAAGGGACATGGCGCATAAAAATAGTGATTTGCTCCTGTTGCCTTTTGCCAGATTAAATCATCAATCTGAAGCATTTATTGCATGATATTATATGATAGCATTTTGAATATCTGAAGAACAGGTTGCACAGCCCTGATGTGACTTGGTAGCTAATCAGAAAGGACATTAATGAACATGCATAAAAAGACATTCTCCAATGGCGTTATGTAATCGGTAGTGAGACACTAGTAAGTTAGGTTGTATTCATATTTTCAGGGATGAATCAGTGAGCAATGTTCAAATATAATTTTGGTACCAACCGTTCTAACTTCACCAGAAATTGGTTGAAAGCAATTCCTGTTCTTGAAGGTTTTGAACAAGAACAACAACCAAAAATATTGACTGAAATGAAAGAAAATGTCTTATTGATAGTGAAAATATTAGAACATCTATAGAGATTTCACAAACTGTCTGGAAAGTAACAATGCATTTTGAATCTCTGAACTGCTTATTCTTTATATGTTGTAAAGGGGTCTTTTAACAAAAATATCATTATTTGCATTGTCTACGCATGAATTAATACCCACATTTTTGCTGTTATCACATTTATGTCACTGTGCTCTCTACTCTTCTTCAGGTGTCTACCGATCCAGGTAGCCATCAGGGAATTTTGAACTGGACCCTTTATTTAACCAATGGAGGTGGATTGTTCTTGTTCTGCTGTTCACGTCTAGGAATATCTAAAGAACAGCTACTGTATGCAAATAATGATAATTCCTCATCCCAGAAATAGAAACCACAAAATATTACATCATCAGTGTCTGTTAGCCCCCAGTGATGAGTCCTGACTTTTGTTGAAGCTAAAAAATCATTTTCAATAATGTAGCTTAAGACCCTGGATGAGATTAAGAAAAATATGATCTAGCAGCTGATCTTGATCCTGAAAAAGGACTTTGTAGACTGTTTTTAAAAATATTAGGGATGCTGTGATAAGCATAACAGTACTTTGAAGCAGACTAAAGCACCACTGCCCAAAGTAGGTTAATATCATTTATAGTAATATTAATGGTGAAAGTAATTGTTTTTTTTATAAGTAAACATTAGGCATACATTGATCAAACAGTTAACATTATGTACTGATAAATCACCAGTTATCTCCCCTTAAGATCTAGGAGGTATAAAAAGCACCCTGTATCATCCGTCAGTAGATGAGTAGTCAGAGTAAAGTGCAATAAAGCTTTGGTATAAGTTTATTCACTGGTTCTGTTTTTACTACATGTTATACAAATACTTTTATATAAAAACATTTTTCAGGAAATTAGACTTCTCAAGCTCACTAAATGTTATTGATCTTTCTAGAATTGATGAGAATTTCCTTTGAGTCTTTTTGTTTAAGGTAGTGTGGAAAGTTAGCATCCTGATGATATCATTGTTTTCTCTTCTAATTATATGTGTGACCTATATTTGTTGTTGAAATTCTTCAAGTGATGTGGTTTTCATTATTTGGTAAATAAAGTTCTTCGTGATTCTTTAGTATCAGTCTATAAGATCTTATGAAAGATTGTCTTCCTTAAGACCTAGAGGATTCATTCACTTGAAATGATTTCTAATCATTGATCTGAGAGGACAGTTGTATATAGCTAATAGTTTAGGCATTTCTAAACAAATTGAACACTCTATGGATAGTTTTCTGACAAATGTCATAAGCTATTTTATCCCTTGGGATGATACACAAAATCAATGGGGAATAGTACTAGCATACCATGTGATATTTTTCAAAAGTCCTCTAACAGGCAAGTCAAAATAAATATTCCTACCTGATATTTTCAGGTTAATATTTAATGAAAGTTACATTCAAGACTTGCATGAAAGGAAAATTTGTTAAGTTTTTTTTTAATTGCATTTCAGTGCAAATGCAATGTGAGAAATTCTTTTATATCAGGAAAGAAAAATAAAACAAGCCAGAAAGATAATTAAACTGTTCACATTTCAATAAATTTTTGTGGAACTCTCTTTAAAAGAGTCCAGAAAGTAATGCATTTTTGATTTCTCCAAGTAATGCAGAATGTATCTGGATATGATTGAAACTTGCACATTTTATTGATTTTTTTGGTCTATGTTACAGACATTTTAAAATTTTTACATTTTGTAAAATATAGCAGACAAAATGGAAAACTAGTTTAGCAAATAAAACAAAATTAAGATAGAAAAGATGGCTGATCAAACAGACTTTTACAAAAGAAGTTTGATTTAAGTTTCTATAATGCAGATGTCTGAATCCTGGTGTAGGTTGGAGCTGAAATGGTTATAAATTTCCTTAAAGTGTTAGTTGTTGCAGTTTGAGCAGAAATAAAATCCAGTATTTTGAATACTGATTTTCAAGGTAGGCAAGTCCTCTCAACTTAGAAGACTGGTGCAACATGATCTTCTTATGCCAAGCTATTAAATAT
Source organism: Acanthosepion esculentum (assembly GCA_964036315.1). Lineage (NCBI taxonomy): Eukaryota > Metazoa > Mollusca > Cephalopoda > Sepiida > Sepiidae > Acanthosepion > Acanthosepion esculentum. The sequence goes on from OZ038476.1 coordinate 130,842,115, forward strand.
TAGTAATATGAATGTTTTCTGGGATTTTGGTATAGTATATATTTTGTGTTAGGAAATACCACATAGTCTAGATCCAATTTAATGTCAGTAAGAAACCATTATTGATTTGTTGTGACCCCAATATATACTTGGATCATCCCAGATGATCCTAAAATAGACTTTAAACTGAGTGCCATACCAGAGCATCAGAAAAGCTAAATGCATCAGCAAGGTGACCTGGAAGTTTCCTACTAGCCATTGGGGGCAGATTTTGCACCTCACAGGATATTAGTAACTGCCCCCAACATGTAAGTGGTTTCCCCAGCTGTGTTTTGGATGTACACATGGGAAAACTTGCTAACAGGAAGGTATATTAGTACAGGAAAGAGACAGAGATAGTCTCTCACATCCTTGTGAGAAGATGAATCCACACTCAAGAAAATGCCCACAGCTACACATCCACTCACTGATATTAATTGTATCATATTACAACTCAAAATTTCTTGTTCGTATAAAACTCTTGATCATGAATCTGGATCATCAGTGTCTGTTCCAGAATTTAGAGATAAGGCTTGTTCATAATATTTCAAGTTCAGTGTCAGAGATGAATAGCAATAAGCAAGTATTTACTAACAAAGTAAAACTGAGAGACAAAAATTAACTTTATCCATTGCTAAGTCAACTGCTAAGTAAGTTGGCTCACTTTTGACAATTTTTCTCTCCAGAATCCATCCTATAAGTCTACCATTTGCCCATGCTTAGAATATTGCTGCCATATATGGTCCAGTGCTCCTGCTACTTACCTTAAGCTCCTTCATAAAATCCAAAGAAGAATGAGTCCTGATCTGACAGCTCAGCTTTATTCACTGCCATAAGGTTGCCTCCCTGTGTCTTTTCTATAAATACTTTCATGGTAATTGTTTGGATGGTACCTTGACTTTTGAATTTAAGCACAGTACTAGACTGGTGATGAGGTCTCATCAGTTTAGAGTTCAGCTGGCTAGATATAACCATAAATTTTAGGCTAACAATTTCTTTTCTCATACTTCTCACTTGTGGAACTCACTTCTGGCTCCATGCTGTCAAGTTTAATTGTCAAAAATTTAAATTCAATGTCAATCTCTATCTACTGTCCTTCTGATTGCTTTTTTTTTGTTTCTGTTCATGAGTAATGTTTTTGTTTCTAATTCTTCTACATCCAGTAATTCTTGTGTCTTAGTGGCTTTACTACCTTGCTTAGGGTGAAATCGATTTGAAAAAAAAGTCTATAGAAGTACCTGAGACATGAAAGACAAGCCAATGCTTCCCAACAGAATGTTGTTCAAACCATCACACTGACTCTGCCGCCTAGGATTTTACCCACAGTGCATCACTTTGTAGGACATTTGGTCGAGATGTTTTTTATATTAAAAACGTCTGAATTCCAAACAATAATAAAACATGTTAAATAAATCATTTGTATTTACAAATGTATGTACACAAATTCAAAAGAGTCAAAGAGAAGTAAAAATAGTCTTTAGTTAATGTTTTATGATCATTGATACACAAAAAAAACTGTGGTTTAGAAAAGATTTTGATCATCAGCAAGGATTCACTGACTGACAAAGCTGTTGTTGGAGATGATTGTTTGAAGTCACCAACAAGTTTCTAACAGCATGCATTATGGGGCCTGGGGGAAGAAAAAAGCTGTGTGCTTACATTTCTTATGACTGAACATCTTGGAGACAGTCACATCTCTTTTACTGAAAATCAAAATCTGGGTATCATATAATAAATTTTTTCACAAAAATAGGCTCTAGAAAAATAAAGTTTTAGTTTGCTTTGATTGATCAAATATTTCATATGGTGATGTTAATTTCAAACCAATAGACACTTTGAATCAAATGGTGTGTGTTGTATTGTGAAATCTTTTTTGCATGTTTGTAACATTGTTACTGGATAGAAATTAAAGTTTGGGTGTGTTTTAATATGGTATGTATATAGGTATGTAACTGTGTTGGAAATAGAATTTCTTTTCTATAGCTTTTCCAGGATAAATTTGAAAAAATACTCAGCTATTAATCTTATTCAGGAGAAAGTGAGACTTATTTAACAAACAACATTCACCCATTGATCCAAGGGCTAGCTCTGAGACATGCATACCCACTTGAGATATTTTTAGTGAGAGACATTGTGTACTTTAAATGGCCTGCCAGTATGCATCCCTATGGGGATGATCCTAGCATGTGGCACCTTTGGAAAGTGCCTGAAAACTATACCATTGGTTGACCCAAACCTTGTGAGTGAAGCTGGGTAGATGGAACACTTGGGGGCCGTTGATATTTGTGCTATCACAAAGTCACAAGGCATTGTAACCGAGGGTTTGAGCATGCTGGCATTGTTCAGATTGTTGATCATGCTAGATAACACACACTCTCTCTCCCAGAAACTGTAGCTCAGCATAGTTGCAGTATAAACCATGGGTTGGCTCTGTGGGTGTTGAACAAACGCAAATGTGCCTGAGTGAGAGTCTGCAATATGGATAGGCTAGCCACCCTAGTCGACCTCGAATATGAGTGTCCACCTATTATTAACTTAGTCGAGTTCAGTCACTCTGAGAGTAAGTCCAGCTACAATTTACTACTGTATTTTTTGAGACAACTGCTAAATATGGCTTTTGCTGTCTCTCACTAGTCCCATGTTCCGTTCTCACATTTATACCATGCAGGCAGGTCCACTTCATCGCTCAGGATATAACAATTTTCATAATATAATTCAGTCTCAAAACAAATTCTAACTTCTTAAAGAGTTATCTGTACTTTGTTTTTATTTACAAATGTCAAGTTTGAATCTGTGCTTATGTCATTGATGACTGTGTATTACTGATATTGTCCTTTTTCCCAATTTGTAATAGTACTCCCCATCCCAGAAATTCAGTCAGAAATTATTCCTTGTTTGTTGTATCCAGTAATACTTATATAAATGAAAAAAAATCTACCCAAATAAATAAACATATGAAGGAACAGAGAAAGAATCCAGTAACATAAGGAATAACTTCGAATTACAAGAGAAACTCCAACCTGGCCAAAGGTGAATCTTCCTATTTAAAAAAATAATAATATAGATTTTCATCATTATTGTTTTTGTCAACCAAAGCACCACAAGTGTTTATTAAAATGTAAATGTCTGAATTAATAAATCATAATGAAGAATCATGCAGGCCATATACCAAGGATGGCCAAACTTGCCTAATGTAAGAGCCACATACGATAAAGTTCAGAGGTTTGAGAGCTGCAAGACATGAACAAAATTTACACATGTTTTTGTTATGTATACATTTTGTTACAAAATGTTTATATAAATATGAAGAAATGCATGTATGCAATAATATTTATTAACATATGCAGTTGTTTTTTAAAATGTTAATTTGTATTAGTTTTAGTAATCACTATATATATATATATATATGTAGTGATTACTGAAGTCTTGGATTCTACCTGAATTTTACCAAAAACAAAATAATTTCCATGCCTAAAGATGACTGAATGTACAGTTGAAAGTACTTGCGTATTAAAGAAAAACCTTATACAGCTTATAATTTTTGTAAACAATGATCATAACATTCATCGAGTGATTCGTAGGTTAATGCACCTTTAAAATTTTGTTTGCGAAAGGATTTCATCATTTCATATCATTAACTTTACTAATCTACTTTTTTATGAATGATTCATTGTAATATAAATTGAACTGCACCACATATTATATATATATATATATATATATATATATATATATATATATATATATGCATGTATACATACCAAATGTTTTCAAAATCTTGACTGATGATTGCTTTAACTATATTGAGCATATTTGATACAGTAATAAACTATGGGAACTTCTAAGAAAAATTTGTGAATTTGCGTTTCAGTAACATAAAATTAGACTGCTAAAAATAACACTAAAAAGAAAAAATAGTAAATTTTTTAATGATATTTATTTATCTTAGTAAATATCTGGTTTTAAATTCATAAATATTTTCACTATGAACATTAAACTTCTCAATTCATATCAAGTAAATAATTATAAAGCTTGTAATTTTTCTTATTTACCTTTTTATATTAAAATGTGATGAAAAAAAGGAGCTCAACCAACATGTTTCCATGAGCTGCATATTAAAGGTGAAAGAGTTGCATGTGGCTCGCGAGCCACAGTTTGGCCAGACCTGCCTTATACACAAGGTCTATTTGAAAACACTTCATGGGACAGATTTTAAATGAATAAACGTATACGCTACAGACATCACAGAATACTGATGCCAAGAAAACACCCAAGTTGACCTGGAACAAGAATGTCTTGTGTTTGTCTCTATTGACCTTTTCAGGGTTTCAGACATGTTATGTTAAAGTTTATTAAGATTTTAATTGGCAGCTCAACTCTGAAAAGTGTAAGAATAAAATGGATGTTGCCAAGCACCAGTGACAACACTGGTGTTGACTTTAAGAGTTAAGCAATATCATGAAGGAGTCATATTGATGTAATATGAGGCTCTGTTTATATAGAATTTATTTATTTTTTCAACATGGAAGACAGTTTTCTTAATGGTTAGCAGTTTATTCTTATCTGCAAAGAACAAATGCACACAGTTATGGATCTTGCCTCATAATATGAGGGATAACCAAAAAGTAATGCAATTTGATTTATTATATAAGAAATAAGAAACACAATCAAACACATCTTACATCAAGATATACACCACAGCTTCACATCCCTTCTTCTCTAACATATTGAAGGCAAGAGGGATAGAAGAAAGCAACCTATATAATGAGCTTGTGTAAATGATTGGCAGAACAGTGATTAGGAGAGAAAGCAAAAAGAAACTTTATTAAGAGCTCTAAAGGAGAGGATGTTGTGGAGGGCCATGACTGCCTATGTCCTGAAGGGACACTGCACATAGAAGATTTAGTTTATTTTCATTTATTTCTTAACAAGATCCATGATTAAAAAATGGCAATAATTTTTAATCAAATGATTATAAAAAGCATAGAATGTTTGCATAATGATTATCAAGATGAAAAATGCAATCAGTAAAATTCAAATTTCTTCTTTCATTAAAATGAATTTTATAAGGATGAGTCCCAATGTAAAGTAATTTGTTTTATTATATAAGAAATAATAAACCCAAAGCTATACATCACAGGTCCACATCCCTACTTCTCAACATAATACCCCACCATTTTCAATGGCAGTGTTCCACCAGTGTTTCATAAGACTCAGTTGGCTGCAGATGCAGCCATTTACTTACAGCCGTTTTCCCTTCTTCACTACTACCATAAAATTTGCCCATCAGTGCCTCTTACATAGGATCAAATTGGTGGAGAATGGATGAGGCTAAATATGTAGGTACCTGGAAATTTATTTAATTTAATGATCAGAGACAAATAAAAATTAAATAAAAGATTTTTTTAAATTAAATAACAAAAATCTTGAACTTTCATTGGGCTTCAAACAAATATGTATATGTGTGTGTGTGTGTTCTTAACATAAGCTATGTTAATTTATTAATACCTCATATTACCATAACAACAGAATATCTCATAAGCTCAAATAGGGGGGATAAGAATGTGCAACCAATCCATAAAGTGCATGCTAAAAAGAAACCGGCTCAAATCATTTCCTAAAATCTGACTGAATGATCAAACATCAGAATTTTTCTGCAAGTGCTTCTTGGTTGGGCCAAAAACCTTTTTAGTACCTACTTGTCTCAAGTCATATTGTGTTTTATATAAGAGAATAAAAATAGTTAATTGCTTCTTCTGGATGTCGCAGTTATTTAGTAGAGGCATGGCATATGGAACTAGAACAATCTACACCGGTGGGCGAAATGAAGGGTTCGGTTCAAAATTGCAATCACCTTAAGAGGGCCAGAGTATACAACGGCCAAAACGTTGTGAATATGGCAATGAAGATGAGGGTAAGGCTCTGAATAATGTAAATAATGCAAGTCTTTGAGTAATGTAGTTGGAAGAAGAGTGAACAAAATCAATGATTGAAAGACTGATGAAGGTTATAGAATGTCAAGGAACCCATATAAACATGTAAAATAACAATTTATTCCGGTAGGTGAGGAAACTATTAATCAAATGAATGTTTCTATGGCCTCTATCGTTTGTATTTGTTTATAAATAAAAAAAGTCTGCTACAATTAGTTTTTTTATTTATTTTTAAAAACATTTGCATGATAAAAACTGACAAACCTCCAAACAATTTATTAGCAATATTTTTAATAACATTCGCTGAAAATCATATCATATTTTGTTCATACCAATTTATCCTGAAAACTTTGCCAACATTGATCGGCTCATACCAATTTCATTATGAAAACACTGACTTGCTTAATTGAATCCGACTAGTGTATAGTCAAGTCATAAATATATCTACATTAAAATAGGTACAGAGTCATCCACTACTGGGAAATTGGTAGTATTTTCTTCTTTTCTACCAATTGCTATTACAACATCTTATTGTTAACAGTCTTTATATGTTGGAATCAAATTTAATTTAGAAGATGAAAACAAAGAAGGAGACCTCAACAGTTCTTGCTGTATCAAAAATTAACTCTTAGACAACTTTGGTCATTAAAGCCATCAAAAGTCAAATCTTGTTTTTTATTCTGTTTAATTTGGACTTATTTGTATGCATTGCTATATTTCTTGTACATTAAAAAAAAAAAAAATTTAGAGTAACTGTGTCCCTGCTAAGAAAATTTAGTAGAAAATTTCAATAATTTCAAACTTTTCAACATTTACTTACTTGATTTATGAAACATAAGAATGGAAATGGCTTATTGTATCAAAATAAAACAAGTAAAATGAGAAAGAGATTATGAATCAATGTAAGATTTTAACAGTGTTAGGCTAACTGTTTGTATTACTGTCGTCTTATTTGTTGAACTGGGATACTTTCTTGTGTTGAATGGAGATCTACATTTATATGATATAGATTGTTGTGGAGATTATATTATAGTCACATGAAGTTCTTTAAATGAGAGACAGTGTAATGGTATTGTATGTGGTGTATCATATACCTGGGCATTAAGAATTTACCCAGAGGAGAAACAAGACATGTACTGTCATTACATCATTCTGGAGATGAAGAGTGAAAAATATGAGAAAAGATTTATTACCTTTTCTTCAATAATGCTTTATACAATGCCATTTACTATGTGCTAACACATGTACTCTGGAAGACAAGGTTGGGTAATCCCACAAAGTTCAATGTTGGAATATTATGAAGTTTGGCTAGGTTCAAGTAGTGGCAAGCAACAGCACTGGGGTGAACATTAGCTAACTAGTGACCTCAACTTTGAATGTAAAACCTGGGAGGTACTTTGTGGGGAGAAAAGGTTTGTTCTTTATAAAAATGAAATACAGTAATTATAAAATTCGGTAAATGACCTTATGTTAGAAATCAGCTCCCTACACCGCAGTTCTGTATCAGAAATATTTTTATCAAATTGCTGTGTTAGGTGTTTGATATTTTATTTTTTCCTTTCTCAATGAAAAGAGCCTAGGCTACACTGATATTTAACCCATAGCTGGAGGAAGATGTTTAATGCCTTTTTTAAATGTATTAGCACAAAGTGAATGAAACAAAACTGAGTGGAATTTGAATTTAGTATGTTAATTTCACTTTCTGCACCAATAATCACTACACCATCTGCATAAAATATTAACCATGTAAAATATTTATTCTTCTAACATGTTAATTTGTAGTTTTACCCTGAAAGGCATAAAAAACAGTAGAAATTTATTGGCAGTCATCTTATTTTTTTTCCTTTGCATTTTAACATGAACAAAATTTTCATCATGAAATTATTATCAGCATTGGGCATTTTTCTCTGCCTTTTGAGTCGATTTAAATATTTTTTGAATAATTTCCTCCTACCAATAGTTTTTCTCTTCATTTTTTTTTCTTCATTCAGTCCCTTCATCATTTCAAACCGTTTTCTCATTTTCCTATCTTTCTTTTACCTTTCTTTCATTTTTTATTTTAATTTCCTTTCGTCTATTTTGTTTTTGATTCCTTTCAGCATTTTCTTCCAAATTCTATTTTCTGCTGTTATCATCAGCTCCATGAACTTAACCTATTTTACAAATTTTTCTTAATTTTCGTTCTTACTTTAATTTCTTTTACTTTTTTCTTCTTCATTTTTTTATTTTAATTTCCCCTTCGTTTTCTTTTGTTTTTTTTACTCTTTATTTTATTTCTTTCCTACCTATTTTCCTGTTTCTTTTTTTTTGTTACACTATAAATTCACACTAATTACACACTTAAAGGCAATAATTTGAGACTTTCAATTAGACAGAAATAGTTTTACACCCAATTTCTGTCTTCATTGTTGATAATCTTATTCCATGTTCTCTGACACTTGGAACTGTGGCAGATAAAAAGCCATTCTTAGAACAGCATTGGAATTAAAGAAATCAATCCAAATCAAATGATTTATGCTTGTTCAACTCAAAACCAGGTCCAAATTCTAGGGAATCTGATATCACTTTATTGGCTTTGAAAATTTTGTATTTCATAAATAAATTACAAAATAGATTTAATATGACTATTTGATTTTTTTTTATCAATAAATATCTTTCAAGTTATCGATTTTATTTATGTTATTTTCTGGTTTTCGTTACCTTAAACGTCATCTCTCCCTTAAACTTATATGTAAGAAAATGTACTTCTTTGAACTGATATGTGGATGTCAAAGTTGTGTAATTGATAGTGGCTCAGAATGAAAAGTTGGAGGGCTGAGTTCAAATTCCAGTCAGGATCTCTGTTGTCTCAAACCTCCTTTTCATCTGTGAGGAAATTGTCCAGCATTCACTGCTATACATATTATATTGCAGTTGAAAAATCTTGCCTTTTTTTTAATGAAATTTTCATGTTTCTTAATAATTTGCTTAGTTTTTGGAAGATATCTTTCATTATCCCAATGTGCCTTCTTTGTCTCATTTTCTGTCTGTTTTAAAATTTCCCAGATGGTTAAATGTCTGTAATTGCTTAATTCTTCAATTTGTTGCTTTGACTGTCCATCTTGGTAATGACCATCCCTTCTGTCTCCTTAGAATTGATGATTTGTCCTTTCTTTCTACTTTACCACCGCCTGAGAGTTCCTGCTGTTTTCTTCTATATAATTATTATTCAGCCATTTTTAATATTTACATAGATTTAAGAATTTGTGAAAAAGGATTTGAAACTGGTGAAGAAAAACAAGAGAAAATTAAAAAGAAAATAAGTTTAATAAACAGAGAAGGAAAGGATGAATGTGAGAAGAATAATGAGACAAATATGAAAAAATAGAGATCAAAGGAAAAAAAAATGATTTTTTTCTTCCTTTAAGAGCAAAACAAGTGAAGAAGAGGCTAAGGAGGAAGAAAAAGGACAGTGACCATAAAAGGAATGAGAATAAAAGAAAAAAAATGAAGATGCTAGTCAGGAAAAAATAAGTGGTCACGATGAAGAATATTAAGGAAAAAGCAAAGAGAAATATGAGGTGAAAGAGGGAGTGACAAATTAGGAATGAGAGAAGGAAGAAGAGAAAAAAGGAAAAAATAAACAAAGAAGGTAGGTGCTGAATATGATAAAAAAGGAGTTGAAGGAAGGAAGGAATAAGATATAATGAATAATATCAAGAGAAAAAGTAAGAATGTACATGTATATTATGAGGAAAGGGACAGAAGGTGAATCAGGGTTAGAGAAGATAAAGAGTGATAAAGAGAAAGAGATAGAGGGGAAGAAAGAAGGCAGTGGAGGGGGAGGAAAAAGAAAAGAGGATGAAGAAAGAAAAAAGGAAGAGGAGGAGGAGGAGAAAGAAGAAGAAAAGGTGGAAAAAGAAGAAAAAAGGACAAAGGGAGGAAGAAAAAGAAAGAAAAGGAGGAGGAAGAAGAAAAAAGAAAAAAGGAGGAAGAAAAATAAGAAAAAGAAGGAGGAAAAGAGGAAAGAAAAAAGAAGGAAGAAGAAGAAGAAGAAAAGGTGGAGGAAGAAGAAAAAAGAAAGAAAGAAAGAAAGAAAAAGAAGGAGGAAGAAGAAAGAAAGAGGCAGAGAAAGAAGAAAGGAGGAAGAAGAAAGAAGAAAGGAGGAAGAAGAAAGGAGGAGGAAGAAAAAAAAGAAAAAGAATGAGGAAGAAAGAGGAAGAAAAATAAGAAAAAGGAGGAGGAGGAAGAAGAAGAAAGAAAGAAAAAATGAGGGGGAAGAAGAAAGGAAAAAGAAGTTAGACTAAAAGAAAAGAGAATAAAAAGAAAAATCAACAATAAAAGATTTTTACCAGTCTTCTGTATACTGCAGGAGAGGAATTACTGCACTTGGGCATACTGTCTTGTTGTTCGCCACCTTGACATTTTGTAATACTAGCAACCTTATCTTGCTAGATTGATTATGGCAGAATAGTGAGTCCAATCCTTACTGGGTGCCTCAAACTTCTGGCCTTGTGCCACATCTAAGCTACACTTAGAAAATCACTATATTGTCATGTTGTTCCTATATTATGATAACATTAATCGATAAATGGCTTCACATTGTGACCCTTTCATTTCACTTGCATCACTGAAGCATTAAATTAACAGTGAGTAACTGAAGAAAACAGCCTTGAGCAAATAATTCAACTTCAGCAATAAAGTCTTATGTCAAGAAGACTCCAGCCTGGCTCAAGTGGCTCTATTCATTATTTAACAAGCAGCAGGGAGATAAATATAAAAGGTAAGAAATCATCAGAAATACCATTGTCCACTCCTTCAGCAATCAAAGATTCACCTGAGTTGGGCAGATTAAAATGCAGCACTAAATGATGGCTTTGGGTTTAACTCCTAAAGAGCTTTATAAATGTTCGCATAATGGTTCATATCTGTAGTGCTAGGGTAACATCTGCTTCCAAGAATTGAGAGATTAGCAATTTTATTCCTTGGTTTGTCTTCTGTCAAAATTGTTAGTTTTTTTTTTGCATGAATATTTATAACTAGAATCTGGTAATGGAAGTTTGCTCATAAGATAAAAGGCTGAAATATCTTGAAATATAAGCTGGTACAAAAATGGGTTTGAAGATAAGATGATAACTGCAATGATAAAATTATCCATTTCAATGCAGGAAATATTTGGAATTCATTGAACAAGCAGCCTTAGTATTGACCGAAATTTATAAAATCTCTCTCTGTGGATTTCTGTTATGGTGACCTATCTACATTAGAATGAACTCTTCCTCCTTTATAAATACTAACCTGCGAGACTTCCTAAGCAGAGGCAGTCAGGACGCAGTGTAATCTGACAGTTTAGATGGACACTTCTATCTGCTGATTAATAACACTTATTTTGTATATATGTTCTGTTATTTCAATACACTTGTTCAACCTACCTTCTTCTTTCCGTGTCTTTCTTTCTGGCCCCTAACAGGCCACAATTTCTTCCCTTAGCTTTTGTTTGAAGTTGCATGGAATATCAACATCTTGATTACATCATTATTTCCTCTTTAAAATATGCTATCCATTTTAGTTGTTACTGCTGTTGAAATTCCTCAAAGTGAAGCAGTTTCTGTAATCTAGTACATTTCTTGGTGATTCTGTAGTGCAAATCTACAAGGTTTGAATAAGGATGGTCTTGCGCAAAGCCATTTTTAGCCATTGATCTATTTGAATTGAAGTAAATCAGTCAATCCTGAAGTAATCTGACAAATTCAAATAAAGCTATTTAGTTCAAATCCCCAAAAAGTCAATTTCTGAATATTTCTTCTATTCATGGAATGTATCCAGCCACTTTAAATATTTTGAGAACTGGTTGAGCAGCCAATCAGAAAAGGCCTTACTACATATGTATAGATACTCTCTCATCTGCAGGGATTTGGAACAAAAGATTGCAACACTCACATATGTCAACTCCCCCAATAATAATCCAGATTTGACTCCTTGTGATTTCTAAATTTACTCAAAGCTAAAAATGCCATTGAAGGACTCTGAGATTAAGGAGAATGTGATTATGTAGCTGATGAACTTTGCAGAATGTTTTGAATAGTGGAAGAGACATTGTGCTAGGTTTTGAAAGGAGTATTTTGAAAGGGACTAAGGCGCCTGAAGAATCAGGAGTATGAGACTCATCCTCATAGGAAGGTTTCTAACTAGTGTCCAGTTGGCTGATAAAAATAAACTTAATGCATGTCCCAGACAGTCACAGTACTGATGGATATTTATTGAACACAATATCCACACTGGAATCATTAGCCAATCAGGACTTGCAGAATAGGCTGGGTAACAGGATGGAATCTCCCAGGCTGTTATATGAACCACCTACCAACTTGCCCAAATAGATGGTTAAGTCAATCAGACTCAACTTCCATTACAGTCAAGAACTGTCTGTTGCTATTACCAAATTCTACACTTGCTCAGTTAGACTCAAATTTCTATTACAGTTGAGTATTTAAGTTGCCATGACCAAATTCTACACTTGATCAGTTAGACTCAAACTTCTATTACAATTGAGTATTTAAGTTGCAACTACCAAATTCTACAGTGTCATTCCAACTGGGATTAGGAGAGATAGAAAAAAAGACAAACTTTACTAATAGCTAGAAAGGACAGGAAATTGTAGAGAGCCATGATTGCTCAATTCATGAAAGGAGATATGATATAGAAGAAGATGCCATTGCACCAGAGGGTCAGCGGAAAGGTTTATTGGCTGACAAAGATATAAACGTAAATAGACACACCACTTGTTAGACTAAAAGATATGTAAGTGTACCAAAATATAACAGTGGGTTGATTGGCTTTTGTATTCTGGTACACCTTATCTTGGTCAGCCTCTGAACTTTTCAGCTAACACTTGTATTCTTGACCAGATGATTTAATTTCATGACAGACCTTGTACAAGTCTGATAACATAGAAGATATTAAAGAAAATATTAAAAATCATCTTTACTCTGTGGTGTCCCCAAACGTAAAGATAGAATATGAAAATAAAATATTTTAAAAAAAGAATTAAAATTAAAATATGACATTTGCTTTCCTTTAAAACCTTTTTTCTCTGTGCCTCTTTCTGCTATTCTCTCTCATCTACTGAGAAAGCAACCATCAAATAAAAAGAGGAAGAAGAAAAAATGAACACTGCTGTAAAACGGAAGTTTTTTGGTTTAGTTATTATGACTAGAAATCTACCAAAGTAAAACAGCCTCCACACAACTTCTGCTATAAAAAAAGAAAAAGAAAGGAAAGCTGAAAAATAATAAAATTTGGGCCAAACAAAAAACAAAGGCACTTTTGATGTTATACAAAACCAAGCTTTGCACCAAGTAATCTGGCACCATTCTTAAGTGTATATAAAGAGATGGATGGCATACAGCAGAGAAGAAGGACAACATGAGAAAACAGCCAAGCACGTTGCAGGAAGAAACTAAGCAGTCATCTGCTTAAGACATTTTTACACCCTTCTGAAGGCTGAGAATACACTGTAGATCAAAGTAACCACTCTCCCAGCAGCAGCCAACAAAATGACAACTACTAACAATGTCTGACCCGTAAACTGTCAACTACCCAGCTGAATGAACTTTTGCCAAACTGAATTACAAAAGATTCACACTAATAAAAGTCAAATAAATATATATTATTTGTTTATACCTTTGATTCTTTCTTTATGCTGAAGTTTCCAAGAAATAATACTAAGAACCTCTGACACTTCTCCACAACTCTTTTTCTTTAGGTTTGAATCGTAGTTTTTATGTTTGCCTGAATTCGTAGATGAAACACATTCATTACCAAGCTTTGATGTGCATTGACTGTTTTTCTTGTTTATTATATTCTATGTTTCTATGTCATTCATTTTGATAGCGGACAAGCAAAGACAGAATGCTTGACAAATCCATCTAGGATCAGTTCCAGCGATTAGGTGGAACTTGTGTAGGTGAATGTTTCATGCAAGGATTGTTTTTACCAGACGCCAAAAGGCATCGGCATTGAAATTGGGAATCAAAGAGAACTGGAACATCATACTCAAAACAAAACAAAAACAAAATGATAAACAGCTGCCACTGATGATTAGGTCATTACATTCTTTGATTATTAAATTACACAATAAGAAAATTAGTATGTCTGTAGATTTTGTTTTGACTCACTATGGCTGAACTGGTAAGGTTGAACTCCATGTTAGACATGCTCTCTGTTGTAATGTACAGCCAGAGTGTGTTGAGGTTGCTGTAAACACCCAATTGCTCTCCCAGCAACTATATAGTAACAGGCATAGAATGGAAGTGATAGGAGGTAAATGTAATGGTATTGGTTTAACTAATATCTAATTAGTATAAAGAGATCTATAACTATAGCTCATGATCAACTTTGAGTTAGTGTATATAGAATATCTACAGCTATTAAGTTTGATCATCATAGCAAAATGGCATTGCCTAACAGAGCTCTGTTGAACATGAAAGAACCTGAAAATGTAAAGATTTGGAAAAAATGCTTTGAGGCACGTGCCAGAATAAAGAAGTTATGAGATGACTGAACACCTGAAGGACAGAAAGAAATACAAACTATTTTTGGACACTGCAGGAGGCAGATTTCATTAATGACTTATCTGGCTGAAAATTGAAAACTTGACATTTAAGGAATTCAAAGAAATAATATTGAGAAATATTCAACCAAAGAAAAGATTGATTATAGCTGAACGAACCAAATTCTTAGCACTGAGACAAGAATTTGGGGAGCCTATTAGGAAATATCTAAGAAGGTTAAAAGATACCAGCAGACATTGTGAATTTCATGAACTAGGACAACAAGGAATAAGCACAGAAGAAGAATTAATTAAATTCCGATTGGTAGAAGGACTATACAACACTTTTCATAGAGTAAAAACTTTAGAGCAGTTACAGACAAACCAAATGATTTTAGAATCTTGTATTGACTTCATACAACAAGAGGAGTGTTATGAGACCGATACTTTCCTACATCATGGACTCTCCCAGTACTATATTATTATGTGAATGGTAGTATCATGGGAGTAGCACCAGTAATGCACAGCCGCATACGATACCAATATCGGACACCACTGGATAGTAAGCTAAGCTTACTCTTACACTATTCTTTGTAACTTTTCTGTTTAATATATCTTTCTTACCTCTAACCCGTGTTCCGTGTTTTCTTTCCGTGGCCCCTACTTTGGGTCCACATCAAGGAGTTAATTGAAAAATTTAATAAAAATGAAAACCAGCCTAAGCTTATGGACACAAGTGCAATAAAATGTGCAGATATAAACATGAATAAAAATGTGCAACCATAAACATGAATCAAAGAGAGAGAAATGTCCAGCAGTGGGATGGATATGTAACAAGTGCAAAACGAAAAGTCACTCTCAGGTAGATGGCAAGATACCAATGTAAAAACTGTTGACGTAATGCACGATGATATAAAAAGTCAAACAAACGTTTTTTCAATAGAAAGGAGAAAAAAGAACACCTTCACAAATATTAAATTAAATAGTGTAGACGTAAAAATGAAATTTTACACTGGAAGTGAAGTAACCCTTATTCTGAAGAGTTTTTGGGAACAATTTTCGAAAACAAATTTAAAGGAAAGTAAGATTAAGACAGTTTGATGGAACGTGTATAAAAATATTACGGTCCTTTCAAGGCACTTTTGAAACAAAAAATAGATTTGATGTGTCACTATTATTGTTATGGACTGTATAAAAAATCAGAGTTTAGTTGGAACTGATGTGATTAATATTAATAGCACATGTTTATTTAATGCTATGAATATCGGAAGTCCCAAAACTGGTACATTAAAAAATGAGCCTTAAGTTAAAAAGAAATATAAATCCATTGTATTTTGAAAGATGTAGGCTTCCCATTCATATGAAGCCAATAGTAGTTGATTAGCTGTGAAAAATGGTGGAAGAAACCATTCTTCAATATATAGAGCCTGGAGGCAACAAATGGACATTGCCTATTATGGTTTTAAGAAAATCTAATGGGGATTTTAGAATTTGCTGAGATTACAAAATAGGTGTAAATGATAAGATTTGTTTGGATTCCTAGCCTATTCCAAACATAGAAAACATACTACATTCTATGGCAGGAATGAAATATTTTACAAAAATTGATTTAAAAAATGCGTACCACCAAATTCAAATAGATGACGAATCTAAGGAAATCACAACAATAACCCCCCCATAGGCCTATTTAGATGGTCCCCGCTTACCATTTGGAATTAAGGCAGCCACCTTGATTTTTGAAAAAGCTATGGAAAACTTGTTAGCGAGGAGAGTAGAAAATATAATTTATCAGGATGAAATATGTTTAGGTGCTGCCACTGAAACAAAAAAACTAAATTTGTAATGTTGAAGAAGGTAGGAAAGATGATAAATGAAGATAAATGTATATTTAATTGCAAAGAATTAACATTCTTTGGTTATCAAATTTCAAAAAAGGTACTTTGCCGGACCCAACGTTAATACAAAAAATATTATATGTATCTTCTCCAACTAATAAAAATGAATTGCAATCTTTTCTAGGATTAGCCAATTTTTATTACAAATTTTTGTCAAAATATTCTGAAAGAACTGAACCATTTTCTAAGTTGCAAAAGAAGAATAAGGGGTTTGAATGGACTAGTACACACCAAACATCCTTCATTAAATCAAAAGAAGCTCTATGTAGAAAACCTGTGGTCAAGATTTTTTACCCTAAAAAGGACATTACATAAACCACAGAGGTGAGTGGCCAGTCTGTATCAGCAATTTTGTCCCATGAAGGACACCCGGTGATGAATCTTCCCAGAACATTGACACCAGCTGAATTGAACTACTCTAATATTGAAAAGGAAGCACTTGTGATTGTATGGAATATGACCAGAACAAGACAATTTTTATTAGGGAAAAATTTTTTGTTGATATCCGATCATAAGCCCTTAGAATTTATATTTCATCCCAAGAAGGAATTGTTGAAAGTTACATCATCCAAAATATTAAGATGGGCTATGAAGTTAATGGCTTTTGATAATGATATAGAATACATGAAGGGAAACACGATACCACATATAGATGCATTGTCCCGACTACAATTTGAAAAGGCACAAAACATTAAAAAAAGTTGAGGATAATTTTTTCCATTGGGTGGAAATAGATGTGTTGCCCATGAATTGACTAGTTATGGAGACATTACAAAATCCAGTTTTAAGTCAAATTTTGTCTAGAATAAGGAGCAATCAATGGAGGAATTGTTCAAAAGCAGAAAGACTATGCAAAGAAACCAGACACAAACTATCAACAGAAAATGGTCCAATTTGTAGTAGAGATTTAGTCGTACTACCAGAAAAATGTAGGAAAGAAGTAATTAAAAGTGTACATGATGATGTGCATTGTAGGATAACTGCTACACAAAAATGGATAAACTGGAAGCGTGGTGGCCGGGACACACCCAACATGTGGAGAATTATTTACGCAAATGTCCTAAATGTGCTGAAATAAAGAATTTTTGCCACAGTAAGTTACACTTTTGGCCTAAGAAAACAGAGCCATGGTCTAGAGTTCATATGGATCATGCACAAGTTAATGGGGTAGGTATATGCCTGATACTGGTTGATGCTTTTTCTGACTGGCCTGAATCTTTCCAAGTTCAGGATAAAAAATCTATTACTGTAAAATAAATATTATGCATAATATTTACTAGGAATGGAGTACCAAAAACTTAAATAACAGAAAATGCACCTGAATTTTGTGACATGCTCATGGTTAAGGTAGATTGGCTGTGTCCCATATAAAACACCTCCTTACCCCCCTCAATCAAATGGGATTACTGAACGAATGATCCAAACAAAAAAGATGTGGTTGAAAGCATTTTCTTCTCAGCAAGAAAAGATTGAAACTTTCCTACCAAGATTATTGTTGAGTTACAGAATGATACCACATGCTGACAGATTAGAGAGCGCCCCTCTGCATTACTGGGCAGACTAATCTGTCTGCCCATTAATGCATCCATTGATCATGTATCACTCTGTTAATGAAAACATATGGTACAAAAGAAATAAAGAAAACAAGCCGGAAAAAACGAATTTCATAATGCAAAAAGGATACAACATAGTCTTAATATGCAAGAATGGTAAAAATATTGTTGCCCATTCAGACCAGTTAAGAGCAAGCCAAAATTACAAGGAAGTACAGAGTGAAGCTAGTTTGAATGACTATGTAGATGAACAAGAAAGCAGGGCAGAGGAATCAATGGATGATCAAAGTTCTTTGGAAGACTCGGAGTATGAAACATGGGACACTGAGAATAAAAGAACTAGATCAAGGTCCCTGAAATGAGAAATACTCATGAAACCAGTGAGAGTGGGAGGGAATGTTGGAGAAGCCATAGATCCACACAGGGTGTGAAACCCAAAAATTCAGGGAGATTTAATGGGACTGGTTTAACTAATAGGTAATTAATGTAAAGAGAGCTATGACTATAGCTCATGAGCAACTTTGTGTCAGTGTATGTAGAATATCGATGGCTACTATGATCATCATAACAGTAACAAAAACAACACTGCCTCTGAAACCACAGCAACTTGAGGAACAAAAATGCTCACAGGACTGACTTCACAAGACACCGTGTCTTGCCAATTGCTGGTTTTCCCCCCTGTTTTTATCGGATCTTGACTAGTTACAGAGAGGCCTGTATGTAGACATGCCAAACTGTCCTGCTGCTAACAAGAAAAATCCAGATGTAACTGGTGTTGGCAAACATAATTGCGTGTGATCCAAGGCCACTTTTGCTCCTGTACTGCACTCTCAAGATATGAGTTCAAGTCTTGTTGAAGGTTATGTCTTTATTTCTGACACAGATTGCTTACTTAATAACAGAAGAATTTAAAGACCACAAATTAAAAAAAAAAGCAACAATAAAAAGAAATAGAAAATTCATTAACAATTGAAATTTTTCTTCCTTACATGGTTTGTCTATGCCATCAAAACATTATGGCAACATTTAAGTTTTAATATTTTAGAAGCACAATGCAATTACAAAATTACTATCTATTTATCTCTAAGTTTGTGGATGTGAAGTTGGTATACTGGATGGCAGCTCAGAATGAGAAATCTGAGAGCTGAGTTTGAATTCCAGTTAAATTTGTTATATTCACTTATGCACAAACACCCATCTCATCGCCCCCTGCTATGGATTAAGTAGTAAAACTTGTGTCTGGAAAAATCATTGTTATTCTTGAAAAATGTTCATACAATATCCACTTGCAAAAAAAAAAGAATTATTCTTATAATTCCAAATATGCTTTGGCTTTACCAGCAAAAACTTAATCAATCATATCTGTATGTTAAAAATAATCTTTGAGTGATAAATAATTCCAGGCACAAATAAATTATATCGTCTTATTTGCCAAGTTTAAAATATTCCTTCTACTCTTCAATCAAGCTCCAGAGAGTGAGGAATGAAAATCGGTATGCTTATTTTTTCTTTTACATTTACTATCAAGAAGTGACTATAAAAAAAGTAATTTTCTGTTTTTTCCTTGCTCTTTCTTTTAAAACGCTAGTTTTTAATAGCTATAATAAAATTTTCTATTATATTAAAAATAACAAAAAAACCTATTTCTCTTTTATTTTTATGACTATGTAGATGAACAAGAAAGCATGGCAGAGGAATCAGTGAACGATTAAGGTTCTTTGGAAGATTCGGAGTACAAAACATTGGACACCGAGAATAAAAGAAACAGATCAAGGTCACCCATAATGAGAAATACTCATGAAACCAGTGAGAGTGGGAGGGAATGTCGGAGAAACCGTAGATCCAAACAGGGCGTGAAACCCCAAAATTCAATAAAATGTAATGGGATTAGAGAGCCAGTCTGCATTAATGAGTAGAAAGATTAGAGTTCAATTAATCATGTCTTATTCTGTTAATGAAAACATATGGCAGAAAAGAAATAAAGAAAATGAGCTGAAAAAGGTGAATTTCATAATGCAAAAAAGTTTCATCTCTATGTTAAAAATAATCTTTGAGTGATAAATAATTTCAGGCATGAATAAATTATATCGTCTTATTTGTCAAGTTTAAAATATTCCTTCTACTCCTCAATCAAGCTCCAGAGAGTGAGGAATGAAAATCGGTATGCTTATTTATTCTTTTACATTCACTATCTATGACAATAAACTACATCCACATCCTGGGTATGACAATAAACTACAACCGCATCCTGGGTAATGACGATAAACTACATCCGCGTCCTGGGTATGACGATAAACTACGTCCAAAAGCAAGGCCTCTGATAATACACTTTTCGGAAAATAATGTTGCAGCTGTACAATTTTGAAAAAATATTACCAGCCATATCTTTCTTTGAAAGAATAGTGTTGCCGGCTATATGTTTTTGAAAATATTACCAGCTATACATTTTTTGGAAAAATAATATTACCAGCTATATGTTTTAGGAAAAATAATATTACCAGCTATACATTTTTGAAAAAAATAATATTACCAGCTATACGTTTTTGAAAAAAAATAATATTACCAGTTTTATGTTTTGGAAAAATAATATTACCAGCTATATGTTTTGGAAAAATAATATTACCAACTATATGTTTTTGAAAAAATAATATTACCAGCTATACGTTTTTGAAAAATAATATTACCAGCTATACGTTTTTGAAAAATAATATTACCAGCTATACATTTTTGAGGGAAAAAGATGTTACCAGCTATACATTCTTGAAGAAAAAATATTACCAGAAATAAAAAATTTTCGGCATTATATAACCCATTGAGGTTGATATGTTGTAAAACAAACCAAACCAAACCAAACATT
Source organism: Acanthosepion esculentum (assembly GCA_964036315.1). Classification (NCBI taxonomy): domain Eukaryota; kingdom Metazoa; phylum Mollusca; class Cephalopoda; order Sepiida; family Sepiidae; genus Acanthosepion; species Acanthosepion esculentum. Next base: position 130,862,898 of record OZ038476.1, read on the forward strand.
TACTTTCAAGAAGTGACTATAAAAAGAGTAATTTTCTCTTTTCTCCTTGCTCTTTCTTGCTACCTCGGACATGTATAAGTCTATCACACTAACCATCATATTTCTGAAGGTGGGGAGGTCATTAGGGTAGCATTCTGTATCATAACAGCTGGTCAATGTAGGCAATTGCTGGGTGACCAACCTGTCTTGCTCCATGGCTGTAGTGAACAAAAAAAAAGATCTAGATTTAAAATCCAAATGCTAAGCACTGACTCATTGATTTTGTTAGAAAAATTTACAAACTTTGCTTAACACACACACAAAAGCGAATCTAAAACAAAACTCGTAAAATTTCACACCTTGATGCAAAATGTTTTTCATCCAATAGAAAACATTGAAAAACAAATTCAAATAATCTTCAATTCTCAGAAACAAATTCTATTACGGACCTTTTCACGAGTTGACGTGAAGTTTGTTCATCGTCCAATGGAAAGACCCAAATCATATCCGGGAGTGAATTCCCATATGACCTTTTCAAGACCCACAAACAAAATAAAAGACGGGCAAGCTCGCCTGTCACCAGAGAGAAGGAGATGAGCGTATTAACATGTCCCTTGCCAAACGTCAAGTGATCGTTATTATTATCTCTACCTTTCTCCTCACCTCTTTTATACTTGATAAACGAACGGAACATTTTAAGACTGAGCGATTACTTCAAAGACATTCTTACCCTTTGATAATGCTCATACATACATACATACATACACACATACATTCCTGCCTACATACACATAAACTCAATCTTGCAACGACTACTACAAACATTTTGACGACCTTGTATCAACCAAAATACATTAATTTTATTTGTGAAGTCCTAAATTGATTTACATGTATATAAATTTGTTGTTTCACTTTGCAATTTGATTTTCTTCTGTTATACCCCTCTTATGGTGGGCTATCTAACTAACAAGGCCAAATCAAACTAACCTGTTTCAACACTCATATATTTCACTATAACTGATAAGCCACACCATAGGTGTTCATGGCACTGTATCACTCACATGTTCTTGTTTTGCTCACCAACAGTATTCTGCAAATTGCATATTGTATTCATGTAAGATTGTAGAAATATCAGGGATGGGTCCATAGAGTTGTGATTTAGCTGGATGTTGTCTCCAAGAAATGTTAAGTATTGCACTCAGCATCTGAGTGTTCCATCAAGCTTAGACTGTAGGATTTTAGTTAATGTTCAGTCAGTGACACTGTACATTAACACCACCTCTACAGTGGCTTGAAAGAATCTCTATTTGAGTTTGTCTGGTAGATCAGATTTCCAGATTGCATCCATTTTATTCAAGGTGGCCCATATTAATTTTCATATCTTTTTCAGTAGAATTTACTTTGCTTCCTAGGTATTTAAAGATTTCAGCAGGTTTTACTGATTCATCTGAGTTGCTGGTTGAAGCCTATGAATTCAGTTCTAGAGGCATTGACAGAGTCCAACATTGTTAGCAGCATTTTATAGATGATGTAGGAGAATGGTGCCTGCAGTGATAGATAGGTCATTTGTATAGTCAATATTGGACAGCTTTTTTGCAGGATATTGACTTGAAAATCTTGGTGATAGAGTAAAACCTAGATGATGAAGTTTGTCAAGAGAAGTTCTCAGTACATAGTCGAGGGTAGATAACAAAGAGAAAAGGTGCAAGGGTGTCATCTTGGATGACCCCTGCTTTAAAGAAGATTTCGTACATTGTATAGCATCATTATGGCAGCTACTCTCAGAGAGCATGCCATCCTCTCCTTTACCACTCCTATCTGCTCGTCCTCCAAATATTCTATAACCCCTTGCATGCTAGTGGCTTCCAGCCTTGCTTGGAGTGAAAAGCTTAAAAAAAAAAGTGTCACAAAGGGTTTCTATTTTTTTCCTTTGTACAGAATCGAAGGTTTAAGAGAAATCTACAAAGAAGTGGCCTGTAGATTCTTTGGCCTAATGCCCTCAATAATCCACCAAACTGTCAGGATTTGTCCAATGGCTGATCTATTTTTTGGAGCACTTTCCCTACTTCAGGTTGTATTCTGTTAAGAAGCATTGAATTGTAATTTTTTGCTGCAATAAAGATAAGCATGATTCCTCTATAATTTTTTGCTGATCCTAAATCTCCTTTCTTTTGGAAAGGAAGTATGCAGCCTCCTGTCCATCTTCTTATGATTTCTCCATTATATGTGACATTACAGAATTGGAGTAGAATATGATTGAAACCTTGGGTCTTTCAAACCTCCAGTGGAATTTTATCAACTCCCACTGCTTTCCTATTTTTGGTGTTTTTAAAGCCATTTCATGTTCTTCATCTGTGAAGTTTCCAGGTTTAATGTCAAGGGGATGTTCAATGATTTCCTCAACCTCAGTATCTAAAATGTCAAGTACATTTCCCAAGGGATTTTAAAAATGGTCTTGCAATTTATTCAGCCTTTTAGCCTGACTATTGGCCTTTAACTTGAATTTGTTAATTTTCTGCCACTGATCTTGTCAAAAGTTTTCCAAGCAAGAACAGATTGTTTGTCGGCAGTAGCAGAGTTGAAGAGCTGAAGTTTTTCCTGTATGTATTCGAGCTTGTTGATCTTCATACATCATTAGAAAGATCCATTTCTATGTAGTGGACTACTGTAATGATGTAGAACAATATTATACACACACATGCAAAATATAACATTATTTTTTATATACCATATTTACTGCAATATAAAGAGTATTTTTTCTATTTTGATATAGAGTTTTTTTTAATTTATTATTAATGTTGGTTTACAACCATATCATGTTGAAACACTGGTTCTAATATGGTGATTTTCCAAGCGTAGCTTAGATGTGGCACAAGGCCGAAATTATGGGGCACCTAGTGAGGATCTAACTCACTACTCAGTAGTAAATGTTCTAGTGAGACAAGCTTGCTAACCATTACACTGCCTTAAGGTGCTCACACTGGTTCTGATATGATCACCAAAGTTAAGCAATATCAAGTCTAGTCAGTACCTAGATGGGTGACCACTTGAGAATATTAGGTACTGTAAGCTTGGATGTGTAGGTGCCATAATGGATAATGGCTATGAATTGGAAATTGGAGAGCCAATTCCAGTCAGGTTTGTTATATTCACTTACACACTAATACCCTTGGGAAAGGTATGAATCCATCTCTTCCTCTATGAGTTAATTAGCAAAATTTCCATCCAAAAATCATTGTTATCTCCATAAACTTCTTACAATTTAAGAATATTTTCTGGCAAAAGGTTGATAAGTCATAAAAATCTAATCAAAACTTCAAAGTATTATTAATGTTATTTTTATTTGTAATCATAATTTTATTTCAGTTGGGTGAAGTGGTTCCATGATTCTTTGACAACTGAGGCTAAGAGGTCATGATGTCTTGCTTGACCAGGTAGAACAACCATTTGCAATTTAGTCAAACTGAATGCATGATTCTAGATCTTTTAAAACTATTGCTAATTTGCTTGTGTGGTGAAAATCCTGAATAAAATGTGAGCTGCACAGACAAGTGGTAGAACAACTTGAGGACTTTGATTTATTCAAGACAAGGCTATTTGTGTCTATCTACTATAAGCTATTTCAGCAGATCTAATTTCTTCCATTTCATTATGGACAAAATATTTGACTAAAGGATAATTCCAGAGATTGGTGGTACTGTTACAGATTAAGCTGTTATACAATGGATTTAAAGCTTTGAAATAATATGTGAACTCTGCAAGACAATGGATGCTGAGCAAATATTCTTGCTGTGTCTGTGAGACAGTGCTCTTATCATATACCAGCACCTAGACAGAAAGGAGAAGGCAATTTTGCAGCACATCAAAAAGGTCTTCATAGATTCCGATACTTCAGACTCATTCATTGCATACAACCAATTTGTCGTGCAATGACTTTGCCTAGAAGAGCCGGTAAACAAATATCTAGCAGATTTGCAATGACTTGATCTGCTTTTCTGAGAATGGCGGATGGCTTGGGCCGACATTTCAGGACTGCCACAGCACATCAGATGGATTCTCCGGGTTTTGTTAAGAATAGGTGGCATTACTTTGTAACAGCTAGTAACCTAGGCATAGGCGATTATGACCAAAGGATCTCAGAGAGATTACTGCTGCTGTTCAGCAAGCCAACATGCAGATTGAAATACAGAAGTGTGTGAACGTCTGCTATAAATGCTCTGGTCCCAATCACTTGGCCAGAGACTGCCTGCAGTGACATGTAGAGGAAACTACTGATCAACCTTGTCATCAGTTGTGCTGAAGGATGCAATGTTTCTGATGTAATAAGACTGGCCATGTTGCATCAGTGTGTCTGGGAAGCACTTCAGGACAGAAGTCATTAGCACCAACTGAAAAATGATACATTGCCAACAACTGATATAGTTTTGAATGGAAGTGCACGGACTTGGTAGACACTGGTTAACAGGTGTATGTGCTGCTCCTGGAAGACTATAGAGGTGAAGATGCTGATGGCTGATGGAAAAGAACCTAAAATACTGCTAAATCTAGATCATGTTTAGCATAGATGGCACTGAACCGGGAAACATTGAGGCTATAGTCATGAACAGGCAACTCTTGGGGTTTGACCACATATTTGTGAGTGATGCCATAAGGGTGACTAGTGGAATCACCATCACACCAACTGGAGTAGTAAGCTTTGCTGGAAGGAAGAAGTGTACAGCAATAGGACTTAATGAACCAAATTTCTCCAGAGTTTTTGACCAAATCCAGAATTGCTGAACTGTGAAATGGAAGTGGTCAGAATGACAAGTTTCAGAGGCTCTGTGCAATGAGATATTGGAGGACTACATTCCCAAACATATTGGGAGGAACTAAAAAGCCAAACTTTGGAGTTGGATACAAAATAGATGGTTGCTGCCCTGAAGTAAAACTTGGTCCCCCTAAAGGACTGGTTCTCCTAATGGCCATGATCCAACACATCAAACAAAAAGTATGCCCAGTTATGGAATACAGAGAGCTCAATCAAGACGTTAACACATTTACAGCTGATTTACTCTGCATGACCAAATTGAGGGAATGGTGCAAAAAAGGTAAAAATGTATTGCTACTGGATTTGAGGAAAGCATATCTTCAGGTTCACATTGACAAATCATTGTGGCTATACCAAACTGTGGTGATCCAAGGTAAAAGATATTGCCTGATGTACCTGGGATTTGGCTCCAACACAGCATCACTGATAATGAAATCAATTGTTGAAGCTGTACTATCTCAAGAGGACAAAGTGAAGGAAGTAACATCCACCTTCAATGATGACATTTTTGTCAATGATAGTGTTGCATCAACGACAATTTGAACTCAACAGCAGGGATCCAGAGTGCCTGAACAAAGGGATGAAGGAATTAAGCCTTGGAGTCTGGTTGGGGGACAACGCCCTGTGATGGAAGTGAAGGAATGCATTTCATGATATTTCTAACCTAATTACATAACAAAATGTGTTTTCTCTTTGTGTAAAATTTGTTGGAAATTTCTCCAACTGTGGCTGGTTCAGAGTGGCTACCAGGTTTATCAAATGGAGGACGAACATGATTTCACATGAGTGGGATGAAGAGCTGACTGATGCTTCTTGCTAGAGCAGAACAGAATGATCCTGTGAAGAGAGAATGGTGTGCTAGCAGCCAGGAAATGGACTTGTTGGTAGACGCAAACTCCCCTGCCACTGGGATATTGCTGGAAGGAAACAGAGCAGTGATTGAGAATGCTTGCTTGGTTGCATCCAGACAATAGCTCCATGCATATCAATTTGATTGAGATTAACACAGTAATAAAAGACAAAAAGTGAAAGTGCTCCATCTGAAAATTGACTCCTTGTGTATATATCATTAGCTGAAGAGCAGCTTGACTGGCAAGGCAAATTTGCACAGCAAGGGAGCAGGAGAAATGTTGGTGAAAAGGAAACATCAAATATTCTCACAGCTGACTAGGGAATATGGGTTATCAACTGATGTGATATTAATGTGGTCAGAACAGAGCTGAAAGAGTCCCACAAAAAATGGTTCACGGCTATGAAGAAAGCAGAAGAGATGGCACTGAATGTTTGCATTACTGCCATGAGCAAAAGCCAGATATCGGACATTGACTGACATAACCAGCATCCTGGGATAAGATGAACAGTCTATTTTATGAGTTAGTCCATCTACATCTAAGGCAGCTATAAGATCTGCAATAAAATCTTGTATGGAATGTCAATTGATAGATCAAGCACTGAAGGAGGGGGAAACTAGATGTGGAAATCAATTAGAGAGCTGATTGGGAATGGATATTACCTACTATGGTGATAAACATTTCTTAACGCTCATTGATTGTAAACACTTCTAATTCATAATGTCGTGATCCATTTGATGCCAGAAATCAGCCAGTGGGATTTGTTAGTTGTATGCTATTTTTTGTGAGTGGAGTCTGCTGAATGCTGCCTTCACTTGTGGATGATTTAGAAACTTCCTGGAAGATCAGAATGTTTGACTGAAACTCTGATATGCCTATGTGTTGCTTAAATGAGTCTCTCTTACTAAGACATTGCTCATTCAATTCAAGATACTGATCAGTTCAATGTGCCATTCCTGCTTTCCGAACACTTTAAAACATAAAATGCGTCTCCCCTTCTTGCTGCTTTAGCCCTCTTTTATCAGACCAACACTGCATTCGACCAACCAATCAGTGTTCTTCACTTTTATTCTCAGTTACCCAGGCAAATATCCTCCCCCAGTTCAACCAATCAGCATATGACTTGCTATTGGTGGAAGCATGCCAAACTGTACAAAAACCCTCGTTACCACACATACTGTTGGAATTGCTAGATGGGAGAATAATGCTATTTCCAAGGAGCAAACTTGCTGATGCCATATGTTGAGATAAGACCCTTATTTTCCTATGCACCAGATGCAAGCCACTCTGGCTTACTTGCTTCTATGAGACTGTTCACCACACTATGCCTCAGCTAGAAATGGAATTTTGGAGAGATGCCACAGGACCATTTCAGCCAGGAAGCAGTGCATTATACAGGTAGCCGTATACTGGCATGTGAAACCCAAGGACAGTTTTTCTTCTTCCTCAGCCCCACCAAAAATGATACCAAGATACTATGCCAGAGTCAGAGAGATTAACACAGTGCTCCTACCAAAACCACATTATGAGCAAGAGACATACAAGGTGGGGGATGCTGTCTAGGTCAATATCCCAAATGATAGATACACTACAAGATTCAAAGTGGGCCATGTTGACCAGAGTCAAGAGTCAGTGGAAAAGATGTGCATCTCTTCTCAGAGTCATACTCATTGGGAAATGAGAGCAGGTTGGAGGATAGTGTGAGGCTGATCTAAGTAAGATCAACCTCACCAGAATATGATTCATCTGCCTTGTATCAATGGAAAACCGTCACTTGGTTCAATGAGTTTCACTTTCTCCTGGTCATCAGCATGGTACATGCAAACTGTTATTGGGAGGAAGTAATAGTACCTTGATTTACTATGGAAAAACAAAGTCTGTGAAAGTACTATTTTGGTTTTTAGGTAATGTTATACTGGTTGTTGGTTGGTTAGTATATTTTATGGCATATCAACTCTTGCTGGGTTATTCAATATCATTTTTTTTTTTAAATTAATCTTGAGTCTATAAGAAGATATAGTTGATATTTTTACTTTATAAGAAGAAATAGATACTTCTCAATTTCCCTCATGTCCATCCAGTATGTGATTCCTTCAGAGGATGCAGTCAATTCTAGGGCTAGTTGGTTACATCACAGATGCAAAAGGTAGTGTGACATGTATCATTTATCTGAACAAATGAGAGAATCAGATACACTCCAGCATAGAAGCTGTCTTCTAGGAAGGCAGTGTTATCATTATGGATAATACACTTCGCCACACTGCCTGAATGAAATAGACATTATTCCAGGAATTTGAATACTTCTTTGTGTTGCTCTGTGAGCCAAACTACCTAGATCTCAACCCATACTGAGAACTTATGAAATACATTGGACAAACAAATAACTTGATGTTAAAGGTCATGCTATTAATATCCTAGCACTACATCCCTGAGGAAACAATTTATTATCCATGTTGAGATTTGTAGTTTTATATACACTAACAGAAAAAATTACAAAACCCAGAATATGTTTAAAAAATGATTAAATGAACAGGTAATATAAATAGATTTCAGAAAATGACGAGAGATACATATCTGTATGTACCCTAGTTCCAAAATAGTGGTTGTATCAACAGAAGTCAGACCACATATTAATACACTGTATATTCTCCTTCGCCATTAACACAGGCCTATAATTTCATGTGTAATTATAATTTCTAATTTGTTTATTAAACCTTTGGGCCATCTAAGTTGCATAAATAATAAACTTTGTTCGTGTCACATATAAAACAAAAAATAAATTTGCTCAAAGTAAATGACAACGGGAATAAAATAAGATCCCAAAAAAGGGGGCTTACACTCCTCACTCATAAAGCTCAACTGAGGACAAAAAATATATGTACACAATAAAAAAAATGTGAGGAGAAGAAAAACAAGGATAAAGAAAAAAAATTATTTCTTACTGTAATGAGAATAAAATTAGATTTCAATATGGCAATTTTGATTTTGCAAGTTCTGATTTGAAAAGTAGATGGAAACCTTATTGCTCAATCACTAATGAACAAGCATAAAACTTTCAAAATTATGGTTTAATTATATATATATATATATATATATATATATATATATATACATATATATACAAACACACACTACAGATATGTCCTGGGTAAGATGTTAAACTACATCCACATCCTGGGTAAGACGATAAACTACGTCCAACAGCAAGGCCTCTGATCAGGAGGTTTTGAGGAGCATGGAACCACCTCTTAAAAAAATACATTAAAACAGGTTTTATACAAAGAGTCTTTATTGGAATAAAAATCATGACAATAACATGGATCTTTAGACAATTTTTTTCTTCTTGAAAAACAACAGAAAATAAGGCAAGGCAAGATGGGTTTTTCTTTTAAAGCAAGTGACTCCTAAAGTGACTAAAGGTAAATTTCTCCTGAGCTTTGTGGAAATATGTGACAGTTAACACATATTGAGATTTAATTTAAACTTTAATTTTTAAAGTCTTTCGTCTATCTGAGGTGAAGCTTATATATGCTTTTAAAATTCCTGTTTTTTTAAGTCCTAATAATTTCTAATTTGTTTTTAAACCTTTGTGTCATCTAAAATGGTAATTTTGATCCTGCAAGTACTGATTTGAAAGTTGGGCGAAGAAGAGCATATATAATGAACAAAAGATTATTACTTACCATAAAGTGTTGGACTGAAAAATATAACAAAACAGAAACAAAAAAGAGGGTTTTTCTCTCTTCACTCATCATAGCTCAGTTGAGGACAAAACATATATGTACACAACAACTAAAATAAAAATGGAGGAAGGAGAAAAAAAAACAATGATAAGGAAAAAATTATGGAATTTGGGTGGAATACAACCAGAGAATCAGCAAGATAAATCACTGATAGATTATATTTAGACTTGGCAATCATTTCTTCTGCTTACAGAGGGAAGGTAGCTTGGACTTAATATAAACTCCATAGTCTGAAATGGTAATTCAAGTGCACTTTGCTAACTACAATGAAAAAACAATCCTCAAATTGGATTATTTATTTAGCATTCTGCAATTGTAGAAACAGAAATATTAACAGAAATATTAACAAGTATATACACTATTTACATTGTTTGGACTATCATCTCAGAAATATAGACAGATCACAAGTATATGTAAATCTTCATATTGCCTTTGGTAGTTATTCTTTTCTTTGTCCCTTTTTGTTTGAATATATTTGTGTATATATTTATAGATACTTTTAAAATGTCTGTTTTCAGAAGCCCTAATAAAATGTTGTATCTCCAACAAATTATTTAACTACAGAATGGTATTCAATACACCAGGTGACACATTCATGACACAAAAGAAGACAGGCATGCTAGAGTTATAGCATGATTAGTTGGAGATTTGTCTTCAGCTAAGCTAGTCGAACTCTCTGTCTTCGGGCTGAGAGGAACCCAGACAAGGCTAAACTGAAGGGCAGAGTCTCATCTGGGGTGGTAAACAGCTATCTGGCCCCATTTTTTACAGAGTCTACTGGGAATTTTTGCCTGAGCCTATGGGCTCAGATACCCATGTTAAATTCGGCCTTGTGCCACATCTGACTGTGTGGGGCGGTTGGCAAATATCCTTGCTTTGGTAATTGCTAGCCTACTAACCAATTCCCTGTCTTTCAGCAGTGTATTCTCTTTTACAATAAACCTCTTTCTTTCATCTATGTCTGTGTTGCTCTTCCTTTCACTCGACTACCACCTTTGTCTGTTTGTAACCTCTTTAAGGATACAACATGTTATTAACAGTTTGAGCTGACATTCCTGGTGCTATATCTGCTCTTAACTGTGGATATATTCCATGATGTCCACCGATTCTCTTCTTAAAAAAGACTCAATTTTGGTGAGAGTCTGTAATATATGGCCATCCATAATCTGGTCTTCAGCTGTAGAAATATTCATTTGACTACTATTTCTGAATACTGAAACATCATTGCCATGTCACATCCAACAGGAAGTGCAAGTTTCAGAAATGAGTCTGTCAAAGCCCCATTATCTGATACCTCTTAAATTGTTCTAAGTGAAATGAACAAACTTGACCTTACTGCAGTATGACAATATATTGCTTTGATTGCCACTCTGTCACAAGATAACCAAATACTTTGAAAATAATATTAGAATATTCATTACCTTATAGCATGCACTTACTGTACTCAGGTCAAAAGGAACATCGCTATTCAGCGTGTGGCAATTTTATTTTCCATTAGTTTATATTAAAGATGTAAATGTCAACCTTGCCTCATAATTTAATTTTCCACAATCATTTGTTATATTTCACTCCAGCAATTTTCCCTTAATTGATTGCATCAATAAAATCATTATTTTATCTGAAAATGTTTCTTGTCAGAACAAAATGTGTCACTATACAGTTGCCCATCTTTTGATACACACACCCATGTATATATATGATAGAGTTAATGAAACCTTGAAAATGATAAAAGCAAAGCAAATAAAAAAGAAAGAAACTGTGCCTAAGATGCCAGAGAAAAAGAAAAGACAAAAATAAGAGCTATTAATGAACCTACCTCAGTTTAATAAGATAAAAAATGCTGAATAATTTTAAAATAGCCAGTTAGAAACTCAATCTAGAATGCATATGGAATCTAACCCCAAAACATCAGCGATAAAAACTTCGCCATGACATCAAGTTTAACATGATGAAGCAATCCTCAAACAGCTCAGATAGTCAAGTTATCTCTCGCTCTGTGTGTGTGTATATATATATATATATATATATATATATATATACACAAATGTAATGAGAACAAAATAATGCATAAATTCTAATGTTTACAGCATTAATTCAAAAGAGGGCTCAATACCGAGAGTAGAGCTTTCTCTGATGATGGCTTATGTAAGTCAAAAGGTTAGACAGGATTAACAATAAAAACATGTATCAACATGGTGATTTGCTTTTGTGTTTCAGTGATAATATTAAAAAGTTTATCCAGAATATGAAAGGAATTTACTTAAAATAAATAGACAAAACTTGTCTATATTATTTAATGAAACATGCATTAATGAAAAAATGCTGCCTAAATACACACAATATATATATATATATATATATATATATATATATATATATATGAGGGTGAGCTGAAAAGTTCATAGACTGACTATGAAGGAGTAATGCCAGAGCTGTGAAATCTTGCATGCATTAATTTCAACTCTTCTTCTTAATAAATGCATTGTTAATTTCCATATAAACTGGTATCTGACTCTTCAAAGAAGACTATTCATTGTGTTGGTCAAAAAAGTCATCATCAGCAGATATGACATCAGCATCACCATGATACGAATTCCCAGCCAAGTGTTTTTTCATGTTGGAGAACAGATTATAATCAAATCAGGATAAGAAGGAGGGTAATCAACCAGTTCAAATCCACAGTTACATACAGCAGTCAATCAAAGCAAGGACTTGTGTGCTGGAGCTTCCTTGTTACAAAGTATTGGTTTCGTAATATTGTCTCCAATGAAAAGGAAACGGCTTCATTAATTTTCTCAGTTATTTCTTGTATAACAAGGAGAGAATTGATCTTGACTTGGCATCTTGTCTTCAGTTACTCTCACACTGATGTGGCATGTCTTCCCTCTGGCTTTTGTACAAATATTTCCTGACAAACTTTTTTTTCCTGGTGATCCAACAACATAAATTTAAGCATGAATCTAGGTCCCACCCATTTACTGTTGCAATAGCTAAATGCACCCACCAGTTCTACTCCAAAAGTTTCTTTTCTCGCACTTCCCACCTGTGGAACTACCTCTTATTTACTTGCTTCCCTGATAACTACAATCTTCAAAAATTTAAATACATCATCAATCACCATTTTCTGTCTTCATCTTTTGTGCTTTCCTCAATCCACCCTATTCTCAGTCTTCTCTTTCAGTTTCACTCTCTGTAACCCCCTAAATATTAGTGGTATTCCAGCCTTGCTTGGGGTGAAATGATAAAAAAATGAAAATAATGGACACTAAGATACTGGTAGTTTATATTCTAAACCCAGTAAGTTTAGTGATCAAGAAAACTTCTGCATGGTTTCTGATGTATATTAACTTACTGATGACTCAGTGTTGTTGGAAATAGCTGACTTTTTAAACACTCAACTTGACTCAACCCCAAAGCAACAAAGTTCACAATAATTCCTTAAAGGTTTACTAAGAATTTATATTCATTGATCAATCATTTAGTTTTTGATTAAATGATGTTTAAGATTCTGTATTCTGATAAAAATCAATGTCAGACTTTTGGAGATAACTAACGTTTTATGACATCATTGGGATATTGTTTACTTTCTTGTGAAAGAACGGCATTTCTATATTCATGAGAATATGTCTGATTCTTGCTTAGAAATGAATTAAATATAATGAAGATACTAAAAACATGGAAAGAATGAGAAAGAATTTTGTCCATGTCTTAGAACTGACTTACTGCATATTTGATTGACACTAACATGTAATCCACAATCACTTATATGTGTGTGCAGCATAGCGGTTATTCCCACAGACTCACTTTCCACTCTTGACAAAGTCCAAAAATGTATCCACTTCATTATGGGTCATAAATTATTTTCTATCCTGTAATCCCCACCTCTCACACAGATGAGATGTAGCAAGCCTTTCACTGCTCTATCGTTACTTCCATGAAAATGCTCAGATGAACTACATTCCTTATTGTAGCTAAATGGGTCTCTATTCCTCGGACATTGTTCATACAAGATACCACTTGTTCAATCCACCGTTCTCGCATTCTGCACACTTCACCAATGTAAAACCATTCTACCTTCTCACTGCTTCAGCCATTTTTTATCAGATCAACACCATGGCCAACCAAGCAATCAGCGTTCTTCACTTTTGTTCTCAGTTACTCAGACAGACAGCCTCATCCATTGTTACCAATCAGTATACGACTTGCTATTAGTCAAACCATGTACAAAAAGACACCATTACAGCACATACTGTTGGAACAATCTGACTGGAGATTAATGCCATTTTCAAGGAACAAAATGCACATGCCACATGTTAAGACATTTATTTTCCTTTGCACCAATGCAAAACATTCTGGCTCACTTGCTTCTACATGACTGTTCACCACACTTATTTCTACCAATTCTAACATTCATAGCTAGGATCTACGATGCTACATACACTGTCGTGAACCATCCTTATTCCCTCAGTATTCTATTAATGAGAAGTTCCACTCAAATGGTTTCTTCCTGTGAAAACTGTTCTGTGGAACCAACTTCCATGAAGATGTTTTCTTGATCACTACAATCCTAACCGGTTCAAGTCTAGGCTTAACCGCCATCTTCCCCAACTAATAATAAACTGTGCCCCTACTTTGTAGCCCAACCGTGAGGTTTTTTTTATAAGCAATTCACCCCATGCAAGGCAGGAGTGCCACTAGCATGCAAGAGGTTACAGAGAGTGAGAGCAAGAGTACAGAGGAATGTTTGAGGAAAGGATATAGAGAAGGATAGGGATCAAAATCAAGGCATTAGAAAATGTTGATTGACATAACATTTAAATGTTTGAAGATTATAGTTATCAGGGAAGCAAGTAAGAGGAAAGGAATTCCACTGTCATGAAGTGCGAGAGAAGAAGCTGTTGGAGTAGAAGAGGTAGTTACATTTAACTGTTTTGACATTGAAAGGGTGGAACCAAGATGCCAACCTAGTAGCACGCTTAAATTCATGCAGTTGGGGCACCAGTGAAAATAGCTTGTCAGAGCAGTTGTCATGAAAATATTTGTTGAAAAGACAGAGGGAAGCCACATCATGTCTGTGAGACAGTGACTGTATGCCAGATGAGGACCTATCACATTACATATCAATCTTTGGATTTTCCCGGGCCTTGCATAGTGTGAACTCTGTTGTAAATAAAGGATAGAAAATGAAGTCTACAGACCAATTTCAAATTACAGTTTATGTTCACTTCATACTCATGCTCTTGGGAAAGGCATCAATCCATTTCCACCTCTAATTAGGTTCAGATAGCAGAGTGAATTGGGCTCTTTAGTTGTGGGTGGGTAACCAACATAGGTAAAGTATTAACTTTGAATTCAACACACTTGCTAAAAAGTGACAGGATAGCATGGCAGAGTAAGACCCATTATTTTGCATATCGGACAGAGGCCAGGTTTCTGTAGTAGACTGATAAAAACATTTTTTAAAAATTGAATTGAATTTATTTTATCCTCTTTCCCCTCTTTGTAGACTTTCTTCAGTATTAAGTCATTGGTGATTTCTCTGGTTCATACAAGTATAGGATGTTATTTTTAAGTGTGGTTCATGGTCAAGTAGAAGAGTGCCCTTTTTCACAAGAAGTGAATGTAGGCACATGGAGATTTTAGCACTGTACACCACCACCTCTCTCAGCCTGTGGTACTTAAATTCAGTCCTACTAGACAGCCATTACCAGCAAAAAAATACACCCCCTTGCTTTAATTTTCATCTAAACAGCCCCATGAAAAAGAATATTGTTGCTTGACATGCTTGTAGGTATCTCTTTGAATTTCATTCTCTAACCATTTTATTTTATTTACTTATTTCTTTCTGTCTCTCTCTCTCTAACTCTCCAAATTTCATGTATAAGTTTTCCTTGGTACTAAACGGGTTCTTTTTTTTCAATTGAATAGAATTTATTTTATCCTCTTTGAAAACTTTCCTGAATATTTAGTCATTGTTGATTACTTTTGTTTGTATAAGATGTTATTTTTGTTTGTGGTTCATGGTCGATAGAGTGTCCTCTTCCACAAGAAGTAAATGTTGCACTTAAACTAAGTTAAAACTTTATATTTCTTTTTCAGACTCCCCGTCCATACCCACCTCTGACTCATATGCTTCTCCTGTATCCACGTATACTAATCCATATGGGTGAGTCTAATGAACGCAGAAGTATCTTCTGTTATCCTCTCCTCTCAATGTATCTTTTAGCCCTCTAGCTCATAAGTAATCTATACATAGATAACAAATGCTGAGGTGTTTGTGGCTCTCAGTTTTGCTCACCAGTTGTGTTTTCTGAGTGAAACTTGTTCTTTGGAATAATAATTTCTTTGTATGTCAAACCCAATACTGATTGTTTTGTTTTTGTTTTCTTTTTGTTTTAATAGGAGTCGATAATCTTTCTATCACCCAGTCAATACTCCTCCCACTTCTCTTGAATAGGAGTAGTGGCTCATCCACTAGGGGTTCCTAGATCCTTTCCTTTTCTTTGGTCTTAGTAGTAGCACTATCATGAATCTCTTGTGAGGTGTGCAGTTGGTGACAATGTCTCTTGATACTAATAGTACCAGGTTGTCAGTTTTCTGGTTGTTGTTCCCGACTGGTAGTTAGGAGCCTGAACTCTTGTGTAGCATCTTGAAAGGCTGCTCTGATCAACAGTTGTATAATACTGGGGTTCTTAAAGAGCCATGTCATACATGGAAAAGTGTCTCTGCATGCACCTCCAGTAGGCAAACCTGAGGCCACATTATGTTGCTTTCTGTGTCAGTTCCATTCTGCCTGTGTCACATATGATGACCATCTGCTACTATTACATTAGGCCTTTTCCTTACCAACATAAATCAACATAAATGGCAAAAAATATTAGGTTGGTGCAAAAATAATGTTATTTTCTCACATATGTTACTTTTATATATGATTTCTGAATTAATTCATTGATATATATAGCCATGTTATATATCATTTTCGAAGCCGAAATTGCACCAAAAAAAGGTTATGGTGACTGTTTGGTGGTCTGCGGCCGGTCTCATCCATCACAGCTTCTTGAATCCGGGTGAAACGATTATGGCGGAGAAGTACTGCCAACAAATTAATGAAATGCACCAGAAGCTCCAACATATGTGCCCGAGATTGGTCAATATGAAGGGACCAATTCTCCTCCATGACAACGCTCGCCCGCATGTTGCTCAACTGACCCTGCAGAAGCTGAACGAATTGGGCTACGAGACTCTGCCTCATCCGCCATATTCACCGGACCTCTCGCCCACCGATTATCACTTTTTCAAGCATCTGGACAACTTCCTGCGCGAAAAATGCTTCAAAAGCCGAGATGATGACGAATCGGCCTTCAATGACTTCATCACCTCCAGAACTCCGGATTTCTATGCTAATGGGATAAATAAACTTGTTTCTCGTTGGCAAAAATGTGTCGATTCTAATGGTTCTTATTTCGATTAATAAAGTTTATTATGAAAGGAATTATGATCTTTTGAAGTTGAACGTCAAAAAATGACATTATTTTTGGACCAACCTAATATAAACCTTAACCAACAAAAAAAATCACCTAAACACTATAACATTTTCTTGATATTTGTACCAACTTTGGCAGCGTGAAATTGTTTCTCTTCAAAAAGTCTCCTAATGTACTAGCTCTCTGCGAGACTAACCTTAACTCATCAATCCCTTTCCCTGATTTCATGATTCCCAGCTGCCTTCCTCTCCTTAGAAAGAACTCTAAAATCCACATGCATAGCCTGGGAGTTTATATCTGTGCTCATCTCCCGCTGGCTAGAGAGTCTCTTTGGAATCTCCAGACCATTTATATACATGTCTCCAGCTATCACTCTTCAATTCAGTAAGCTATCTTTTCTTTCTCTACCGTTCTCCTTCTTAAGACTGTTGTGTACTTGATTGCATTTCTGATAATATCGATTTGCAAACATATTCGTGTTCAGTGACTTTAATGCCCACCATACCATGTGACTTGAACATTCTGTAACTGACCTTACTGGCATCCAAACCCTTAACATTTCAATCCCATGCAAGGGGTTGACTTTCCTATGTGTTTCTCCAGTAGCCCTGACGGTAACACTTTCCTTCCCAATCTCTGTTTTATCTGCATCCCTGACACTTGTTGTGCTATGCAGCTCTGTCCTCTTGGCAACTCTGATCATGTTGTAGTGTCTGTTAACATCTCCTTCTACTTTCACTCCTGTCATGAATATCTTTCTGTTATCTACACGCAGATTGGGGCTCGTTCTGTGATCTCCTTTGTGATGCCCCTTAGAATTTGGTTTTTAATCATCCTGTACAAAAATATGTGTTCAAGGTCTCCTCGTGGGTAACAACCAGCATCGATGCTTTCATCCCAGCAAGAAAATACCAAGTTAAATCACACTCAGCTGCTTGCTCAGCTGCTATAGCTCATAGGAATCACTTCTTACTTTTATACCGGAGGGACATGTCTGATTGCAACAGATGTCTCTTTGTCTCTGCTCATAATGAGTGCAAGCATGTCCTCAATGAAGCAAAGTTACTGTTTGCTGATAGAATGAAACAACATATTGCAACTCGCAAGTTTGGTTCTAAAGATTATTGGTGGCTCTACAAGAGTGTGCTGAACAATAGCAAATCCACAATCCCTCCTCTATTCAATCAATTTGAAGTCCTGACATCCACAGATGATAAGGCTGAATGCTTTGCTTGTAAATTCTCATCCAACTCAACACTCGACTGATCTGGAGTACCCACACCTGATTTCCCCACTAGAACTGAGGCTCTACTGAGTGAGATGTGCATAACCCCATCAGTTGTATTGGACATCATCTCTAAATAAGACTGTCATAAAGCAAGTGGTGGTGACAAGATACCAGCTGTAGTCATAAAGAAATGAGCTCTTAAGCTGGCTCCAGTTCTCTTCAAACTATACAACTACTGCCTTGCTAATTCTTGCTTTCCAGCCTGTCTTCCTCTGTCATCCCTATTTTTAAGAACTCTGGAGATCCGTCTGACTACCGTCCTACCAGTCTCCGACCACTCTTCGGTAATGTCTTCAAGGTTTTAATCAATGCTGAAGTGGTTAAGCATCTTACCTCGCATGATCTACTCTAAATAATATAGTTTCCACTTTGCCCGGTCTACTGTTGACGTGCTTATGGCCATAACTGAATACGTATACCAAGATCTTCATAATAACAGTGAAGCTTAAGCTGCGGGTCTAGATATCTCTAAGGCATATGATAGGGTTTGGCATGCTGGCCTTCAAAAGAAGTATTCCAGGATGATTATTTGATTTAATCCAATCATTCTTATCAAACCATGAAATGAAGGTCATCCTGAACAGGCTCTCTTCCAGTTCCTTTCACATGAATGCTGGTGTTCCCCAAGGCTCTATCCTGGGTCCTACACTGTTTCTGATCTTCATCAATGATCTTCCTGATGTCATCAGTTCTCAAGTAAGCATCTATACAGATGAAACCACCATTTATTAGACAAATTTAACATAGCCATTGGTCTTGAAAAGGACATCCAATCTGTGGTTGACTGGGGCAGGAAATGGCTTGTAAATTTTAATGCCTCCAAAATGAAACTGCTCTCATTTAACCACCATAGAGAAACCTTCCTGCCTCCTATCAGCATGGCTGATGCTCGACTTCATGAGAGTGTCTCACTGCACCTTCTTTGTCGCATGTTTTCCACTGACTTGAGGTGGAAGAACTACATTGAATCAATTGCTGCATCTACCGCAAGGAAAGTTGGTTCATTGTATCACACCAGAAGTTTTTTCTCATTTGAGTCCATCCTTCACATCTACAAATCAACTGTTCCACCATGCAGTGAATACTGATGCCATATATGGTCTGGTGCCCCCACTGTTCATCTCAAGGTTCTTGACAAAATCCAAAGATGGATATGCAATGTGATTGGTCCTGACCTGGCATCTTGACTCCAGTAACTTTCTCACAGACATGATGTGACTTCCCTCTGTTTTTCTACAAATATTTTCATGGCAACTGCTCTGATGAGCTAGTTTTACTGGTGCCCCAACTGCATGAATTTAAGCATGCTATTAGGTTGGCATCTCAGTCCCACCCTTTCAATGTTGAAACATTTAAATGTAACTACCTTTTCTACTCCAACAGCTTCTCTTGCACTTCCCAAAGGTGGAACAGCCTTCCTCTTACTTGCTTCCCTGATAACTATAATCTTCAAAAATTTTAATGTAATGTCAATAGATGCTTTGATTCCTATTCTCTTTTTTGTCCTTTCCTCAATACTCCTACACAGTTTTTTTTTCTTACTTTCATTCTCTGTACCCACTTGCATACTAGTGGCATTCCCACCTAGCTTGGGGTGAAATGCAGGGTGCACAAGGTATCTGAGAACACATATTTCACAGGACACCAAATAGAAGATGACTTAATGTAATTCTCATTGGAATAATCCTCAGAGCATGTTCATGGTGCTAACCAGCAATGTTCCAAACCAATAACTGTTATGGTACAAGTAAAACTAATATATATATATATATATATATATATATATATATATATATATATATATATATATATGTAAGAGGGTAAGTCAAAAATTATCCGCACTTTTGCCATAACATATCTTTAGAATTTGGACACTGACTTCTGCTCTTGTGTGCTTATAGTTGGGACTATTTATGGTCATGTAATCAAAGTTTGAGCTTGATTGCACCTGTTTTCTTGCTGCTGTTACAGTGTAAACATGGTCGCTACATGACCAGTGTGCATTAAGGAGAGTGAATTTTCTTTATTAAGATTTTTCAATTGTATAACCCAAAAGACATAATACACACTGTTTAAAATAAAAATAAAAATGGGGCATCTATTTCAAATATAATTACCCACTATAATAAGCTTTGAAGTAATAAAAATGTCAGATTAAAAAATAAATCCTTTAAAATACATATATATATATATATATATATATATATATATATATATATATATATAAAATGTAATACTTTTTGATAAAACAAATTGAGTTCTCTCAGTCACTGATGTGTTTATCTAAAAATAAATATGCTTAAATTCACCTTCATCCATACCATGTGCCAATGGCTTAGGGGTAGATTCTACGACTGATGCCTGTTCAGCCAGGTTTTAATCCTAGCTAGAGGCAACCAGACATCTATCCACACTGATCAGCTGTGATACAGTGAAACGGTCTCTCTGTGGATGATATATATATATATGTGTGTGTGAATATATATTGTAATCATTTCACTCCAAGAAAGGCAATAAAGCCACAATATTTTAAATATTTTTTTATCTATCCAAAATAGAAAAAGAATCTAAATGAAATTGGCTAGATAAAAAACATTTAAAATTCACAGCATCTCTTGTTCTTGCACATAACAAATTTAATCCAATGAAGTCTTAAAGGACAAAACATGCCACAAGATAACTTTTCCCAGTGTGTCATACATTTTTCCCCAATATATATATATGAGTATTGCCTTCCAGACAAGGTTTGAATCTGTGTCCTCTAAGTAGGAGAAACCACCATTCTGTCACAGAGGACATTCACAGCAAAGGTTTCCATGACTAAACAGTCTAAGGGCATGCTGAGCTTAACGGTGGTTTCCCCTACAAGGTGTATGCACATTTGAACCCTGCCAGAAAGGACATTTTCTTTAATAAAACTCTTGAATATAACAGGCCAGTAGACATAAATTTATACTGTTTAAAAAGCAGAGATATCGACTCAAACATGTGTATCCACTAAATATAATATCTAAAGTAATAAGAATTACATATACACACATACACATACACACGTCTATATATGTCTATATATTAGATAATGCTGGATCATATGAAAAGGTAAATCAAGGAGCCTAGTTTGTAAAAGGCATGAAACTAATTTTACCTATGCTCATTCTCATTATCAGATGTAATGTCAAAACTGGTTCTCCTTTGATGGTTATAGTCTGACAGGTAATAAATGAGTACTTAGGTAAATTACTCTCTCTAACCTTTCCAGGTAGTACTATTAAAAAGCTGTTACACCTATTGTCAACCTTGGAAAGGACCAATCACATAATTTATCCATTATTGCATGCTCTCTTCTTCTCAAAATCTTTACCTGTATCTTCTTATCCTCTTCCTTATCCCTTCCGTTCACATTTTTTTAATCTAAATATCATACAATCATGGATTAGTTTTATATTATTAAAAGGAATCAGAAATGTACAAATATTTTCTAATGTATACTTTTTTTATCTTTTGTTCACTCTATTTTCTGATGAAGTATTTTAATATATCATAATTTTTATGCCTTTTCATCTTTCACTCAGTATCTTTCGATATTTTGACATCAAGACTATATTTTCTCTATCCTTTTCCCACCTCTCTTTCCAAATATTTTTTCCTTTCACCTGGTTTTCTTTTTCTCTTTCTTACCTCCTACCTTTCCTCATTTGCACTCCTTCTCCCTATCTTTCTTATCTCACTCGCTTTTCCCTCCTTGTTATTATTTTTTATACAAAAGCTTGCCTGATACAAGGACCAAGACCCACTCATGGTAGAGGGTTACTGAATGAGGTGTGTGATATGAATGTAAGAGGAGGTAGAAGGAAATGAAGATTATGAGGATAAGGAGGATAGTGATTGACCATTGATTTGAAGAGATTGTAGAATTAACCCTATAAACCCCTTGTAGATTAAAGTTCTATAACCACACTACACTAAATGTTGCCTCTCTGGCTTCTATATGAAGTAAGTTTTTTTTTTATGGGGCAGAGATATAACACCCAAACAACTGATTATGAATTTAATGGTGACTTTCTTTTGGACTTGTTACCAGTCAAGGCTAGAGAGCCCAGTTTGCCCTGCTATTAACATTTGCTGGTGGGCGAAGAGATGGATCACTTCTTTTCAAGGATATCTGTGGGAAAGCAACGTCAGTGGCTGTGGCTAGAATTTTAACTCAACACCTTAATCCTATTTTCATAGCTTATAACTACCCCACTCTGCATGAATCCAAGTTCCTTTCCATTTAATATCATTATCTAGATTTTTCTGTTCAGAATGCATGACTGATTCCAGCTCAGAAGAGATAAGCCAGATACTACACTTTGATCCTATATAGATGAGCATAATAGTTGTATATAGAAACAAACAGAATAATAGTACGGAGTGAGAGATTGAGCACAGATACTGCATTTTGATCTAAGTCAGACATAAAAGCAAAATATAGACTACAAACAAGTAAAATAAACAAAATATAGTGGACAAATAAGCAATAATATAATATAATATAAGCAAATAAGCATTAGAGTACAGACAAACAAAAATAAGCAAAATATAGTGTACAGACAAATAAGCAAAATATAAAGATAAATAAGAAAAATATAAAGCACAAATAAGCAAAATAATCAAAATATAGTTTACAGGCAAATAAGCAAAATATAGTGTAAAAACAAATAAGCAAAATATAGAGTACAAGCAGATAAGCAAAAATAAGCAAAACATAGTGTGCAAACAAATAAGCAAAATAAAGATTCTTCATAGTTTATAATAACCAGATTAGACTGAATCAAATATTGATTAGAGGTGCTCAGAGTCTTTAATTTTATTCGTTATACACTCAATTTCTAATTTCTTCAAAATTTTCAAAATCAATATAAAAGACAAATTGCAATGAAACTAAATAATTTTAAAATAAATAGAGAATTTCATCTCTTGATTTATTCAAGAATAAATGATAACTATTCATTTGTTAGTGATTTATTTTGCAGAAACAAAACTAAAATTAACATTTTTTTCTTGTTAATATAGCATTGAGCATTATACCCATTACTTCCCACCAGTAATCAACTGCCTCAGAGCATCTCTTTTATAATTCAATAAATGTATCATTTGCATGAGGTAGACATTTAAACTTCTCTGGTATTTTACATGTTACAAGTATTGTAATATTTAAACTTATTTAAATTTAAATACAAGTATTACAATATTTAAACTTCTCTAGTATTTTAGATGTTACAACTAGATAAATATATTGACTATTCAAAGTTCTTGAAATATGCTTTGTAAAATTAGTACACTTGAGTTTCAAATAGACAGGGTGGCTGGAGTTTTGTTCTAGATTGCTCACAGCCTAAATTAAGTGGTATGAAGAAATAGTCATTGAAGAGGTCAAGGTTGTAGTATTAACCCTGTAGACCCCTTGTGAAGTAAAGGTCCCCAGCCACATTATGCTAGGTGTTGCTACTCTGGTTTCCATAGAAGATAGATTGTTTTATAGGTTGGATTTGTTAGCTTCACAATAACTTGTTATGAATTCAGAATTATCTTTCTTTTAGAGTTGTTGTCTACCAAGACTAGAGAGTCCAGTTTGCCCTGCTATTATCTCTTGCTGGTGTGACAAAAGATGGATCTCTTCTTTTTTAAGGGTATTTGTGTGGTATGTTTTGCAAAATTACCATTGTGTTTCAAACAGACAAGACAATAGTTCCAAAAAAAGTAGCTATCATATTAATATAGTATTTGAGAAAAATTTACATAATTTAATGATTACTTCAGTAAATTTTGAAAAGTATTACTTAAAATATAGTTAAGAATACATTTCTTTGCAGCAGGTTTTGTCATACCTCCAGATTTTTGACATATGACAATTGTTGATTCCCAACAAAAAAATTAATTTCCAAGAATTTCCACCAAAATTGATTGATAAAACTGAATTTGGCTAGTGTGATCTTTTATATTTGTGCCTTTAGAAAGTGAGTGATCATAGCTCTCCACAGCCACCTATCCTTTGTAGCTCTAAACTGTGCTTGTCTCTTTACTATTTCTCCATGTCCCTGTTCTGTCATCCACAGTTATTTTATATTTCACTTTGCTCCTCTTGCTTTAATATTTGCTGTGTGTATCAAATTCTGTAAGCCTTCTTTCCTTGTTAGGTGTCCCAGAAATTTCAACTGTTTTTTTCTAAGTACAAGTGTCCTTTTTAATTTCATTTTCCTTAGAACTTTCTCATTGCTAATGCAGATGCAATCAGTTCCTGTAATGTTTGACATTGAGAGTTGCTGTTTTAAATGTACATGATATGTTACAAATATTGCATATGAACCTAAGAAACAAATATAAAGAAACGTCTGAGAAATGATGCCCTAAGGTAAATCAGACTTATGAGTGAAATTGGAATTACAGAACTCCATATGAAAAATAAAAATTCAACTTTAGATTTAATTAAAATTTTCCAGAATTCTAATAATTTTTTTCCTTTTTTAAACAAGTTGTCTTCATCTTGTTATACTTTCAGAAATAAACCAGTTTTCATGAGGTCAGATGAAAATGTTGACACATAACAAAAGTTTCTTTTTGGTGTACATATATTAGAGATATTCATAAATAAAATATTTTAAATATATGTGTGCGCATGTGTGCATAGAATAGCACAGTTGGTTTAATAGTATAACATATATATCTATGTTTAAATATGCCCAAATATGTGAATATAAAGTTATGCATTTGTCTGAATTTAGTATTCATCTATATGGCTGCATATATCAACCTCCGCTTGATATCAAAAGAAACAGGCTTCAAGACAGGGACATAAAACCAGTAAAGCCTGATTATCAAAAAATAGTAAAAATATAGTTTTAATATATTTTATGTTTATTGTTTAAAATGATTAATATAATGGATAGAGCGTATGTAAATATAAAAGTGGCAACAGTCTGTTTCATGCTTAAACTCAATCTTCAGGCCATGTGAATATATATATATATATATATGTGTGTGTGTGTGTGGATATATATATATATATATGTATATAAATATATATATATGTATATATGTCTATGTGTGTACATATATATATATATATATATATATATATATATATATATATATATATATGTCTATGTGTGTACATATATATATATATATATATATATATATATATATATATATGAAGAAATATAGTCTTAAAGTGTGCTATATTTATGGGATAAAGTGCTCAATATCAGAGATAGAGCGTGTGTAAATATAAAAGTGGACATGGAAGTCAGCACTTAGAGGTGACAGTCTGTTTCATGCTAATGCAATCGTTTTTTATATATATATATATATATATATATATATATATATATATATACTGATGAGTCCCAAATATACGATGAAACGGTCGTCCAGTGCTTTCTGCATTCTGTTTAGGTTTCTTCTAGACTCAATGAATTACTTAATTATAATTATCACAAAATCCTACTAATAATTTCTATCACTTGTATATCCTTGCTTGAACCAGCTTCTAATGTTCTGAATGGAGTGGCTTGGGGAGAGTAGTTGTGGCTTGTGGGGGCACAGTCCTACGGGTAAGGGAAACTTGGATGAGTTCCAACACTGAATATGTGATCGAGCAGCGCTATATCAAGTCTAATTTGCTAACTATTTGTAACTGAGGCCCATTGGTAGAGTTGGTACAACGTTTGCCTGATATTGTTTCAATTCTTGGTAGTGGATGCGCATTGCTGATGAGTCCCAAATACAGGACAAAATGGCCATCCAGTGCTTTCTGCATTCTGTTGAGGTTTCTTCTAGACTCGATATTTGTCATGTATTAGACTTCCTGATGTTATCAGTCTGGAGGGGGTAATCCCAGCATGTGGCACATTTGAAAAGTGCATGAAAACCATAACACGGGTTGACCCAATCCTTGTGATTGAAATTGGGTAGACAGAACCCTTGGGGAGGAGGGCGTCAATAGATGTAAAAGCACGAAGCCACAAGTCATCATGACCGAGGTTTGAGTGTTCTGGCCTTTTTCAGATTGTTGATCATGCTAGATTACATGCTTTCTCCCAGAAACTGTAACTAAGGTCTGCTCAGCATAGTTGTAGTATAAACCACAAGTTAGCTCTGTGGGTGTGGAACAAACACAAATGTGCCTGAGTGAGTGTGTGCAATAGGGATTGGCTATTGACCCTGAATAGATGGCTATTCTCAAATACGAGTGCTATTATATATATATATATATATATATATATATAGGTATAAAGGTAGTTATATATATATATATATATATAGGTATAAAGGTAGTTATATATATATATATATATATATATATATATAGGTATAAAGGTAGTTATATATATATATATATATATATATAGGTATAAAGGTAGTTATATATATATATATATATATATATATATAGGTATAAAGGTAGTTATATATATATATATATATATATATAGGTATAAAGGTAGTTATATATATATATATATATATATATATATATATATATATATATATATATATATATATATATATATATAGGTATAAAGGTAGTTATATATATATATATATATATATATAGGTATAAAGGTAGTTATATATATATATATATATATATATATATATATATATATATATATATATATATATAGGTAGTTATATATATATATATATATATATATATATATATATATAGGTATAAAGGTAGTTATATATATATATATAGGTATAAAGGTAGTTATATATATATATATATATATATATATATAGGTATAAAGGTAGTTATATATATATATATAGGTATAAAGGTAGTTATATATATATATATAGGTATAAAGGTAGTTATATATATATATATATATATATATATATAGGTATAAAGGTAGTTATATATATATATATATATAGGTATAAAGGTAGTTATATATATATATATATATATATATATAGGTATAAAGGTAGTTATATATATATATATATATATATAGGTATAAAGGTAGTTATATATATATATATATATATATATATATATATAGGTATAAAGGTAGTTATATATATATATATATATATATATAGGTATAAAGGTAGTTATATATATATATATAGGTATAAAGGTAGTTATATATATATATATATATATATATATATATATATATATATATATATATATATATATATATAGGTATAAAGGTAGTTACATATATATATATATAGGTATAAAGGTAGTTACATATATATATATATATATATAGGTATAAAGGTAGTTATATATATATATATATATATATATATATATATATATATATAGGTATAAAGGTAGTTATATATATATATATATATATATAGGTATAAAGGTAGTTATACATATATATATATATATATATATATATATATATATATATATATATATATATATATGTATGTATGTATGTATGTATGCATGTATGTATGTATGTATGTATGTATGTATATAGGTATAAAGGTAGTTAAATCAAATAACTAGATATTAGCAACTGCATATGTGCACTAGCATGCATAAACAGATAAGCAAATAAATATGTACCAGATTTACTTTAAGGTGGAAACATGACATTTCTCAATGTGGTTGTGTCAACCCATGATATACGTTCTATAAGTCAAAAGTATTTACACAGTTTATTAATAATTTGAATACCAATATAAAACTCCTCAGTAAGAAATTGGAAAGAAAATATAAAAAGTTTAATAGATAGAGCTTGTCATGTCATTTAATAAATTTGTCTGAATATATTATGGGATAAATATAAATAAATAAATACATATATAAGTGTTCAAATACAAATACATACATATATATATATATATATATATATATATATATATATAATTTGGTGTAAGAAAAACAGTACTCAGTGCGAAATAACAGAGATATTAAGTATATATTCATAAATATGCATAACACCCTATGCAGGCAGTACAATTTCGAGTTTCATGCTCAGTAAAATCTTCATGTACTGAGCTGAATTTAAACTATTTGGATAACAATGTTTGTTTAATATTTCTTGGTCTCACAAGATATGTATTCATAAAATTCCAAGTTGTACTGTCAGCATACGGTATTATATATATATATATATATATATATATATATATCTGTATATATAAATAAAAAGAAAGATTAGTAAGATATATAATCTGGTGTTCTTATAGATATTTTTTATTTTTACACAATAGTTCTCAATGTAAATTTACAGAGCATTAATATTACAAATTAACTGATTTAAAATATGTTTTTTTTCGCTACACAGAAATAACCATGTTTCAAAAATGGAAGCTAAACGCTTCAAATTTAATTTTGTAATTAAATTAAAGACATTAGTTCCATTTCATCCTCAAGTGAATTTTGAACTATCACAGGTCACTCAATGCAGCACCCTCACGCAAGCCTCACAGTCACAAGAAGAGCATGCCACCTACTTGGCTGGGAAAGCTGCCTACAGGGCTTCGTTGCTATCAAGGCTCAAGAATGCACAATGGTCAAGAATGAATGCACAGGCTGCAGCAACTGCCTCTGCACCTCAGACTTCGAGACTCATCATCAAAGGCTTCTTCATAACGTAAGAAACGTTGCTGCCACTGTGAAATCAAGGGCGATAGAGACACTTGACCGCAGGCGTGCCCATCAATCCAGGGACGCTGCTGCAACGGCAAGCGCTAGGGCTGCTGAGACACCGCTATGTAGGTCTGTTCGAAATGCTTGGAATGCTGCTACCACTGCAACATTTGACTGCATGTGCTCCCCTCAATCCAGGGACACTGCTGCAACAGCTAGGTTGAGGGAGTCCGAGACAGAGCTGCAGCGGGCAACCCGCAATGCTGCAGCAGCTTCTGCTGCCAGAAACTCCGAGGGCCTACAGACAAGGGCAAACAGACTTTTAAGGGCTGCTACAAACATGGCTGCTGTGCTCTTATCTCAAGCTCCCCAAGCTCGCCGCATATGCCTCAACGGCGACATTCAGTGCCTTGCAGCCGCCTGTGGTGTTACCTCTCCCAGTAGCTCTTTTTGGTCTTTCTTGGCTTTCAATTATGACCCCAGCATTAATTTAACTACACGTGACGACATCAATGTAGGGTCCATGACCTGCATTTGCCAATTCTGCAACACCCGCAAATGGGCCGGGGAGCCTGCCGGTGTGTGCTGCTCCTCCGACAAAATTTGACTGCCACCTCTGCATGTACCACCTACCCCGCTGAGGGGAGTAATAGCCAGCTCCCATCCCGACTCCAACCATTTCCTTAAAACAATTAGGCAATACAACAACTCCTTTCAAATGACCTCATTTGGGGCTCAGGTGGTTCGAGAAGAGTGTTGGATGCCCACTTTCAAAGTACAGAGGCAGGTATACCACAGCAATAGATCTCTGCTGCCTGAGGAGACCTCTACGCCTAAATTCCTTCAACTGTACTTTATTGCAGATTACAACCTACAGGCCGAAACCCGGATTGGTATTTTGCCGCCATCGGGAAGAGTTCCTTGCAGGGACGTCATACTACTACGAGGTTAACAGCTACATTCGCAGTTTCAAATATGCTCCCTTTCCTTCCTTCAGCATTGTAATTGATGCCGACAAATGGCCTCATGATGAACACGAACGCCGCTACAATGCCCCTGCGTGCAACGAAGTGGTCGCTATTATATATGGGGAGCAAAACTGCACTCACGATATTGTCCTCAAATCAAGAGGCAGCACTCTTCACAGGATTTCAAAGACCCATCAATCATATTACGCATTGCAGTACCCTTTACTTTTCCCTTATGGTGACGATGGCTACCACTTCGGCATTCCCCTTCATACTCCGGGTGGCCAACCTACAATGTCTTCCAAAGACTTATTGCGCAAGGCCTTCTACTCATACCGTTTCATGGTTAGGGATGGAAACTTCAACCTGATTCATTGGTGCAGGGAGCTTTTCCACCAATTTGAGGTTGACATAGCCACTAAGATGGAATCGGAGAGACTTTGTTTTATATGGAATCATCAGAAACAGTTGGGCTCAGACTCCTACGTACACTTACGTGACAACCTTCGAAATGAAGTCAATCCCCACAACCTAGGGAAGGTGTGCATTCTGACCTCTACCTACACTGGGGGGGGGGGGCACGTTACATGCATGAATGCACGCAGGATGCTATGACATATGTTAGGCAATATGGGCGGCCACACTTTTTTATAACATTTACCTGTAACCCCAAATGGGTTGAGATAACACGTGAACTCCTACCTGGACAAGATTACACTCACAAACATGACATTTCCGCCCACATATTCTGCTTAAAACTGGGAAAACTTATGGACTTAATAGTGAAGGGGTGAGTCCTACAGTGAAAATGCAACCACTATTTTACATTGCCAGAATTAAAAATCTTGACCGATTATGAACGGGTGGCAGTCTTCAGGTAAGCATGGAGTAGCAACACAGCAGCCACATATTGCAACCGGTTGCCCTTGATCTCATTGATTTTGCTACCAGTGAGATTCCCGGCCTATCAGTGACCTCAACAACTGTGGATACGTGTGTAAGTTCAATAATTCAAACCCCAAAGCAATTTAACTACATAAAACGCTGAGCAACGCTGGTCTTTACTGCTAGTATATATATATTATCCGTGCTTTGAATATTACTGTCACATCTGGTCTGGCGCTTCTGATATGTATCTAGAGATTCTTGACAGAATCCAAAAAAGAATCTGCAATATCATTCTTCCTGACCTAGCATATTGGTTTCAGTCACTTTCCCACCACCAGAATGTAACTCCCTGCGCTTTTTCTATAATGACTCTCAATGTAACTATTCTCATGTACTTTCCTCTTTGGTACTTCAACTCTAAGTGCAGTAGTAGATTGGCAGCTAGGTTTCATTCTTTTACTGTCAAAACTGTTAAGTGTAAGCAAAAAAAATCTCCTTCAGAATAGTCCCCTTCTGAAACCACACACTCTATCCAGTGCCATTTCCATTGATGGAAGTTTTCCTGGAACTCCTTTTTTTGGGATAGCAAGCAGCTGCTTCATCAAAATCTCTTAGATTTCCTCAACATCATGAAATAATGTTCCTTTCAATTTGGATGTGATTTTTGAAATGGAAAAAAGTTGCAAGGGGTAAGATCTGGGAAATATGGTGGTTGTCAGGCCTGGGTAATGTTGGCCGAAATCTGCTCTGCAAGCCATCACCACTGATGGAACCTCTTTACACATTTTCTGATATAAACAATGGATTTGAGGCAAAATGTTCTAACTTAGTGTTTATGTGTGACAGAGTTTAATGGTCAATCTGTGCCAAGTGGCTTCACACTGTGTACTTTGGCTTCATTACCATAGCAACAGTTCTGATACTTTTTGATCAAACATTATATATATTGGACTCTCCCATCGTATTCAACATACGAGGGTCAGGTAGGTCAGCTCCTAGGAACTGACAGCTCAACACCAGCACATGTGATTTGATTATAGTGGTGAAGGTTTTGTGCAGAACCATCCACACTTTTTGAAGGGCTGAATACAGAGACCTGGTGCACTACGTGCCACAAGGTTCCCAAATGATCGTCCGTCAGAGTTTTCCTTCTCCTAGACCAGCTGCCATCCAAGGCTATAGAACCCAGTCTGTCCTGCTATTTATCCATAGGTGGAGGGAGAAGAAGAGGATTAATACCTTTCTCAAGGGTATTAGTACATAAGTGAATGTGATGGATTCAAGTAGAATTCGAACTCGGTTCTCTGATTCCTCAATCCAAGCTGCTATCCACTACTAATATATATATATATATATATATATATATATATATATATATACATATATATATATATATATATATATATATATATATATATATATATATATTGTGGCTGTTTATCTTTGAGGCTACCCTATACAACATTATATATGACAAAAATAACTATCATGTTCAAAAAATGATTAAGAGGTTATTGCAGGTTTTCAACCCAGACAGTATCTAATGCGACAAGTTTATGGTCAGTGGTGTAAGACATACGATAAAAGAACCATTTACTTTTGAAACAGTTCAGTGCTGATTGCTTTCAAAAGTAAAACAGAAAACAGTTTACTCTATTTCCTGCAAGACATTTATTTTGTCCGTAAATGATGAAATATTTAAGAGACACTGATTTAAACATCTGAAGATGTTCTTATGAGACAGATTCTTTTTATTACCTACCAGAAGCCTTCATAAAATATTAGAATGTTCAGAAAATAATGTCCAATTTTAAGATAAAACTTTTATTTCCATCTTAATATATTATTATAATAGTTGCACAAAAATATATTACTAATTTTTAATTATTAAGGTGTCCTCTTTATTAATATTATATTTTAGTAGAAAGAAGTATCACAAAGTAGAAAAAGTTTTCCTGTGATATGTTTTGTCCTTTTGGATTTCATAGGACTAAATTTATCAATCACCTTCAGAATTTAACTTAAAACATTATCTATCTTGAATTTTGAACATGAAAAAAGAAGAGAAGCATGTACTTTTTTGCATGAGTTCATGCCTTTGTCATAAGGCTTCTCAAACTGTTGTCAACATTAACAGAACATGAGGGGAAGGATCCATTGTGATTGGACAGCATGACACAGATTTCTGAAGTTTCACAGTGCGGATACGAGTTTTGAATTTGAAAGTGGTAGAGGATATCCATCTGCAATTGAGAACTAAACCCATGTCAAAGTGTCAGAGAAAATGTCTCGCAGTTGAGAACTAAACCCATGTCAAAGTGTCAGAGAAAATGTCTCGCAATTGAGAACTAAACCCATGTCAAAGTGTCAGAGAAAATGTCTCGCAATTGAGAACTAAACCCATGTCAAAGTGTCAGAGAAAATGTCTCGCAATTGAGAACTAAACCCATGTCAAAGTGTCAGAGAAAATGTCTCACAGTTGAGAACTAAACCCATGTCAAAGTGCCAGAGAAAATGTCTCGCAATTGAGAACTAAACCCATGTCAAAGTGTCAGAGAAAATGTCTCGCAATTGAGAACTAAACCCATGTCAAAGTGCCAGAGAAAATGTCTCGCAATTGAGAACTAAACCATATGTCAAAGTGTCAGAGAAAATGTCTCGCAATTGAGAACTAAACCCACATCAAAGTGTCAGAGAAATATCTCAGATAATGGGTGCCAGCATTTAAATAATATTGGGCCATCCCATGCAAATTGCCATGGGGAAGAAAATCAATAAACCAGTTCCCATTGCAGTAAGTGACAGTCAAAGAGTTCAACATTTTGAAGTGTGTTTGATGCTGCATTTGCAAAATTTGAATGATCCGTTTCTGGATTGAATAGTAACTTCTGATGAGAAATGGATCCCTTATAATAATTGTAAATTATCAGATCAATAGCTTGATCATGATGAAGGACCCAAACACTTTCTAAAACCGAAATTGCACCAACAGAAGTAACTGTCTGGTGCTCTGTTATTGGCATTAACTATTACAGCTTTTTGGAATCTAACTAGAGCATCACTGCTGAAGTTTACTGCCAAAACTGAATGAAATCCATATTCAGTTAAGCAAAATGCGACTGGCTCTGGTTAATCGTCAAGATTCAATTCTAATTCTTGACAATGTTCAGCCACATGTTGCTAGGATGATACTGAAGAAACTTACTGATGTTATACAAGACTCTGCCACGTCCACCATATTCCACTGACCTCTTTCCTACTGATTATCACTTTTTCAATTATCTTGATAATTTCTTAAGCTAAAAGATATTCTGTTGCAAAGCAGATGCATAAACTGTAATTATATTGTAAAGTTGATAATGCCACTAAGATGCAAGGGGTAACTGGAAATGAAAGAGAATAAAAAGAGTTTAGTGAGGAGAAAGTACAATAAAAAATAGGATCCAAGGGTGATGAAGAGGGAAGTCATCAGAAACCATCGTCAGAGTGTCAAAGATGTCGCTAACAACATGGAAATGTCACCATATGTGGTGAGAAAGATTCTGAAAGAGATTGTCTATCAAAGAAGAGTTGCAAGAAAGAAGCCCTTGATTTCAGGGGTTAACAGGAGCAGGCATATTGACTGGGTGAAAGAATTCAAGAGCAAAGATTATGAACTTTGGCAGTCTGTAATTTGGTCAGATGAAAGTAAATTCTGCCAATATTTGAATTTGAGACAGGTTTATGTTTGGAGAAATCAGAATGAGACTTGAAACACTGAATGTCTGCAGATGACCATGAAATATGGAGGGATTGGATCAATGGTGTGGGGTGCTATCTGGTCTGGAGGGAGATCTGAGCTGATTCCTGTTGACCAGCAGTTGAATGGTCCAAAATACTATCAAATATTAGAGAAAGGACTACTCCCACTATTTGAAACCAATCAGATTGACAAGAATGTTTACCTTCATCAAGATGGAGCACCATGTCATATGAGCAGAGTTGCAAAGGCCTAGAAGGAATCAAGTCACTGCCATGGATAGAGCACATTTGGGAGCACCTTCACCAAAATCTTCAAGAGCATGCAAAATCACATCAGTGGCAACCCTTAAAGAGACATTACTAAAGAGTGGCAAAATATGGATCAGACAATTGTCGATAGCTTGATCAAATCCATGAAAAATCGAATACAAGCACTGAAACTAGCAAATGGAGGACCTACTTTATACTAGTTCCAAATACTGTTTATTTATGTTGAGTAGGGATTATATAATTAAATTTTGAAATTGGATGTAGTTTATTTCTCCTCTTTTTCTTAGGCCACTCTATATGGCAACAGTATTCAATACAAGGATGGATGGTAGATTTGTAGATTTGAAGGATGGACTGAGATGAGAAAAACCTTCTGGCATGACACAAAGAAACAAATTTCCTTGCAGTAGATGAAGCTATTGATTCAATGTAGTTGTTCCACCTCAGGTCAGTGGAAAACATGAGACCAAGAAGGCACAGCTAGATGCTCTTGTGGAGTTCACCCATACTGATCGGAGGCAGAGAGGTTTCTCTATGGTGGGTAAATGAGAGCAGTTTCATTTTGGAGGCAGCAAAGTTTACAAGACATTTCCTGCCTCAGTCAGCAACAGATTGGAAGTCGTTTTCAAGACCAACAGCCTGGTTAACTTCGTCAGCAATGCCGGGTGTACTGTTGAGACAGGAGTAAATGGTAGTGTCGCCTGCATAGATGCCTACTTGAGAACTGATGACATCAAGAATATTGATGAAGATCAGAAACAGTGTAGGACCCAGGAAAGGAACTGGAGTAGAACTCATTTAGGATGACTTTCATTTCACAGTTTGACAGGAATGATCAGATTAAATTAAATAATTGCCCTGTAATACTGTATCCCTGAAGCTTAGAAACAAGACCAGCATGCCAAAACCTATCAAATGCCTTAGAGATATCCAGAGCCACAGCTTCTCCATTATTATCAAGAGCTTGGTATACAAATTCAGTTATGGCCATAAGCACATCAGCAGTAGCCTGGGCAAAGCAGAAACCATGTTGTTTGCCAGAGTGTAGATCATGGAATGTAAGGTGCTTAACCACTTCGGCATTGATTAAAGCCTCAAAGATTTTGCTGAAGAGTCGTAGGAGACTGATAGAATGGTAGTTAGATGGGCCAGAAGGATCTCTAGTTCTTGAAAACAGGGACAACAGATGAGGACTTCCAACAGACTGGAAAGCAAGAGTCAGCAAGGCAATAGTTATATAGTTTGGAGTGAACTGAAGCCACCTATGTTATTACAGGTCAACCATCAATATATCAGCAAGATTAGAGATAAGCAATGAAATTGTGTTACACAAATTTGTGTAACACCTGTAGAAATTTGCGTAACATAATTTCATTGCTCAATAAGCCCTGTGTTAGCTAAGCAAAAAGGCTTAAACCCGACCAGACTGGGTTAGTTATAAGATGAATTAATACCTTTAACACAGGTGACTGCTAAAACAAGTATGTGCTACCAAATACAAACAAAAGGAGTGCCTACTACAACCTCAGCAACACCACACGGTCTCAAACCTTTTCAAAAAGAACAACTACAGAAAATATGTCAGGCACACACATACTATGCAGATGTGGTGTGTTCATGTAAAAAGTGGTGCAAAAGTCCGAACAAAAAAAGAAACTTGAGAAGGTATATATATATGCGCAACAATAGATTTATACTAGGTTTATAGCCGGCATTAATAGATTAAAACAAACTGACAAAATAATAATTATATATATATATATATATATATGGCCACTGGGAATTTACTAAGTTTATTTTAGTTTCTAATATAATAAATTCACCAAATTTACCAATGGCTATATATATATATATATATATATATATATATAAATATATATATATATATGAAACATTCTTAGTGGTACAGAACTTGAGTATTGCTGTAAAGACACTGAGCTGAATATTACTTGCCATAATTAAAAATGGATGGTAAAAAAACAAAAAAAAAAGGAAAGAGGAAAACAACTGAAAATCAGGAGAAAAAGGGTAAAATACAATAAATTTAAATTATCAAATGATTGATGAGAGAGTAGAAAAGGGAAAAAAAACAAAAAACAGGTGGGAGAGTACTAGAGACTAAAGATAGCAAGCCCCAGCAAACAATCATGCTGTTTACAGAGAGAAGGTTTGCGACACTTTATATACAATGAATCCAGTACTATTAGATGAAATAAAGAGTGTTGACACTCTGAAAATTAATTAAATAGATATAAATCTTTTAACTTCTCTAGAAATATTACAAAAAACTGTCACATAAAATAAATACAGTTTTATTTTTTTTATATCTACCAGTGAATGTCTTAGAAGTTCTTGTTTAATAGAAATAAATCATTAGCATATTCAGCTTAAAAACAATTAAAAAAGTTATTATCTATTCTTTTGAACCATTATAAATAAGTAATTGTTTTGTTGGTGGATTTTATAATTAAATTGTTTAGTTATCCAAATGGAATTGTTTGCCTTGAAAGTGGTAACTACCTTAGCATTTAGATCACAAACTGAAATAATCAACACTGAGAGATTTTAACAATATATTTTGAAATTCTAATAAATGTTTGTATATGAAATAAATGGATACTAAAATGTTTAAATGTACAAAACTGTTTCATGACAATTTTGTTAATACCATTTTATGACATATGCAAATCTTTCAAACAAATAAACAAGTTCATAATACAGTAAATCAAAAGGCAAGAATTTTGCCTATACAAAGCAAGATTTCATTGCAAGTAGATATACAAGGGGAAGTAACAAAAATAGAGACATTAGTACACTGAATAGTTTTCCTCTGCCCTTGAAATATCTTTTTCTATGTACCATGTTTCTTCATGTCATTGGTGATCATGGCTCTCCACAATTTTCTGTCCTTTATAGCTCTTAATTGTAGAACCAATGTGATATTCACCTTTGCAAGAAAGTTCCAAACTAGCATCCAGTGGGCAAACAGAGGTGATCAAGCTGTAATTCAACACAGCTCTGTACTCAAGCAAACATAATGGCGAATGATGGATATTTATCTATCACAATATCCAAACTAGAACAAGCAGCCAACCAGAATGGGATTGCCTAAGTAGCAGAATGGAACATTCCAGATTGTTACATATACCAGCTGTTATAAACTCTGGGACTGGAGAGCTTACAATACAGCAAAGCACTAATCTGTTTATTCTATATTAATGACTTTTGCCTTTTTGTCATCTCTACCAAACCCTGCTTTTACATCCATTCGCTTAAGCTTGCTAGGTAGGTTATGCATTGCTTTCCTCTGTCTCACTTACCTTCAATTGCTACCTTAAAAAATATCTTTAGAAAAAAATACCTAAGAAAATATCATTAGAAACAAAGAAAAGTGCATTAAACTGTTATGTAGTATCAGTTCTCCTATATGGCAGTGAATGTGGGACAATCTCCTCGCAGATGAAGTGACTTGAAGAAACAGAAAAGTGGTTCTACAGAAGAAGGATTAGAATACCATGGACTGAACATGTGAGCAAAGACAAAGTTTTAGAGTAAATGGTAACAAAGGACCTTTATACTTAAAATCAGAAAGTGATAGTTGAAATTTCTAAGGCACATAATGAGGTAAGAGGGTTTGGAAAATTTGATACTCATAAGATAGGTTGAAAACAAGAGGAATAAAGGGAAACATCATATAACCTACCTAGCAAGCTTGCATAAATGGATAACAGAACAGGATTTAGGAGAGATAGTAAAAAAAAATTATTATGAGGTAGAAAAGGCAGGAAATTGTGGAGATCCGTAATCGCCAACTTGCTGAAGAGACATGGTACATAGAAGAAGGAAAAAAGGTTAAATCTGCATGTTTTTCAAAAATGAATGTTAAATAGTCTGATTCGCATTAAAATTAGCTGAAATTTAATTAGCAAAAAACCATTTATTATAATCACAAATAATGTAATCAGAAACTTATTGTTATCAGAATATGTCTGTCCCAATTAGTTTAATTAAAATGAATTAAAAATTATCTGCTTTTGATAATCAATGTTCCATGCTGTTTATTACAATGAATTTATAACAACTGTAAACTATTCCAATCTTTATAGTCTTGTGTAAAATCATATCAGCCAGTTATTATCATCTTAAAGACCAAATCCATAAAAGATGACAATAAGCAACTTCCACTACATTAGGTGCATGCAAAAGTTTTCAGCATTCTATTTTTTCAAACTAAAGACTGAATACAAAGATGAAATGCTGGAAACATTTAGACATGCTTAAACAGATACATTAGACTGTTTAAGACATTTTTATATTTATACATTCTTTTTTATAGATACAAATATTTAAGCAAATGCTCTGTTTATAATAAACAGTATTAACAACATTAACCAGACTGAATCTCTGAGAAATTGTCATAGAAAATATGTGTCCCCCGACAGGAATCGAACCTGTATCATATACAGAACCATCATATATATATATATATATATATGATGGGCTCTCCCATCATATTCGATGTATGAGGATCAAGCAGCTCAGTTACTAGGAACCAACCACTCAGACACAAGCACATATGATTTGATTATAGTGGTAAATGCTTTATGCAGAACCAACTACATTTTTTGATGGGCCGAATACAGAGACCTGGTGCACTACATGCCACAAGGTCCCCAAATGACCCTCTGTATGTTCTGAATTCAGAGTTGTCCTTCTCCTAGATGAGTTGCCATCCAAGGCTATAGAATACAGTCTTTCCTGCTATTTTCCCCTAGTTGGAGAGAGAAGAAGTGGATTAATACCTTTCCCAAGGGTATTAGCATGTAAGTGAATGTAATGCATTCAACTGGAATTTGAACTCGGCTCTCCGATTCCTCAACCCAAGCCGCTATCCACTACACTTTAGACTAATTTTTTGAGATAATCCTATTTACCTACCATCAGTATGGCTGATGCTAATCTCCAGGAGATTGACTCATTTGTTTTCTTGTTCTTATTTTTTCCACTGACATGAAGTGGGAAAACAATTAGTTTACTGAATAAAGTGCTAAGTCTGCAGCTAGTCTCATGCTAGGCATTTTTTCTCACCAGACTCTATATATATATATATATATATATATATATATATATATATATATATATATATATATGTGTCTACCATTCATCCATGCACTGAATATTGCTGCCACATCTTGTCTGGTGCACCTGCTATATAGTTAGAGATTCTTAATAAAATACAAAGAAGAATCTGCAAAGTTATTGGTCTTGACCTGGCATCTTGGTTTCAGTCACTTTCTCACAGCTGTAACATAGCTTCTCTGTGCCTTTTCTATAAACATTCTTCTGATGAACTTTAGTCTATGGTAGCTAGGCTTTATGAATTTAAGCACAATATGAGATTGGTGCCATGGTCTCATCGTTTTACAGTTGGAATGGCAAGATGTTACTCTAAGTTCTATGCTAACAGTTTCTTCTATCACACTTCTTGCTTGTGGAACTCTCTTTTTGGTTTCTTGTTTCCCAGTCAGCTTTGATCTCCAAAAATTTAAATGCAATGTCAATCATTATTTTCTATCATTTTAATGCTTGTTCTTTTATTGTAATTTCTCCTTAATAGTATATTTTTGTCATATTCTCTAACACTCAGTAACCACTTGCATCTTAGTGGCTTTATTGCCGTGCTTGAAGTGAAATGATTAAAAAAATAGAGAAAATGACAAACATATATAAAAAACAAATATTTAGAAGAAAGACTTGATCAATTTATGTGTTCTTTGCTTGCTACAATTTCATTCTTGTACATCTAGTAATGTGTATTTACTGCTTGTTTCACTTATTCTACTGAATGGTCCATTGCAATAAAAAGACTTCCTTATATTGTCATTTTCTGATTTGTCATTCTTTTCAGAGGTATGCTCATTTAAAATTTATAACTGGAAATTGTAAAAAGTTGAAGCTACTTTCTCCCTTTTCATAAGTCTATACCACTCAGCACATATGGGGAGAAACTGAAGAACTGTATATATATATATATATGTGTGTGTGTGTGTGTGTGTGTGTATTTTAGCTAGTGAAATGAATTTATACAGAAACAAGAGAAATGCATACATAGTGAAACCAAAGAAGTGTACACACATCTATATATATGCATATGTGTGTAGACTGAAGAAATACATATATGACCTGAAGAAATGCTAATCACAAACACACACATATATATATGAGAGAGAGAGAAGAAGCAATTCTATAGGGTAAATTAAGTGTATGTAGAGAAAAACTGAAGAGACATATTCTTATATATATATATATATATATATATATATAATTATTTATTTAAATATTATAACATAAATATGTCATAAAATCACTACAAAAATAGCCATTTTGTTTCAACACGTCTGGTGTCTTATCAAGTGATGATGTTGAATGTAGTGATTTTATAACATATTTATGTTATAATATTTAAATAAATAATTATATCTGCTCTACTCTGTATTGA
The DNA here is from genome assembly GCA_964036315.1 of Acanthosepion esculentum. Classification (NCBI taxonomy): domain Eukaryota; kingdom Metazoa; phylum Mollusca; class Cephalopoda; order Sepiida; family Sepiidae; genus Acanthosepion; species Acanthosepion esculentum. Next base: position 130,904,028 of record OZ038476.1, read on the forward strand.
GCACTCTTTTAAGAATAATAATTGTTGGTTATTGGAATTTATTCCGTATATACCAATCCTATACTTGGGTATATATATATATATATATATATATATATACGATGCTGGAGAAATACCTCCCACATAAAAGTAAGACATTAGTGTCTTCATTTAGGTAATGTCTTAATATTATGTTGGAGGTATATATAGGAGGCATTTCTGACACATCCTGTGTGTGTGTGTGTGTGTATATATATATATATATATATATATATATATATATATATATATATATATAGGATTAAAATATAAATCCATTACTTCTATATACATACACACACACAAACACAGAGGGTGCGACAGATAAATTGTCATCTAAATTACGCAAAAATGAAAATGGCACTGACATCTCATTTTAACAATATATTTACCAAAATGACACAAAAATATCTTGAAATGCTAAAGAGTAAATTTTTTAAATAAAATCACCATTGGCATCAACCATGGCCTCCACACAATTTCGGAATCTCCAGTTGAACTCTTGATCAACTGCATCCCACACATAATAATCAAGGAGGTTGCAGTCTGGGGAGGTTGCTGGTCAGATGTAAGGGATAATGTGGTCACAGAAATTGTCTGACAGCCATGACTGGGTTCTTCAGCTTGTGTGGTGTGGTGCTGAGTCCTGTTGCTAGACAGAGGGTCTTCCAGCAGCCATCCTCTTGACCCAGGACAGCACTACCTCCTCAAGGCACTTGAGGTAGGCCATCATCTATTTTCTTACCAGAATGATCAGATTCAATTTTCTGAGCTTCCGTACCTTCGTAATCACCATTAGACGTATCCAACTCTTTCTAAATCCTCAACACTGTCCTCAGATTAACACCCAAACATACTGAAATGCTTGTATTGGAGTTCCAGCATGAATGTCCAGCAGTACAGCATGTCATTTCCAAATTCCTGCCAGAGTGAATTTTGTTATGGTGTGTTCTTTTTTCTCACAGATGGTGCCCAACTGACCCTACTTTACTGTTCAGTTGACAGAATCAAAAACAATGCGCAGATTATAAATATGCAATGGTGACAATTTACCCATCACACCAAAAACAAGAAAACCGACCTTTCTGCTTCAGTTTCACCACCTCTGGTATCGTAGGCAATGTGTTAGGTGTGGCAAAACTGTGTTAATGGAAAAGTTGATTTTCCTGTTAAATTATACAACATAAATCTTGTAACATGTTTTTATAGATGTGATGTTAGTAGATGTGCTGTTTGTAGTTGAGTGTTTTGAAATATTGGTACTAAACTACTCTTCTTCTTCTTTTATGTGCTGGGTCTTTTCAGGACGTAGGTGATCATGGCTCTCCACTTTCCCCTATCCATTGCAGTTTTCAATATGTTTTGTCCTTTTGTTACTTCTACCAGATCATGTTCTGCCATCCACTTGCTTAAGCACGCTAAATATGTCACACATTGCTTTCCTTTGTCTCTCTTTCCCTCTAACTGCCCTATGAGTATCAGATTCTCCAAGCCTTCTTTTCTCATTACGTGTTACAGAAATATCAACTGCCTCTTCCCGATGTTAAGTATAAGCTTCCTCCTTGTATGCATCCTCTCCAAAACCTCATTACTGCTCACATGTCTGGTCCATGGTATCCTTAACATCCTTCTGTAGAACTATACCTCCATTGCTTTGAGTCTCTTCTTCATCTTTGAGGATACTGTTCAATATTTGCTGCCATAAAGGAGGAGAGACATCACATAGCAGTTCAGTACTCTTTTCTTTGTTACCAATGAAATCCTCCTGTCTCGTAATACTCTGCTTAGAATTTGGAATGCGTCTTTGGCCATCCCAATATGGCTTTGGATCTCAGTGTTGCACTTACCTTCCACTGTCAGAAAACTTCTGCATCTCTTTGATTTTAGTGTCCCTGACCTGTAAATTGTATTTCAGGCTCATCTTTTTACTGATAATCCTTCTGTAGGAGGTTTTGTAATTTCCTTTCTGTGTCTGCTATCAGAACTGTGTCATCTGTGTATCTTATGTTGTTAAGATTTTGGCCACCAATGATGAATCCTGGTAGGATTTCCAGTTCTCTCAGAACTGCCTCGCTGTATAGGTTGAATAAATCTGGCGAGAAGACACATCCTTGCCTTACACCCCTTTATATTTTTGTATATCTGCTGAACTCATTCTCTGTGTGAATGCAGGACATTTGCTGCTAGCATAGGTTCTTGATTATTCTAATATCTTTTCCAAATATATCAAGGTTGCTGAGCAGTTCCATCTTGTAACATATTTTGTCAAACGCCATTGCGTAGTCTATAAAACGTATGTGCATGTCCTTCTGCATTTGTATTGCTCTTTCTGATAACATTCTGAGCACGAATATCGCCTTCCTTGTTCCAGTGTCATTAATGAAGCCGCACTCTTCTTGTCCTATCTCTGACCTGATCCTGCTGTGTGCTCTATTCATCAGAATACTGATGATGAGTTTTGTTATGTGGCTCATTAGGCTGATTGTTTGGTGGAGTTCACATTTTGTTTGCACCAGGTTTCTTAGGTAGTGCTATAAAAATAGACCTGCTAAGATCTTCTGGCATATCACCACTGTTGTAGATTTCATTTATTATTTCTGTAATCTTGTCTATGCCAAAATTATCTAAGGCTGTCAGCATTTCTGTTACAATTCCATCTGGCCTTATTTTTGTTGAATTTGGCCAGTGCAGCTTCTACTATAGTTTTTAGAATTTTAGGCCTCACAGTAGTTCTGTGTATTGCTGGTTGTTCTCTTTCATCATGGAAGAGTTCTCCAATATACTTGCTCCAGCATTGAAGAATTTTTTTCTTCTCTAATATGAGTGTTACATCCTTTGATTTTAAGCAGCTTGTTGATGAGCACATCTTCTGTCCTGTTAGTTGCTTTATTTGTTTGGCATATCTCCTTTCATATCTCCAACACAAGCCCCTTTTCAAAAACAAGGTGTCCCTTTGAGTAGGACTGCTATCTAAAATAAATTCAAACCCCAATTCCAGACAATTGAGGGCTGATGAGGATTGGCCTTAAATTGTGCCAGTCTTAAATAGACTATACCCACATGAGGCAAGTTTGGATTTTTGCTGTAAAAAATGTGTGTGTATATATATATATATATATATATATATATATATATATATATATTTAAACAAAACGGACATCATGTTATACCTTAGGTACCTTTCAACCAACACTTTTTCAAAGGTATACGTTGGCAAATTGGAAAAGAATCAAAGACACACTCAATATAATGAATGAGGAGAGAAAGTTGAAAAAGTGTTAGTTGAAAGGTACCTAAGGTATACACATGATGTCCATTTTGTTTAAATTTATGTTTTATTTCTGCAGGTACAAATCACTATATATATATATATATATATATATATATATATATATATATATATATATTACTTGCACATGTAGAAAATTTACATATTAACTTAACAGGTCTGAAACAAAATAAAATTAAAAAATACATTCCAAGCAACGTCAAAGAAAAATGATTTCCTATTACTTACAATTAGAATTTCATATTAATCAATGATCATTTATTGAAAAGTGTGGTAGACTCTAAATACTTCTTAATTTCAGGGACCAAATGCACTGGGTTGGATGGGTTAGGGAGATGGGAGTTGAAGTCACTTGGTAAGGGGGAACTTCAATGAGGTGCTAGGGTGACCAACCTTCTTTTAAAACCTTGAAAATGGCAATTTTGCAATTCAAATAAAATAAAAAAAAAAAAAACAAAGTAACCCGAATGTAGGTTTTCAATAATAAGTTTATAATCGGATGTAGTACAGAGACAGAGTCGAGAGTATGCTAAACCTCAATAGGTGTTAACAAACGAAGTCGCTCTTGACTGTCTACTGTGGTCATACTTAATCGGCAAACAGTCCGTCCATTATCGTGAATGGGGAAGTTGGGTTATACCATCACAACACCTCCCCGCAAAGCTGAAATTCTCACTTTTGAAAATTTCTGCTTCTAATGTCGTCTTCTGTTTGGATCCGGGCTAAAACGCTCCACTGGTTTTCTTTCCCGTGTGCTCCTTCTTTTAGTCGTCACAATTAGATCCTTTTTTGGCAAAGATAATTTTCGCTTTTCAGCTCGTAAGGCTGGTCCATGCGATACAGGTTCATATACACTATTAGGTAGTGTCATGTTAAAAGCATCGCATAGCACTTCCATCGGAATTTCTTCTTCGCTTTTTTCACTTTCTTCACCATATCGTGGTCTAATCTGATTGATGTGTCTTTCACACGTAAATTTTTTACTTTTAATCGTGTAGATCACTTTACCAATCCTTTTCTGGATTATGCCATCCATCCAATAGCTTTTTCCACTTTGAAAATTTAAAAAAAAAACTTTGTCTCCTGAAGTGTACTTTTTTATGTTGACTTTTTCCTCTTTCTTAGCAACTTTTTTCTTTTGATAGGGTAACAATCTATCGAAAATTGATCTAATTTTCCTTGCAAACATAATTTTCGCCGGTGACATTTTCGCATCGTTGTTCTCATTAGGAGTTACCCTATATATTGCTAAGAACTTCTGAATAGTTCTTTCTTCCGTGTCCATACCTTGATTTTTACGTAAAGCACGTTTAAAAGAGTCAACAAATTTCTCGGCTTGACCGTTCGACCTGGGATGACACACTGGTGTAGTTATATGTTCAATGTCTAAGGCAGTACAGAAATTCTTAAACTCTATACTTGTGAACACCGTACCATTGTCACTAACCAATGTCCTGGGAACCCCGAAACGACTGAAAATTTCATCCAATGCACTGATGGTGTTCCTAGATGTAGGATGCTTGCACTTGACTACCTCAGGCCATTTCGATAAAGAGTCCACCAATATCAAATAATAGTACCCATTAATTGGTCCAGCATAGGCTATATATAGACGTGCCCACGGCAAATCCGTTTTCGGCCGAGGATTCATTTTGACCGGAGGTCACCCTTGCAGCCAATTGACAACCTCTACATAGTCTTACAAAAACTTCAATATCCTTGTCCATTCCTGGCTAATATATGTAACCACGCATGAGTGATTTCATCCGAGACATTCCAGGATGACCGGTATGAAATTCTTTCAGCATATCTGTACGTAGAGATAGAGGTATAACAATTCTATCTGCGTACATCAACGTGTTGTCGCAAATTGAGAAAGGTGAAATCTGAGTTCCCTTTTTCTGTTTTTTGTTCCATCTTGTCTGGTTCTTTAAATTCACAATATAGTGATCTTTTTCCGCTTCTTTTTTTATTTGGTCCAAAGTTACCGGCAATTCCCTGACTGTATTCAACAAGAGACCTGATATTTCTTTTTCCTCAGTTAATGCTGCTATAACCGTCTCTTCTAAAATTTCTTCCTTTTTTGGGATTAGCCTTGACAGTCCATCCGCATGCCCATGTTCTTTAGATTTGACATATTCCATCCTAAAATGGTAATTAAGCAGGGTTACACCCCATCGCTGTAAACGATTAGCTGTATGCGTAGGAATGCCTTTTTTACCTCCAAATATTGTAAGTAACGGTTTATGGTCCATTTGAAGTACAAATGATCTACCATGTAAAAAGCGATGGTATTTTTTAACCCTGAACACAATTGACAAAGCCTCCTTCTCGATCTGGATATAATTTTTTTCAGCCGGAAGAAGAGTCCTCGACGCGTGCGCGATCGGTTTAGTAGTGTCATCTTCATATTTGTGTAGCAGTGCAGCCCCCACTCCGTATAAACTTGCGTCAGTTGCCAGGATGATCTCTTTCTCAGGATCATAATGTGCTAAGGCGAGATCTGAGAGTAGGCATTTTTTTATTTTCTGAAAAGCCGTCTCGCAATCTTTCGACCAAAACCATTTCTTGTCTTTTTTCAACAATTCGTTAAGGGGGGCTCTTAAATCATATATTTTAGGTATGTAGATTGCATAATATTGGGCCAACCCCAGAAACAATTGTAGTTTCGCAACTGTGTCAGGTGCAGGCATGTTCTTAATTGCATTGGCTCTCTGTGGATCCGGTTTCCTGCCTTCACTGTCTATCACCTGTCCGAGGTATGTAATTCTTTTCATGAAGAATTTACACTTCTCGTGGCTTAATTTAAAGCCAAAATCTTCTAGTCTTTTAAATATCGCTCTGATGTGCGTTTTATGTTCTTGAACATTCTTACTTTTGACTAGAATGTCATCTAAATAGGCGGTACCAAACTCAAGGCCTGCCAGCATAGTGTCCATCACCTGTTGGAACAAAGCTGGGGCGACCTTTAAGCCGAAAGGAAGCCTATTTAGCTTATAAATACCTTTATGTGTATTTATACACAAATATTTTGAGCATTCGTCACTCACTTTAATCTGCAAGTATGCTTCAGACAAGTCGATTTTTGAAAAAATCTTACCACCATTCAACTTTGAAAAAATATCTTCTGGTGAAGGTAGTGGATAACTGTGATTTTTAAGGCAATCGTTTAACCCTGTTGAAAAATCTGCGCACACTCTTATTTTTCCGTTTTTCTTCTTAACGTAGACTGTGGGCGAGGCCCAATCAGCATGGTCAACCTTAGATATCACTCCAATTTTTTCTAGCCTTTCCAATTCCTTATTAATTGTATCTAAGGAGGAAAAAGGTACGTTCCTCTTAGGTTTAAAAATTGGTTTCACATTTTCCTTGAGTTCAAATTTGACTTCCGTCTTAGTACATAAACCCAACCCCTCAGAAAAAACTCTGGGATATTCTTCTTTTAATTCATTCATGAATTTTTCATTTTTAATACTTTTTTGTTTTTCTGCACTGTTTATTACGTTGCAAAAGGAGTTAATCGGGAGTTCAAACAAATCAAAAAGTACTATCCAGTCTATTCCAAAAAGACATGAATTAATCCCTTGGATTACATACACTTTCGTTTTTGCAGTCTTGCCACATAACGAAATATTGCACTTTAATTCTCCCATAAAGTTTAATTTTTTTCCTGAAACCCCTCTAGCGGTTTGTTTGGTTTCAGATAATTTGGGTCTTCCAATATTTTTCCATGTTTGTTCATCAATGATGCTTATGTCTGAACCAGAATCCAATAGAAAAGTAATTGTATGATTATCCATACGTACGTCTACGTATTTTCTATTTTTACCATTCTGAATTTCTTTTTCTGATAATACCAGGCTTACATCTTGTAATTTCCTTTTCTGGCAAACGGAATATTTATGCCCTTTTTTTCCGCACGATTGGCAGAATTTATTTTTGTACCAACACACGTCTTTGGTATGGTTTTTATTTCCGCATGATTGGCAGAATTTATTTTTGTACCAACACGTGTTTTTGGTATGGTTATTTTTTCCACACGTCTCACATTTTTCTGTCTTTTTGGCTTTTGGGGTTTTTTGAGTTTTTACGTGTCGAACATTAGCAACACTTTTTCCCTCAATTTGTGTATTATCCCTTTTTACGTTTATGAGACGTTGGCATTCTTCGGTCACCCTTTGTAATGTTATGTTCGAGTCTTGCTCGACCATTATTAATATTCTCGACGTAATTTCTTTATATTTAGGATCAGTTAGTCCTTGAAGAAAAATTAGGCACTTGAATACATCTTTGGAAATTTCTTCTAACTTGAATTGTTCAACCAGAGAGTTCAATGTTCCTGTGTATGCCAGAAAATCCTCGTTATCTGTTTTAACAATGTTTAGACATCTGTATCGCGTGTGAAACAGACTATTTCTTTCGTCAAATATTTTTGACAGAATACTTATAGTTTCTTCAAACGAAACTTCTTCTGGTTTTCTGGGCAATATCAAGTTTGAGTACTTCGTGTTCTCGTTTGTCCCTAGTTTCTGGACTAATAATGTTACTCGTTCCTCATCCGACCAATGTTGACATCTCTTGGTAAATATAGTTTCGAAACGTTTAAAGTATGCTGGAAATGTAATGCCCGAATCAGGTTCATATATAAATTCGGATAATGAATTTGCTATTCCTTCGGCAGAAAAAACAGTTTTTTCTTTCTCCAGATGACTGTTTTAGAATTTTTTCGCAACTTTTTTGCTGTTGTAATATTTGTTGTTGTAACTCTTGGTGCTGTTGTTGTTGCTGTTGTAAGCTTGTACACAGCATTTTAGTCATTTCGACTAATTGCTCCATCCTGACTTTATTCAGAATTCGACAAAAAAAAAAGTTTTTTTTTTTTTTTTTTTTTAAACGGTTAACAGACAATTTACAGCCGTAATATTTTTACAACCCGTACTTTTTACTTGAATAATGAATTATTAGACCGGCTCGCATTTGAGTCACGGTTCAATATATACTGTTCAAATCACAATTTAACAGTAAAAATTTTCTTACTTTTCAAAAAGTTTCCTTTTGCCTTGTGACTCCGCTTTCGAAATCCTATTCGGCGTCAACTGATATATATATATATATATATATAATTTTTTTTTTTTTTTTCCAAAACTTTGCTGGTAATTTTTTTTTTTTTTTTCTTTGGTGAAGTTCGTTCCACAATCCTCGTCGCCAGCTGTTATATCTCGTGCAAGATATAATAAACAAAGTAACCCGAATGTAGGTTTTCAATAATAAGTTTATAATCGGATGTAGTACAGAGACAGAGTCGAGAGTATGCTAAACCTCAATAGGTGTTAACAAACGAAGTCGCTCTTGACTGTCTACTGTGGTCATACTTAATCGGCAAACAGTCCGTCCATTATCGTGAATGGGGAAGTTGGGTTATACCATCACAACACATATGCTATCCATTTTACTTGTTACTGCTTTTGGAAGTTTTCAAGGGATGTAATTTTTGTTACTTAGTAATGATCTTTGTCATTCTGTAGTGTTATTGGAATTAAATTCTCTATATATTTTTTAACCAATAAAATTCCATCAGAATGTTTGTCGAATAAAATATAATTACTGGGCAAATACTGCCAAAATACTTGCAGATGTAGTTGTGGACCTACCTCGTGTAATCTTTGGACCATTTAGAAAACAACAATAATAATTTCTTTTCCCACTCCTGCAAATTTGGGAAAAGATTTTCACAAGTCAGTGTGAAATTATTTTTTTAGTGAAAACCTTGTATTCAAAAATTTCACACCTATATGTGAAATTAAAATTTGAATCCCCTTACAGATATAAAAATAGAAGTATACTTCTTCTCAAGGCTCACAACAATTTTAGAGGTCAGTTTGATCTGCACATGCCTACACACACCAGCAGCCACCAACTAAGGACTCGTCCATGCACAGAATAGAAGGAAATAACCAGCAGCTGCCAACTAAACCCTTGTCTATGAACTCACAAACATATTAGACTGATCATCATAAAGTAAGTCTGACCACACATTTCACACTACACTAAGAACACTTAATTACTTGATAAAGCAAACTTCACCGCAGGAAAAACGAACATTTTGTTATTGTATATTTCTGAAAAGAATATTATTTCAACTGACATTTTGCTTCTATTTTAACCCCAGAAAATAACTTTTATATATATATTTAAAAGATGCGTTGTTGTTGTTGTTAAATGTCTGGAATCCTGACACTCAGATAGGAACAAAAACCTTGGTAGACGGATCCCAACAGTGTCAGTCTACAAGATTTGATGAAGGGTTATTTGAGTTCTTTAAGACTGAGAGGATTCATTTGCTTGAAGCCATTTTTAATCATTGATCTGAGAAAATGGTTTTAGAGAGATGACAGTTTGGACATTTCTGAAGGAGTTGGATGCCATGCATGATATTCATATGAGTCTAAATCTGACAAGGCTATTTCAAAACAATCACTCAAGTTCTTAGATTGATATTTTCGTTTTGTGATGTTCGATAAAACTATCCCTAGTAAAACCTATCCTCTGTTCAATTTCCTTATCTCAAATAGTAAATTTGTTATAACTGACTCATACACCAATGTATTTGTATTTTTTTTTATTTTTTTAAATCATATCGCCCCAAGCAAGGCCAGAGGCCACTATCGCGCAAGGGGTTAAAGAAGGGTTGGAGGAAGAGCAGATAGGAGTGGCAATGGAGGGGATGAGGGAGAAGAGAAAGACAGTGGGTCGATCAAGGCAAGGGGGCCACAAAAGATCCGGAGCGAGAGCAGATAGAAATGAGAAAAGAAAGGATGTGGAGAAGGGAAGCGGATAGATCAAGGCAACTGGAGATGTCGATTGACGCTACACTTAAACCTTTGGAGATTCTATTTGTCAGGGAAACAGTAGTAGGGAAGGGAGTTCCATAGGCAGGATGTGAGAGACATGAAGCTACTGGAGTAGAAGAGACGTCTACACCTAACAGTTTCCACGGTGTAGGGGTGGGAGCGGGATGCCAGCTTGGTGGGGCGTTTAAATTCATGAGGCCTGGGGACAAGTGAACGCAACTCCTCAGAGCAATTACCGTGGAAGTATTTGTAAAAAAGGCAGAGCGAGTCAACATCGCGTCTGTGAGAGAGCGACTGCAGACGAGATGACAGATCAGAGCCAATCACATTGCCTATCCGTCTCTGGATCTTATCAAGAACCCCGAGGCAAACAGCAGGGGCTCCAGACCATATATGGCAGCAATACTCCATGCATGGGCGAATGGTCGATTTATAGACTATTGTTTAGCATTAATTAATTCTGCATTCTGAATTTTTATCATAAATTCAGAATACATGCGATCACTACTATTATTCCAGTTCCAGATCAGAGTTTCTGTTTTGGAAAGTTTTATCATAACTCCTACTTCTTGGAACCCTTGGTAAAGAATGCTGATTTTTTGTATCATTTTGCTCTATGCAAGGCAGTAGATACACTAAGTCAGGGTTACTGAGTGTAAAAGAATAAGAAAAAAAGTATTATTAAGGAGTGAGAACAACAAAGGAGTAATCAAGAGTACAGGTGATAACGTTAATGGCATCAAATTAAAATTTTTGAAGATCAAAGTTGGTTGGAAAGCATGGAGCCAGAAGAGTTCCACAAGTAAGTAGTGTGAGAAAAGAAACTGTTAGCACAGAACTTACAGTTACATCTAGCCAGTTCAACTGTGAAATGATAAGACAATAAAGTATTACACTTAAATTCATAAAGTTTATGTACCATAGTGAAGAGCTCATCCAAACAATTACCATGAAAATATTTATCAAAAGGCACAGGGAAACTATATTACAATGATAAAAAAATGACTGTAGCTGAGATGCCAGAAAAAGAGCAATAATATTGCTGATTCTTTTGATTTTATCAAGAATCTCTAAATATACAGCATGAGTACCAGACTATATGTGGCAGCAATATTCAAAGCATGGATGAATGGTAGACTTATAGATATGAAAGATCAGGAGAGAAAAATTGTCTAGCACAACACAGTGAACTAACTTTCTTAGCAGCTAACCTAGCAATGGATTCTATATAATCTTGCCACTTCATGTCGGCAAAGAATGTAAGCCCAAGAAGGTGCAACAAGTCACTCTCATAGACGTTAGTATCAACTTGATAGGAAGCAGGAAAGGGTCTCTCAGATGATTGATAAAGAGAAGTTTTGTTTTGGAGACATTAAAAATTAACAAGCTATTCCTTGCCCCAATTAACAACAGACTGTAGATCATTTTTTTATATCAGCTGCTAATTTGACTTTATCGGACTGATCAAAAATAATTTTATTATATACTTTATATTCTTATCAATGTTAGTCAGCTGAACCTTGGATGATACAAAGATTGAATTTCTGGCAATGTTGAGGCATCTTTTTAAACTTGGCCTCAAAGCTACTGAAGCTGCTTTCAAAATACAAGAAGCGGAAGGAAATGAAACAATACCTGACCATACTGCACAAAAATGTTCAATCATTTTAACAAAGTTAACTTGTCCCTTGCAATAAAGACTACAAGTGGATGACAATCATTTGTTGATTACAATGATTTAATATGCAAGATAAAGTAGATCCCAACCAGGATCACTCAAACAATTCAAAAGATACCATATATTCTTCTATGTGTCATGTTGTTTCAGGACATTGGCAATCATGGCTCTCCACAATTTCCTGTTCTTTGTAGCACATTTTGTCTTTTTGCTATCTCTCCTATGCCCTGTTCTGCAAACCATTTATACAAACTTGTTAGGTAGGTTTTTCTGTTTTCCTCTATGTCTTGGCTTCAATATATCCTGTGAGTGTCCAATTTTCCAAGCCATCTTTCCTCATTATGTGTAAACTTAAAAAATATACAAAATCACTTGATAGGTTCTCTGTAAAAATAAAGTTGATTAAAACGAAGAAAAATACTTTTCATATATCCCATGATTTAAATAAAGAATGAAATTCACTCTGCTGAACATGTGATAGGCTATCCAGAAATTGGAGAAATTTGACCCCTAAAACTTTACCCTGACACTGACTTAACACTAATCCCTTCAAAGTAGTGAGTCCTTCCCAAAGTCTGACCAAATATCAAAATTTATTTTAGAATTCCTTCTTGGTCAGGATGAGAACTTTTGTCCCCAACCTCCTTGATTCTAAGCCGATTCTAAATTTTCACCCATCAAGATGAATTGTTGCACTCTCAATCTTTAAATTAAGTAAGAGCTTCCTTCTCTTACACTTGACAATCTCAACAACTGGTAAAAATCATGAGTGGGGTTAATCCTGAGTGACAAAAGTTTTCCAGGCAACAAACAAACAAACCACTGTTGAGAGAGAATAAAATATTAGCTTTTATTACTCTCCACTAGGTGATCTTATTCCAGTCAATCGAGGTGATGTCTCTATTAAAGCTGAAGTCTTGAGCTGGTTGACTGATCTCACTCACTTTGCTGTGCAGTAAATTTTATTTTTTATTTTACTCTTCAATCACAGTTTCGAGGATATTTTAGGACATGAGTTAACCCCGGGTCTTGAGATGATCTCTTATGATCCATCATGAAAAATGATGGAAAAATAGTCAGGCCCTTATAGGGCTCAAGAAAATACCTGAGCCCACCTGCTATGCTCTGTATTGACAAAAGTAAGATCAGACCAAAAATGAAGTATTACTGCTATATCCGAGCTGGAGCTGCCAAATCCTCACTTAGAGATGTTAGTGATCATGGCTCTCCACAATTTCCAGCACTTTGAATCTCTTAATAAATTTTATCTTTTTGTTATCTTACCTAAACCTTGCTCCACCATCCAATTACTCAAGCTTGTTGAGTAGGTTATGTATTGTTTTCCCCTGTCATGTCACTCTTACTTTCACTCTATCCTGTGTGTAACAAATTTTTCAAGCCTCCTTTCCTCGTTATGTGCCCTAGAAAATTCAACTGTCTCTTCCTGATATAAAATATAAATGTCTTTTTCATTTTCAGTAAAATTTTGTTGCTCACGTATTCGATCCATGGTATTCTCAGCATGCTTCTATAAAACCACATTTCTGTTGCTTCAAGTATCTTCTTCATCTGTGTGGAGATTGTCCAGGACTCACTTCATTTTAGAGGATTGATATTACATAACAGTTCAGAACTCTTTTCTTTGTTCCTAATGAAATTCTTCTGCACAACTGCAAATTGTTCTACTTAAGAATAACCTTTAAATGTTCATTTCCTGATTAGAAAGCAATTCTCGGATTACTTTAAAAATTTTATTTGTAAATAAATGGCAAGTGAAGAATTATTAGCCATCACGAAATAGCATTTTTTTTTTCTGTTAGAGATGAATTTGAAAAACTGGAAAAATTCCAAGAATTTAACAAAATGCCTAAAACAAATAAAAAAAAAGTTATTATAATTGAATTTCAAGAACTTAAATCGAACATGCAGCCAACATTGTAAAGAAAAAAAAAATGTTTTCTTTTTTTATTAGTTGTGCTTGTGCCTCCAGAACTCTCATTAAATGCATCATTTCCAAGGTTAAGAAAAAATTATCCTTCTGAATCGGTACAGGTAATTCAGTAGAAGCCAATCTTCCATACCAGGAGTTCAGTGTCTATTCCTCTCTTTTCTTTTGGGTCTTCTCTGTCTTATTGATTTAGTCTGTCCCTATATTTTTTCACTTTATCTTCTCTTTCTTCAAATATATTATTATCTTTCCACATATCTCTCAGTTGCAATGAGTGTATCTTTCTCCCTATTTGAAACCTAAGACTCTTTTCCATTTTATCTCATAGTGATATTATTTTTTTAATTTTATTTTTCTGTCTATATATTTTGTTTATTTTTTGATATAATTTTTTTATAATTTCTTCATCTCTCTCATCACATCTTTAAATGTATGCCTCATCCTAATTTCTACAATTTCAGCCTCTTCAGCTCATTTTCTCAGTTATTTTGACTTGTGGTTGGTCGAGCATGGTGTTCCTTCTTCAGCCTGTTAATATTTTTGTAGCACATGGTAGTAGTCACAGTGGTCTAGGAAAGTTAGTTCTGCTTACATGCAGCTGATATGTGTACTAGTTTCTCTTAGTACTGGTTGTGGCTGATGCTCATTCCTATTTGAGGAGATTAGCACTAGCAAACATGCAAAAAGAGATATCAGTTTAGGGCCTCCATACATTGAGTAATGTATTCTTCTATGTGCCATGTTTCTTCAGGATGTAAGAAATCATGACTCTCCACAGCTTCCTGTCTTTTGTAATTGCTAGTAAGGTTTTTCTTTTTACTATCTCTCCTAATCCAAGCTCGTTAAGTAGGTTATTTGCTGCTTCACTATCTCTTGTCTTCAGTATGTCATGTGAGTGTCAAATTCTCCTCGCCTCTTTCCTCATTACATGCCCTAGATGTTTTAATTGTCTCATTCTGGCTAGCACCTAACTTAGGAGGTTAGCATTAACAAAGAAACATACATGAAAGAAAATGAAAATATATCTATTTAAGGCCTCCATACATGAGTACTATGGGTATGTGGCCAAATGGTTAGAACATTCACATTCTGACCATGAGAACTGGGTTCGAATCTCACCATGGTCAATTTGTTAGGAAGGAGACTCACTGAGGTTATCGGTATCAGACTGGAGGGGGTCAAACCCAGCATGTGGCACTCTTGGAAAGTGCCTGAAAACCATACCATTGGTTGATCCAAGCCTTGTGAGTGAAATTGGGTAGACAGAACCCTTGAGTACCATCGATAGGTGTGCAAGCACAAAGTCACAAGTCATCGTGTGCTGGCCTTGTTTAAATTGTTGATCACGCTATATAAAACGCTCTTTCCCAGAAACTGTAACTAAGGTCTGCTTAGCACAGTTGCAGTATAAACCACAGGTGGACTATGTGGGTGTTGAATAAACACAAATGTGCCTGAGCAAGCGTCTGCAAAAGGGATTGGCTAGCCAACCTAGTAGACATACTGCATTCTTCTTGTATGCACCACGTTCCTTTTGGATGTGGGCGATCATGGATCTCCACAATTGTGGCACTTAGTAAGGTTTGTCCTTTTGCTATCTCTCCTAATCCCTGTTCTCCCAACCGATTACACAATGATGTTAGGTTTACTTATTCAATGCTCTTTCCTTTGTCTTTCTTGCCTTCAATATGTCCAAGATTTCTTTTATCATTATATGCCAAAGGAATTTCAAATATCTTTTTCTGATGATAAGTATAATTGTTCCTTCATGCATGAATTAGTTTTGTTCCTCTCCTAAGATGTGGATATGAAACCTTAGTCCATTTCACTAACATATATATTGCCCATTTCCTCATAGTAAAACTCAGGTCTATACTGGGCAGAGGATACTAATTGCTGTCATACCAACCAGCTAAGAGAGAAAAGAGGTGTCTTGTGTGACCTTTTTTGTGAGCACACAGAATTAATAATTCCTTTCTTAATGAAGTCTCTTGATTGGTTGATTTTGCCATAATCCACTTTTTGGGTTCCTTTCTTTTTGTAATGTGTCTTTTTAAAGTTTTTTCTTGGCTACTTTTTTTGCTACATCATAACAAAAGTATTTCTAGGTTGTGAGTTGGGGAAGGAAAGCTAAAGGAGAAATGTATTTTGGTGTAGCCATATTTGAATATGTGATTTTGTATTTATAATTTTGTCAGCTGTTCCATACACTGTTTATTTAATGTCTAACCATCAATATTCTTTTCAAAATGGTTGCCCCCTTGTCTTTTAAGTTCCAGTTATCAATAAAATGTACATTATAGGCCAAATATTTGGAGCAACACACTTGATTTCAAAGAAGCACCTAAAAACTGGAGGTGGCTTGCATCTTCCCAATCTAATTTGCCAAAGGGACTTTCTCTTTCTGAATGATTTTATCATATATTCAATAATAATAACAAAACATTTCAGCCATTGTATCCTCCAGCCTTCCTTAGGTGTATATTGATCTGGGTAACATACAGGAAATTTTGAACCGAACACTTTATTTAATCAATGGGAGTAGACTGTTCTCACTCCACTGCTCATGTTTAGAGATATCATCTAGCTCTTATTTTTTTTATTTAGTACTGATCAGTTATTGCTCACCAGTTTCCACTGAGTACAGGTACACACTGCCCAAACTCAGGCTTGAACTCACAGCCACTATGTCAAATACTTTTCTACCCAAATAATTTCTTCTTTCTTACAGTGTCAAATGACATTCTAATTTTGATATCTTTTCATTCTTCTCATCTTTCTTTCCTTTCTGTTTTTCTCAGGTAATTTCTCCCCAAGTGATAATGCCACAAAGATTCAAAGGGTTACTGTGAGTGAAAGAGAATTAGAAGACTAGTGAGTAGATAGGGAAATAAAAGAACAGGATTTAGGAAGACAGAATATGAAGACTGAAGTTGCCCCTAAATTTTGGAAGATTGTAGATGGCAGGAAATCAAGAAACCAGTGAGTTCTACACATGAGAAGAAAGAAACTATTAAAGTAGAACTTATGGTTACCTCTAGCTATTTCAACAGTAAAATGATGAGACCTAATTACCAATCTAGTAGTACCCTTAAATTTATGTGGATGAGGTACCAAGGGAAAAAGTTTATTAGAACAATTGCCGTGAAAATATTTATAGAAAAGAAACAGGAAAACCACATCATGTCAGTGAGAAAGGGACTGATGTTGAAATGCAAGGACCAATAGTAAAATTGCCCCTTCTTTGAATTTTGTCAAGAATCTCGAGATAAATACAGAACACCAGACCAAAATATGGCAACAATATTCAATGCACGGATAAATGGTAGATTTACAAATGAGCAAGATGGATAGTGACAAGAAAAATCATCTGGTACGCAACAGTGAAGCAACTTTCCTACATATTTATTATCTTTTCTCCTTTTTAAAAATAATTTTTCAATATTGTAAATCCTCTTCTCTTGTTTTCTGACTTTTTCTTCCATTTTTTCTTTCTTTATCCTTCTCAGTCTTCATTCCTCTTATTTCTATTATCTTTCTCTCTCATTCCCTTTATGATTCTTTTCCAGTTCATGTTTGCATCTTTCATTCTTTTCAGTTATTTTCCTTCTTTTAACTCCTTCGATTACCTTTTTCTTTTTTTGATGTTCTCTTTCTTTTCTTTCTTTCCCACCTCCAGTTTTCTTTTTCTTTTCTCAAACTTTATTTCTCTTCATTCCATTCTTCAGTCTTTTTTACTCTTCTTTTTCAGGTTTTTCTTTTCTTTTTTCTTTCCTTAGTTTTTATTTCTTTTCTTTCCTCGGTTTCTTCATTTTTTTTTCCTTCATCAGTCTTTCTTTCTTGTCTTTTCCTTCCTCAATCTTCCTCTTTTTTAACTTCCACGGTCTTTCTTTCTTTTCTCCTTTCTTAGTCTTTCCTCCTCTTCTTTTCTTTCCCCAGTCTTTCCATTCTTGCTTCAGAATTTCTTTTCTTTTACTTTATCAGTCTTTCTTTCTCTTCTTTTCCGACCTCAAGCTTTCCATTCAATTTTCCCTCAGTCTTTCTTTCTCTTCTTTTCTTACCTTAGGCTTTTCATTCACTCTTCCTTCATCAGTCATTTATTCTCTTCTTTTCTTACCTTAGGCTTTTCATTCACTCTTCCTTCATCAGTCATTTATTCTCTTCTTTTCTTACCTTAGGCTTTTCATTCACTCTTCCTTCATCAGTCTTTCTTCCTCTTCTTTTCTTACCTTAGGCTTTTCATTCACTCTTCCTTCATCAGTCATTTATTCTCTTCTTTTCTTACCTTAGGCTTTTCATTCACTCTTCCTTCATCAGTCATTTATTCTCTTCTTTTCTTACCTTAGGCTTTTCATTCACTCTTCCTTCATCAGTCATTTATTCTCTTCTTTTCTTACCTTAGGCTTTTCATTCACTCTTCCTTCATCAGTCTTTCTTTCTCTTCTTTTCTTACCTTAGGCTTTTCATTCACTCTTCCTTCATCAGTCATTTATTCTCTTCTTTTCTTACCTTAGGCTTTTCATTCACTCTTCCTTCATCAGTCATTTATTCTCTTCTTTTCTTACCTTAGGCTTTTCATTCACTCTTCCTTCATCAGTCTTTCTTTCTCTTCTTTTCTTACCTTAGGCTTTTCATTCACTCTTCCTTCATCAGTCATTTATTCTCTTCTTTTCTTACCTTAGGCTTTTCATTCACTCTTCCTTCATCAGTCTTTCTTCCTCTTCTTTTCTTACCTTAGGCTTTTCATTCACTCTTCCTTCATCAGTCATTTATTCTCTTCTTTTCTTACCTTAGGCTTTTCATTCACTCTTCCTTCATCAGTCTTTCTTTCTCTTCTTTTCTTACCTTCAGGCTTTTCATTCACTCTTCCTTCATCAGTCTTTCTTTCTCTTCTTTTCTTACCTTAGGCTTTTCATTCACTCTTCCTTCATCAGTCTTTCTTCCTCTTCTTTTCTTACCTTAGGCTTTTCATTCACTCTTCCTTCATCAGTCTTTCTTTCTCTTCTTTTCTTACCTTAGGCTTTTCATTCACTCTTCCTTCATCAGTCATTTATTCTCTTCTTTTCTTACCTTAGGCTTTTCATTCACTCTTCCTTCATCAGTCATTTATTCTCTTCTTTTCTTACCTTAGGCTTTTCATTCACTCTTCCTTCATCAGTCATTTATTCTCTTCTTTTCTTACCTTAGGCTTTTCATTCACTCTTCCTTCATCAGTCTTTCTTCCTCTTCTTTTCTTACCTTAGGCTTTTCATTCACTCTTCCTTCATCAGTCTTTCTTCCTCTTCTTTTCTTACCTTAGGCTTTTCATTCACTCTTCCTTCATCAGTCTTTCTTCCTCTTCTTTTCTTACCTTAGGCTTTTCATTCACTCTTCCTTCATCAGTCTTTCTTCCTCTTCTTTTCTTACCTTAGGCTTTTCATTCACTCTTCCTTCATCAGTCTTTCTTCCTCTTCTTTTCTTACCTTAGGCTTTTCATTCACTCTTCCTTCATCAGTCTTTCTTTCTCTTCTTTTCTTACCTTAGGCTTTTCATTCACTCTTCCTTCATCAGTCTTTCTTTCTCTTCTTTTCTTACCTTAGGCTTTTCATTCACTCTTCCTTCATCAGTCATTTATTCTCTTCTTTTCTTACCTTAGGCTTTTCATTCACTCTTCCTTCATCAGTCATTTATTCTCTTCTTTTCTTACCTTAGGCTTTTCATTCACTCTTCCTTCATCAGTCATTTATTCTCTTCTTTTCTTACCTTAGGCTTTTCATTCACTCTTCCTTCATCAGTCATTTATTCTCTTCTTTTCTTACCTTAGGCTTTTCATTCACTCTTCCTTCATCAGTCTTTCTTCCTCTTCTTTTCTTACCTTAGGCTTTTCATTCACTCTTCCTTCGTCAGTCTTTCTTCCTCTTCTTTTCTTACCTTAGGCTTTTCATTCACTCTTCCTTCATCAGTCTTTCTTTCTCTTCTTTTCTTACCTTAGGCTTTTCATTCACTCTTCCTTCATCAGTCATTTATTCTCTTCTTTTCTTACCTTAGGCTTTTCATTCACTCTTCCTTCATCAGTCATTTATTCTCTTCTTTTCTTACCTTAGGCTTTTCATTCTCTCTTCCTTCATCAGTCTTTCTTTCTCTTCTTTTCTTACCTTAGGCTTTTCATTCACTCTTCCTTCATCAGTCTTTCTTTCTCTTCTTTTCTTACCTTCAGGCTTTTCATTCACTCTTCCTTCATCAGTCTTTCTTTCTCTTCTTTTCTTACCTTAGGCTTTTCATTCACTCTTCCTTCATCAGTCTTTCTTTCTCTTCTTTTCTTACCTTCAGGCTTTTCATTCACTCTTCCTTCATCAGTCTTTCTTTCTCTTCTTTTCTTACCTTAGGCTTTTCATTCACTCTTCCTTCATCAGTCTTTCTTTCTCTTCTTTTCTTACCTTCAGGCTTTTCATTCACTCTTCCTTCATCAGTCTTTCTTTCTCTTCTTTTCTTACCTTAGGCTTTTCATTCACTCTTCCTTCATCAGTCTTTCTTTCTCTTCTTTTCTTACCTTCAGGCTTTTCATTCACTCTTCCTTCATCAGTCTTTCTTTCTCTTCTTTTCTTACCTTAGGCTTTTCATTCACTCTTCCTTCATCAGTCTTTCTTTCTCTTCTTTTCTTACCTTCAGGCTTTTCATTCACTCTTCCTTCATCAGTCTTTCTTTCTCTTCTTTTCTTACCTTCAGGCTTTTCATTCACTCTTCCTTCATCAGTCTTTCTTTCTCTTCTTTTCTTACCTTAGGCTTTTCATTCACTCTTCCTTCATCAGTCTTTCTTTCTCTTCTTTTCTTACCTTAGGCTTTTCATTCACTCTTCCTTCATCAGTCTTTCTTTCTCTTCTTTTCCTACCTTAGGCTTTTCATTCACTCTTCCTTCATCAGTCTTTCTTTCTCTTCTTTTCTTACCTTCAGGCTTTTCATTCACTCTTCCTTCATCAGTCTTTCTTTCTCTTCTTTTCTTACCTTAGGCTTTTCATTCACTCTTCCTTCATCAGTCTTTCTTTCTCTTCTTTTCTTACCTTCAGGCTTTTCATTCACTCTTCCTTCATCAGTCTTTCTTTCTCTTCTTTTCCTACCTCAGGCTTTCCATTCACTTTTCCTTCTTCCGACTTTCTTTCTCTTCCTTCCCTCGTCTTTCTTTTTTTCTTCTTCTTTAGTCTATATCTCTCTTTTTCTCCTTCCTCAGTCTTTATATTTTTTCTTTGCCTTTCTCGGCCTTTTATTTCCTTTGTTTTCTTTCTTTTCCCTCTTTAGACTTCCTTTCTCTCTCTTTCTTTTTATCTTTCTGTTCTTTTATCATTTCAATATTTTCCCTTCTTTTTTCTCTTTTTTGATCCTTCATCTTTCTTATTGATAAAACCCTATTGTGCATATAACTGCAACATATTCTCTACATTCCTGATGGATCTCGAGTAAAAGAGTTTTTCCTTGAACTTGTCTACCATCTATAATAGGTGACAAATAGAAACAGATGTTTGATATGTATTTGTAAAGAACCAAGGAAAATTTCTCATCCCCATAAGGAATCTTGCCAACATTTCAGATCTAGATCTGTACAAGAACGACTTTGTGGCTACAAAGGAAAAGCTTTTCAATGCAAAAGAAAATTGTCTTCACAAACGGAAACTTCATGGATATGGAATGAATCTCAGTTGGTTTCAAATAAAAACTTTGTCCACATCAAAGAGCATGCAGCCTGAGTTAGAAAAGGATCCTTATCAAAAACAAACTTTATTGGGACAAAAAACATCATTGTTAAGACGAGATCTGATCAAACTAAAGCAAAAGTTTATGAAGGAAAATGAACATTATCAACATCCTTGAAGAAGTCAAATAACTTACCTTCTAACATGGCTGTCTCCTTTTGTCACCTTGGAAAGGCAGGCCAGCTAATCTACCTCATTTATAGGAGAGTACCTAATACAGCAGGTGGGTTAGTCCACTTTACTAGAATGGACCTGCCCAACACATTTGCATGAGTGGAATCTATTCCTCCATATCTCTCTCTCTCTCTCTCTCTCTCTCCATTAAATTACTCAGCGCTGTTTTTCTTTTAGTTTCCTTTTTCATTAAACTTAGCTAGGGTACGTATGCTCATTGGCCCCTTTTATTTCTGTCCCTATTTTTCTTTAAGTTTAATTTCCCATCCCCTCCCTCGTTACGTGGTCAGTGACGTCAGTTCTCTGGTGGATGTGGGGCATCGTTTCATGTGTTTTCATATTTGTTGTTGTGTCTGACTGAGTGCGTGTCTGTGTGAGTGCTTGGGATGAACCTTTTGTTTCATATTATTATAGTCCCACATTAATTTCGTCCAATTAACTGACGTCTCTGCCACATTTAGTGATTGTGGGTTTTTTTATTACTGACATGATTTTGTTTAGTTCCTTGTAAATAATTATTAGTTCATACTGTAAATACTCATTGGGGCTAGTTTAAAAAATTTTTAAATTGCTGTTTTATTCCCCCCCCCCCACAGATGATATATTGTACATATGGTGACTAGTTAGTATCTTCATGGAGACGTTGAGGTATTATGGTGGGGGTGGTGAGAAAGGTATGTAAGAATGTGTCGTTTTGGAGCAAGGAATATTGTTAGTATGACTGGGTCAGGGTTTGCGGCTAGGTAAGTTTAAAGTTAAGACAGAAGACCGACCCTTTTCCCTATTTTCCATTTCGGCCTTGTGTCACATTTTCTGTCATTACTGAGTTAAATAAACTCAGTGCTGTTTTTCAGCTTGAAGTGACTACACCAGTCTACCTGTGTGTCAGACGACTTGCAAGTTAAGCAATATTCTACAATCCTCAAAAATTATCAACATCCAAAAAAGAAAACTGTTCTTACGCATTTATAATTCAGTTATATGTTCACAGATATTCAATGAAAAAGCAACATTGTCAATAGTTTTTAATATTCATTGTATTCTTCTACCACACTATCATTCTTCCCTATTAAACTTTTATTCTAATTCTTATATTTCATTGGTTGCTGAAAAAGCAACAATGTTTTGTTTTTTTTTGTGTCAAGTACTAGTTGTGATGAGTACATTTTACACTTGTTAAAATTCTGACACTGGGGTTTATTGTCAGATGGCAGGAATTGTTTTAATTTGAACAAAATCATTAATGGGCAAATACTCTTTTTAATGCACTGCTCCTTCAGAATATAGATGATCATGACTCTCCACAGATCTCCTTCCATTATCTAGGAATTACCAATAATTCTTAGGAAAGTTACTGCAGTGTTTCCTGTTTCCTTCTCCATAGTTTTTAAATTAGAATTTTTCTTCTCTTAGACTGGTTGCTACCCAAGGCTAGAAAGACTAGTCTACCCTGATGTTTTTTCCAAGGGCATTAGTGTGATAATGAATACAAGAGGTTTATCAGGAATTTGAACTCAAGTCTGGAGAGCCATATGTTTGAGGTGATGTGATCATGGAGATTGTAACTCACCAATTTCTGGCTGGTCTTAGCCTTATAAGATTGTACAGCATTTTGTTGATATGTGTATGGTCTTCCTTAGATCCTGATCTCTATTCAAGGCCTCTCAAACCTCTCCAACACTTCCTTATAATTGGCAACATTGAGCCCTTAGGAAAGAAGTGAGAAGATATGACATCTCCCTCATTGCTCAAAACCATCACAGTTACCAGAAATCTTGTTTACATGACTATCAGAATGTCCTTAGGGTTTCTCCTTATCAATGATGTTAATTGACTTTTTGGGGTTCTTATAGATAATTTTCTGCACCTTTTGTACAAATTTGTATGTTCTGGTGCTATTAGGACCCTTACCAGGCATTTTATGTTTAGAATCCCTATCACTAGCTTCTATCACTTCAGCAAATTTTGAAGCAAATGACTTTCAGGAAATCAGCAATCTTGAAATATGTTTGCTCTGCTTTTAAGGCAACAATCACAGTATGCCTTTTCATTAGCTTGATTTTTCTCACCATTTAACCTTAAAAGAAAAGATAATCAGAACAAGTTAAAAAAAGTTAAAGCTATTAAAATATGTGTCCTCAAGGAACTGAGAAACTCACTATAAATTTCATCTGACAATAATGCTGTTTGATCAATAAATTCCAAATGTCTCTTTGTACGAAAATTGCTAATCCCACCATTACGATTAATATTATAACTAGCTTACACATGCCAAAAAACTGATAATTAAAAACATTCCAATTATTAGTATTGTTGTCTACTTTTTCATGGAGTTAGTCTTTTCACCTTCCAACTCTACAGACATTTTGAAACACTGATACTTAGAGTTGACAGCCCATGATAAATAACTGTTGTATGTCATAAAGTTACTTCAGTGTATGACGACATAAATACATACAATATAGCTATCATCATCATCAGTCTCTTGACTGAATGCAGTCATAGAATCATTGCATGGCTGAAGTGCTAATCAGTTCCTTCCATAAATCTGGGTTTAAAGCCGGAGAAGTATTCATTTGTGGAGCGAAGACGGATATAAAAACCAAGGCAGTGAATCATTAAATGACAAAAAAATGGTTCCTGAGTTGAAGTATCCATGCATCTTTCTGGTTAATAAATTAATCCTTTGAAATATTAAATATTTAACATTTTTCAACCAATGGTTTGTGTTCCTGATGTCAATAAAAAAAAAATGCATTGTGATCCCTTTGAAGGATATTTAAGTAAAATCTCTAGTCAGACTAAACAAAGGAATGGCAACAGGTGCCAATAGTTCACGATGGATGGCTCAGTTCAAAGAGATTACCTTACTCATTCACCCTTCTTCCTAATCATGTTACATGACACATAAATTCTTCATCACCAAGTTATGTGACATCCAACACTCTTCCTCACCAAGCTATGTAAGATTTATACTTTCCTTCTCACTTTCTCATTAGCCTCCCTTTCTCACACATACAAGCAAAGAAATCACATTTCTTTTCGTCTTAACAAACAGCTACAAGCAAGGAACTTTAACACTTATACATGCTAACAAAAATCTATCATGCAAACATGAAGATAAAAATATTTTATATTCTTATATTTAAAAACCTTTCTCACCATTTTCTTTTTTTGTGGGTTGATTCAAATCTGCAACAAATTCATCTGTAATTTTTAATTAGGACAAGTAAACATGGTGAAGCCCATTTCCTCTTCAGGTCAAACTAAAACCAGTCCTCCAAATTGAAGGCTCTTTTCTTCTTACAGACACATTGCCAGTGATTCAATTGAGGGAACCCTCTATTCTGTTTGTTGCATCAATCTAGGAAGCCCTTTGCCTAACAATACCATGTCATCACTATACTTTCTGCATCCATATCTATGGACCCCAGTCTATCTCACTGTGCTAGATGGCTGTTGATCCTGCTTATAATTCTTCTAAGTGTCTTAAAAAGAAAAAACCTGGTGGGGGAACATGTTTATTCACCAATGAGTCAACCATGTGGCAGGCAGTACTGGGTTACATGGTACCGGTAGCACACGTGGAGTAACCTGATCTAAATAACTGATATAACAATCATATATCATCAAAAATATGTTGTATTCATAAAGAAGATTACAAACAGACAAAGGTGGCAGTCGAGTGAAAGGAACAGCAATATAGGTGTAGATGAAAGAAAGAGAGGTTTATTGTAAAAGAGAATAAAGACAGGGAATTGGTTAGCAAGCTAGTAACTCCTGAAGCAAGTCTGCCAGGTATAT
The DNA here is from genome assembly GCA_964036315.1 of Acanthosepion esculentum. Classification (NCBI taxonomy): domain Eukaryota; kingdom Metazoa; phylum Mollusca; class Cephalopoda; order Sepiida; family Sepiidae; genus Acanthosepion; species Acanthosepion esculentum. The sequence continues at coordinate 130,929,514 of OZ038476.1, forward strand.
CCTGTGCTCACTATATATATGTACTGATATAGCCGGTCCACTTTAGGCGATAGGGGGTATGGGACATTCCATTACAACAAGAAGTCAATGAAAAATGATACAAATGTAGTTTAAACTAGCATACAAATGAATGATCAAACGTATCAAGCTAGATAAATAATTTACAACTTTAGAGAAAAAACATTTGTAATTTTCCAGCAAGTGGGGGATCTTTAGCATAGGAGAGAAATCACAAAACGTGGTCTGTCTTATTGAGAGATTGTTGTGGTTCTTTCTTCTACCTCACTAAAAGCAGTGACAACCAAAAATTTCAAATATAGATGATGAAGAAATAAATAAGCATTTTTCCAGTTTAAAATAGAAACAATATCTTAAAAAAAAATCACAATTTTTGGAAACAATGATAAATATTATGTGTGGGTTTGTGTACGAGTGCTTGTAAGTGCTTGCCAGCTGTGGAAAAATTACTCACATGATGAGCAGTAACTGTTCAGGGAAAAGAAACATGAGAAAAGAGAAAGATTTAGGAATGCCTGCTGTTTTTGTACTCATACCATGTGACTAAGGTCACATGACTATATGTCTAAGGGGGTTAATCCACTTCTGCCACATATGTTCTGCATTATTTTTTTATTTATTTTATTGTTTGTGATTTCAGTTCCTACATGATCAAACTCTTCTCATGAACAGTAAGATGATGATATGTCAAAACATGGTGTTATACAAAATACTGTAAGTAGCTATGCAGGTATTCTGAAAATTTATTATAATATTCTATATATCATTTATATCATATCATATAGTAAGGATATCGATATAGGACAACTTTTCTGGAAAGTAGAGTTGACAAGCCAAGTTCAAACAGCAGTTGTTTCATTTTCTTTCACTAATACTCATGAAAAAGCATGAATCTATTTCCTACCAGCTATGGGTTAAATAGCAGGGTAAACTGAGCTCTTTAACCTTGATAGAGCAATCACTCTAGAAGGACAATTCTGAATGAGGGATGAGCTCTGTCAGGTTATCTTGCTCCAGGCACGCCACTGTTGCTATAGCTGCAATACATGTGGTGACCCTATGATCCGAATCGTTTATGGGACTTGTGATCATGATTATACAGTTAGATACGAAAGCCATCAGTTTTGTCAGATATGCCCTGCATTGAACCACAAATCACTGAATGATAAGTGATTCATCACTAGAAAAATCACTCAGTCAATTTGTCTTCAGACTTATAGGAATTAAATTCTATATATATTTTTCAACCAATGAAATCCCATCGGATGGTTTGTTGGATAAAAAATCATTACAAGGGCTAAGATACTTGGAGACATAGTTGCAAACCTACCTCATATTCATTTTGAACCATTTACAAAATAACAATAACTCCCTTCACCACTCCTGAAAATTCGAGAAAGACGTTTTCATGAGGTAATGTGAAATTATTTTCTTCCTAATGAAAACCTTCAAAAAGTTCACCCTTCTATGTGGAATTAGATTTTGGATCCCCCTTATGGATATAAAAAGCCTACTGCTTCTCAAAGCTCCCAACAACTTCAGAGGCCAGTTTGATCTACACATACATACACACACAATGGATGAGACAACAACCAGCAACCACTAACTATGGCCTTGTCCATGCACACAATAGGAGGGAACAACCAGCAGATGCCAACTAAGCTCTTGTCTACAAACTCATGAACACATTAGACTGACCATCATAAAGTAAGTTTGCCCACACATTTTACATTGCACCAAGAACACTTAATAACTTGCTGAAACAAACTTCACTGCAAGGAAAATTAAACATTTTATTGCTATTGTGTATTTCTGAAAAGAATATATAAATGTTATTTCAACTGACATTCTGCTTCCACTTTTCATCCAGAAAATAATTATATATGTTTCATTTAAAGGAAGCTGCTTTTAAATGTTTGAAATCCTGACACTTTGATGGTAACAAAAACTTGGGCAGACAGATCCCAACAGACTTTTCGGCATGTGGAACATATTATATATTTTAAACATTTCAGAGGATCAAAGAAAAAAAAAAGGAGTTTTATAAATGAATGAATAAAATTTAAATATATAAATGCAGTAAAAATGATCAGCTCCTTGACAGTTGATTTGTTTAATGGCATATGAACTTGGGAACAACAGTAATTAAAATGTGGTTTGACACTCCTTAAAACGTCTAATCTCCTGATCAGAGGTTGTACTTCTGGATGTAGTTTATTGTCATACCCAGGACTGTTTTTGACTTACTCAACTAATACCCATCATGCAATGTACCAAAACAAATCATCCTCACTACTTTCATATTCTGTTATTAAGAAGGAAGTTTCGTTTAGATTATTTCTTCTCAGGAACTACTGCTTTGTGGAACAGGCTCCCAAAAGGATGTTTTCCTGATCGGTACAATCTTAACTTCATTATGTCTAGGACTAACTGATATCATTCCTACATATCCTATTAAACTGTATCTTTTGCCTCCTTTTCTTTTGCATAACAACCTCGGTAAGTAATCTTCTACCCCAAGGAGCTCACGAGCCTTGTACTGGGTGAACAATTAATAAAAAGTAATTTCTTTTTTGTAACCATGACATAAGACTCAGAAGTCCACACACGGATTGCCACAGCCATGTCAGTGATGGCCAAATTGACAAGAATATGGAGGAGCAAAATCAGCTTTTAAATAAAGTACAGACGGTACAAATCACTAGTCATCTCCATTCTCCTATATGGATGTGAAATGTGTTGTCAGAAACAGAGAGAAGGATCCTAGTGTTTGAGAACAAATGCATGAGAAAACTCCTTGGCATCTTCTATTAGGAACAGAAAATCAATGAGTTTGTGCGGAAAAGGGTTAACAGTTTTATGGGACACCAGGAATCTCTTCTTGCTACTATCAAAGTGAGAAAAAGGGCATGCTTTGGACACATTACAATGCAAGACCCTCATGCAAGGCACTGGTGAAGGTGGACGTAGGAGAGAGCACCAATGCAAAAACTGGTTGGACAATGTCAAAAAATGGACAGCTATGACTGTACCAGAATTGCTGATGGCTGGTGTTAATAGACCAGTGTGGTAAGGAGTTAGTGTGGCTTCTGCATTCAGATCCACCCTACGATTACAAAAGTCAAGGGGATTATGATGATGACATAAGACAATTATAAAATCTTCTGCTGGCTGGCCTGAACTTGGATGTTTAAAGACCCTTTCCTTTGCCCAGTGCCCTTAAAATATAAGAAATGCTTAATTATTTAGTTTTGAAATAGAGATCTTATGATATTCAATTTAGTGTTCTACAAACAGCAGCAGTTGAACCATAGACCTTTAATTTCCCTGTTCAGTGTTTTCACCATTTAGCTAGCTTCCTGCAGTCAAATGCTACTTTATGTAGTCTATAGATTTATCTGATGTTTAAAAGAAAGTATTTTACAGTTTCTTCCATGATTGTGGCAGATTTTTTTCAGAAGAAATAAAATATGTTTCCAGGAGACTCAGACTACAAAGGATTTTGAAGAACAGATGTGGCATTGTAAACGCTGTGCTAAAGTTTTCTGAGTCTGGCAGAGAACCAGGAACTTGGAAGCAAAGATGCTATTCTTTGCAAACTTGGTTTTACTTGCAAACACAATGATTGCTTTCTTCTTCATTTAACACTGATGTTTTTTGAAAGAAGAACATTTCTTTCGAAACAGACTCTGTTTATCCTTTTATATATCCGCACCTGAAATATCTGCTTCTTTTAAATATTAGCTTTCTTTTCATACAACATCATTAAATAATATATGTAATCTCTGATGTTATTACTTTGCTTTTCATTATACAATATGAAATAAGTATAGACATTAAAAAAACTTTCATATAAAAAGAAGAAATAGATAATAAGACACAATGATTGGTACAAAATCTACAGAGATTCGGTTTACTCATACTTTCAGACAGAACCAAAATATGGTAATGGTAGTATTAGCCATTTCATTATAACTAAATGTTTTTCTTCTCTCAATGACCATTGGACTGGGATCAAAGTGTAGTATATATTCTAATCTCTAATGGTTACATTAGACATTGCCTTATGAGGAAAATTTTGGCATTCATTCACCGAGAAGCTAGTGCTACTCAAATTATGATTTTCTTCATTCCTTGCCTATTAGGTTCGGATCAAAGTGTAGTATCTGCCCTTGGGCAGATAAACTACATTTTATCTCTCAATTGTGTCTCTGTCTTTGGATGAAGTGCAGTTCAGGTGTGCCTTTGTGTGTGGACAGAGTGCAACTGAAAATATTATTGAGGGGTGCTCAGTCTCAGCAAACAGCTGCCTGCTGTATTACCTCCCTCATTGCACTAAAAAAAGGTGGATCGGTATTAATACTGATACAAGCCGAACTGATGGTTGCAGAGCTTAGCCATTTTTGGACCTGGCCAGAGTGTACATTGGGCTTCCCACATTAAACTGACCTAGTGTCAAATCCTGCGATCATGCGCAGTAAGTAAATACTAATTGTAATATCTGTTCTAATCTCTAATGGTAAGATTAAGTGTTTCCTTATAAGGAAACATTCAGCATTTATTGACCAAACAGCCAGTGCCGCCGTTTTCAGTTGAAATTTATAAAATCTTTCTCTTTAAATAATTTTTCAGGAAAATAAGTTTCTCAAATACAGTAGCTGTTATAGCTCCATCCAGTAATGATGGCAATTTCCTCCCTAAACATTTACTTAAATTAATGTAGAATGTCAACATTTTTATTTTGTCATTATATTTTCTTTGAGTTACATGTGATATCCAATTTAGATATTGTTGCTGGTTCTGGAAGTCCTCAAGTGATATGGTTTAAGTTATTTGGTAAAGTTCTTTGTTTATGGTTCTGTAGCGCCAGTCCACAAGGTCTGAAGAAGGATAGTCCTCTCTGAGACCATCACTCACTCAAAGTCATTTTTAACCATTGATCCGACAAAAACAGTTATATCCATCTGACAGTTTAGGTACTTCTGAATGAGTTTGGCACCATACATGCCATCCATATGAAAAACTCAATCTGATGAGACACTATTTAAGAACAAGACTCGAGTTTTTTGGTTAATATTTAGTTGTGGAGCAACTTGCAGTTTGGGGTAAAACTGCTCCAAGCAGAGACTATTCTGTTCCATTTCCTAATCTACTATACTAAATTTTTTCTAACTGACATATACACTGAAGACATTGAAGTGTCCATTATTCACTAATTCCACATTCGGAATATTATGAGGTACTGTTGGAGTGTCCTGTGTTAAATGCAACTATATGTAAACTATGCCTGATACCATGATAATCATCTGATGAATACATTTTTGGAGACACTATTGTTGTTCTTCTAGCAATGGTTGTATGAAATTATCATAAAAATATGCTGAAAAGTTCTCAGGTTGACTAGTTTCCCAGCATCAAAAGTGATGATGATAAAACATCCAAGAACTTTTATGAACCACTAGTATCATTATTTCGAGTCATTTGTATAGAATGATGTTTTGATAGATCAGAATTGCACTGTTCATAATTAGATCTTGATGAAAGAGTGATAAACTTCTACTCTTAGAAAGAAATCCCAGCATGCATTTGTAGAATTTGTAATAAAATCTTTTGGTGGGAATGTTTTTAGCAATCATTACTTGGGATTGGAAACAACATGCTTTGTTTGTTTTAATACTGTTATTTATATTTTTTGTTCTCAATCAATAAGAAGATGAAGAAAAATAAGATGATGAAGAAAAAGATGATGATGAAGAAAAAGAAGATGATGAAGAAAAAGAAGAGAACAAGTAGAAGGAAGTGGACAATCAATAAGAGGAGGAAGAAAAAGAGAACAAAGAAAAAAAACGAGGAAAATCAATAAGAGGAGGAAGAAAAAGAAGAGGAGAAAAAGAAAAGAGGAAGAAAAGAACAAGACATAGAAGAGGAAGAATAAAACAGGAGAAAGAAAAAGAAGAGGAAGAAAAGAAGAGGAAGAAAAGAAGAGGACAAAGAAAAAGAGGAGGAAGAATAGGACAAGGAAAAGAAAAAGAAGAGAACAATTCAATACAAGGAGGAAGAAAAAGAAAAGGACAAAGGAAAACAGGACAAAGAAAAAGTAGAGGACACTTAATAAGAGGATGAAAAAGAAGTGGACAAAGAAGAAAAAAGAGGAAGAAAAGAAGAGGACAAAGAAAACGAAGAGGAAGATTAGAACAGGACAAAGAAAAAGAAAACAAAATAATACTAAGCAAACAATGTATACAAGGTGCCCTACAAAAAAAATTAGATTTACTATATGATAAAAAAAGATTAAAATTATAAGTTTGAACACCACATGTCATGTTTGTGTTTTTGTTTTGTTTTTATATATATGTAAGTCAAAACTAAGCAAAGCAACACTAATAAGGCAAAAAGTTCACAAAGTAAGAATTGTGTTCACATTCAAAAGGGATACAGTCAGTTGTTTATAGCCTACTGACTTCAAGGTAAGAAAGAACAAAAATATAGCAGATTAAACCAAGAATTGTTCATTTCTTATTGGGTAGAAAAAAATCCCAGCATGCATCTGTAGGATTTGCCTATAAATTTGTGGAGTGGGGATGTTTTTAGCAGTGACTGGGACAGTTGTTAAGACTGTTCTTTGCTGTCGAACTCTCCGTCTCGGCGGGGAGGGACTCGGACGGGGCTTTGCCGCAGGGCAAAGTGCCGTCTGGGGAGGTAGACAGTCCCTGAACCCGTTTATACGGGTTCTAAGTGGGCATATTTTTGCCCGAGCCTACGGGCTCGGTAAGCCCACATTAAACCGGCCTTGTGCCACATCGACCCATGTGGGAGGGTTGCTAAATATCCAGTCATTTCTGGATAATTGGTACCAACAGTTTTGTAAGTAGTAATGATGATATTTCAGAGTGAAAAGTACTAGTTGCATTCTTTTTTCAAATATAAACTTTTATTATCTTTCTTGCTGTTACCCTTTTACTATTTTTCTCATTTATCACATTTTTCATTAAGCACTGATGTTATTGATTCAGCATTATTTAAAAATATTCTAAGTAAAAAAGAGGATATTTTTGAATGCCAGGTGAGAAATTCTTTTAATATTTGCTTTTTTCTTATTCTTATTTTGTTTCCCTTGCAAATTGTCCCATAAAGTTTTCACTTTGAGGTTCTGAAGTCATGTCATTTCAAAGACTTTGAGAGTAATAATGAGAATGGTACTTTAGTACCAGGTGAAGTTTTTTTTCATGTCTGCTTTTATTGTTAATCTTATTTTTTTTTATTAATATTTTTTCTTTTTCTGAAAATTGTCCTGTAAGCTTTGACTTTGAAGTCACTAGAGCAGTGTTGTTGACTTACAAGTAAGTATAATGGTCTTGTAGTGCCAGGTGAGGATGGGTTTTTATTTGTAAAAACATTCTTTTGATATTTTCTCTTATTACTATGCACACTTTTATTATTACTATTATTTGTTCCTTGCGAATTGTCTTGAAGTGTGTGATTTTGAATTTGCTGGAACAGTGTTATTCCAAAGATATTGTCTTGGCACTGGCAAATAGAGCAAAGAAAATACAATTATACTGGTTAGCATAGTGAACTCTGGGGAGTCAGCAGAATATAAATAATATATAAGTGCAAGTTTTATTTGATTAGCAGTTATAAACACCCAAATGAATATTATTTATGTCTCACTATATTCCAGCAGAATATCTCTCTCCTTTTATAATTATTCTTGCCAAAGAAAGCATACAAAATTAATAGGCATAGATAACAGCTCAAACAATACTAGTAAAGATTACACAATAATCATAAGCCAAAAATAGATAACGATGATAATCTCTCAAATAGATATAATCCCAAAATATTGACTATAATGACAATATTCAAAATATTGATTTTAAATTATAATCATCAAAAGAGTGACTATAACGATAATCTTCAAAATAGTGACTGTAAATTATAATCCTCAAAGTAGCAACTACAATTATAGTCCTTAAAACAGTGACTAAATTATAATCATCACAATACTAACTCTAAAATATGCTGCTAACTATATTAGTCAATAAGTTATAATCTTGAAAATAGTACCTCCAGCTATAATCCTAGATATAGACTCAGAATATAATTGTGACTGTAATGATAATCAAAATATTTATTCTAAATTTTAATCTTCACAATTTAAATGCAATGTCAATTGCCATCTCCTGATGTCTTGAACCCTGTTCATCCTTTATTCTTTCTTTATTCCCCCTGTACACAGTTTTTCTCCCTCATCTTCACTCTATGCAACCACCTGCAAACCAGTGGCACTCCCACCTTGCTTGGGGTGAAATGCTTACAAAAAATCAATACTGACTCCAAATTATAATCTTCAAAATAGTGATTATGATATTAATTTTCAAAATAGTGACTATGATAATAATTTTCAAAATAGTGACTCTAAAATATGATCCTAAAAATAGAAACTACAATTAGTCATCAAAATAGTAACTATAGTGATAATTCTCAAAAAAATGGGATTACAAATTATTATACTTAAAATATTTCTGAATTATAATTAAGTAATTCTAGTAATTATAACACTCAAAATAGTGACTATAATTAAAATCTCCAAATTATAATCCTTAAAATAGAGACTATAATTATCATCCTTTAAATAGTGACTAAATTATAATCTTCAAAATAGTAACTCTAACTATAATCCTCAGAATAAAATCTTATTATTGTCCTCAAAATACTATCTATAATGATAATATTCAGACTAATGACTCTGAATTAGAATTCTCAAAATAGTGACTCTATATTATGATCATCAAAATAGTGAGTGCAAATTATATTTTTCAAAATAGTGACTAAAATATAATCCTCAAAATAGTAACTGACTATAATCCTAAAAATAGTAACTATAATAGCATTCAGAATATTGACTCTAAATTATAAACCACAAAAACAGGGTTTCTAAATTAATAATTAATTTAAATAATGACTATAATGATAATCCTCAAAATATTGTTGTTAAATTATATTTCTCAAAAGAAGATTACTCAATTTTCCAGGCCTTCAGTCCAGGAACCAGCAATTCACCACATCTCCCAACAAGCAGTAAAAATGGAACTGGATGAATTGCCCACCACTGAAGAGACTACAAAATCCATAAAGCAGCTGAAGTATGGCAAGGCAGCAGATGATGGAATCCCACCTGAAATTTGGAAACATGGCTGAATAGGCTGGTACCCATCATCGCAGAACAACACCTTCCAGACAGTCAGTGCAGCTTCAGAACAAACAGGAGAACAACATACATAGTGTTTGTTCTCCGGCAGCTGCAGGAGAAGTATCAGGAACAAAACAAGGGGCTGTATATGGTGTTCACTGATCTGACGAAAACATTTGACACAGTGCGCAGAAGAGGAATGTAGCAGATCATGGGGTGACTTGACTGTCCTCCAAAGTTCCTGAACATGATCATCCAACTGCACAAATTAGACACAACAGCAATCTCTCAGAGCCCTTCTTGATCACCAACAGTGTAAAGCAAGGTTGTGTTCTTGCACCGACTCTCTTCACTATCTTATTCAGTATGAAGCTCAAGCAAGCCACAAAAGATCTTGAGGGTGAGGATGGAGTCTACATCAGATACTGTCTCAATGGTGGCCTGTTTAATCTACGATGATTAAAAGCCTAGACAAAGACCCTGAAACAACTTATCTGAGCTGTCTGCTTTGCTGATGATGCTACCCTTGTTGCCCACACAGAAAAGACTTTGCAATGGACCACTTGCTGCTTTATAGAGGCTGCCAAGCTTTTTGGGCTTGAAGTCAATTTAAAGAAAACAGTTACTCTACCAGCCTGTGTCTCGGGATGAGTATTGCCCTCCCCACATCAACATTGGCACAACTAAGCTGAAGGCAGTCCATCAGTTTACCTACCTTGGATGTGACATCACAGCAGATGAGGTCAACAACAGACTGACAAGGGTGAGCATTGCATTTGGAAGATTTTACAAACATGTGTGGTACAACGGATACCTGAAGAAGGGCACTAAGATCAGGGTGTATAGTGCTATCGTCCTCATCACTCTCCTATACAGCTCAGTCATGGGTCACCTACTGACACCACCTGTAACTCCTCGAACAGTTCCACCAGTGCTGCCTCCACACGATCCTCAACATACACTGGAGTGACTTCATCTCCAATATTGAAGTTCTTGAAAAGGTGAAGATCCCCAGCATTGAGGCCATGCTGCTGAAGTCCAAGCTGCACTGGGCTGGGCATGTTTCCATGATGGAGAATCATTGCCTGCCTAAAACTTTATTGTACAGCAAGTTCTCCACTGGCTATCATGGGAGAAGGGCACCAAAGAATTGGATTCAAAATTTGCTTGAAAAAATCCTTTGTTGCCTGTCACATTAACCATTGGCAATGTTCAACCCTAGCTGAGAACCATGACACTTGGCATCTCACCACCAACCATGCTGTCTCCTTCTTTGAAAAGGACAAGAGGCAGAGAAGGAAGTAATGCAATGCTATGTCATTGAGCCCAGGCCAGACTTTTAACAGTAACTACTGTGACCGAGTATGCCTGTCCTGCGTAGGACTTATCAGTCACAAACATACCTGCAAGTGATGTGTACAGACTCTCTCATGATCTTTGTTTTGTGAAGCCAAGCCATGATGATGATAATGATATTAAATTATATTCCTCAAAATAATCACTCCGTTATGATTTTCAAAACAGTAACTCTAACTATAAAACTATAAAATAGACTCAAATTACTATCCTCAAAATATATAAAATAATGATAATATTCAAATTTTTTACTTTTAAAAACAAGGCTGCTGTGTCTTCTCATCAGATTCATTCAACCGAGACAGCGAGAATTAGAGAGAGGATTCTGAGAGAACTAGAAGTTCTACCAGGATTCATTATTGGGGGTCACAATCTTAACAACATATGATATGCAGATGACACAGTGTTGAGAGTAGATACGGTAAGAAAACGACAAGTAATTCTACAGAAGGGATTGAAAAAAGTGAGAAGAATAGTCTAATCATCAATTACAAGAAGAGATAATGCACGGTTGTTGGCAAAAAGAATAGCTCAACATGCAAATTACAAATTGGAGATACCAAGATCAAAAAAATACACCAATTTAAATAGGAAGTGCTTTAACAGAGAACACAAAATGTGACTCTGAAATTCAAAGTAGTATTGGAATAGCAAAAGATGACTTCCCAAAGTTAAACAATATTTTAAGAAACAGAAAAAACTTGTTAGAAACAAAGAAAAGAGCACTGAACATAACATGAGTCCTTTTATCTCACAGCGAATGCTGGACAATCTCCCTACAGATGACAAAAGGGACTTGGAGCAACAGAAAAGTGATTCTACAGAAGGATGCTGAGAATACCATGGACTGAACATCTGAGCAATGATGAAATTTTAGAGAAAATGGAAACAAAAAACACACTTATTTTTATGATGTCAACGAACACTAGTTGCCAGTTTTGTGGTGCCAATGAATACTCGTTGTCACTTTTGTAATGCTTGTGATTGTTGTGAGCAAGATACACGACATCATGCCCCAAAATGCCCACGCATTGCATGCGTATGTTGTCGCAGAGCAGTTGGTGGAATGGAGAATGTGTGCTTATATGTATGTAAAACTCTCCCACTCAACCAATTGGCTGCTTTGTCATGGTCTGTAAAATGAGTGTGTCTGAAGGCTTTGACAGTTTGGGCCAAGGGAGCCAACAAGGACGACGAGAGACGATTGCCCTTTACGAGAGATGACTGCTCTGTTAAAGCGGGTCCTTTTTGGCATGACGGCTACAATGCTCACTGTAGTATGGACTTTGTAAACACAGATAAAAATATAATGTGCCATTAAATAATACTGGTGTCAGATGCCTTTGAATAGCACTCACACAAACAATACTTGCTTGAATAGTAATGTGAATAGAGAAATAGTATAGTGAATAAAGTAGAGAATAGTGGCCCGTATTGTAATAGAGGATAGAATAGAGATAGTGATCCATATAGTAATAAAGGACAGAGGAGAAATAGAAATCATTTAAACACCATGCTACCTTACATCTATGCATTTCCACTATGGTCATGTGATCCACTTAATTAAATAATGGGATCACCTGTATTTACTCACTGGTGGCCTATGTTCAAACTCAAGTGTCAGCAGTGACATTTTATTCCCATATAGCACTTATACTTAATGTCAGGAATTTCTAGGGCTCATAATGGTGAAAGATGGCCTGGAAAATTTGATACTCACAGGATAGATTGAAGGTAAAGAGGGATAAATGAAAACTGTGTGTAACCTACCTAGTCTGCTTGAGTAAATGAATGATAGAACAGGGTTTAGAAAAGACAACAAAAAGACGAAATTTTTTATTTATAATTAATTTCAAGGACAAGAAATTATGGAGAGCCATACTAGTGAATGTCCTGAAGTGACAAAGAAGAATTATAATCCTCACAACAGTGACTAATTATGAACTTCAAAATACTGACTGTAAAATATATTCATCAAAGTAACAACTCTAAATTACAATTTTCAAAATAATAACACTAAATTATAATCCTCAAAATAATGTATGATTATGATGATAATCCACAAAAGAGACTATAGTGTGAAATGGGTAGATTTTCACCATTTTATATTTTTACTATATGTCTATATTTCTGAGATGAGGTATTATGTACATTATTTACATTATTCGGACTATTGCTCTCCACCACCTCAACCAGGTATTGAACTCACACTCTTTATCCATTGTGTCATGTGTCCTTGGGGACACATAGCACAGTGGATAAAGGTGTTAGTTAGATCCAGTGACAGGACCCAAAGTGTGTGAGTTCAATACCTGGTTAAGGCGGTGGAGAACTTGGAGAGGGAATTAACAGGAGATAACTGATTACTGACATCCATTAAACATGGCACGTGGAACTAGAACAGTCTACCCCAGTGGGCGAAATAAAGGGTTCAGTGCGACATTCCAACCACCTGAAGAAGGCCGGAGCATACAATGGCCAAAACATTGTAATAAATATGGCGACAAAGATAAGGACAACAGTCCGAATAATTATATTTTTACATTTTCACATTGTTTGTTTTTATTTTGTATAGTGGGATCAGTTGGGCACCATCTGCAAGAAAAAGAGCACCATGGCATAATTCTCCCCCAGAAACTTGGAAACAGCATGCTGCACTGCTTGGCATTTGCTCCAGAGGCTCCAAAACAAATATTTCAGAGTGTTTGGATGTCAATCTGAGGACAGTGCAGAGGATTTGGAAAGAGTTAGATGAGTTTAATGGTGATTACAAAGATACAGCAGCTTGGAATACTCCCTCTGATCATTCTGATAATAAAAGAACCCCTGAATATGTTGGTGAGAGCCTCAGACTGAACATAGAGGCCAACATCATGTACCTTGAAGAGGTAGTGCAGCCCTGGGTCAAGAGGGTAGCTGCTGGAAAACCCTGTGTCTGGCAACAGGAATTTGCACTATGCCATAAGAGCAGGAGAGCCCAGTTATGGCTGTCAGACAATTTCTGTGACTACATCACCCCTTACATCTGGCCACCTAACTCCCTAAACTGCAACACTCTTGATTATTATATGTGGGGCACAGTTGAGTAAGAGTCCAATAAAACTCCTTGTAACACCAAAGTTGAACTGAAGGCAACGATTATGGTAGCATTCACCAACTTAAACAATGAGACTGTCCGAAGAGATGCAAAAGATTCTGAAGTTGTCTGGAGGTTGTGGTTGAAAGTAATGGTGATTTTGTTGAATAAATTTATTCATTAATATTTCAAGATATTTTTTGTAATTTTTGTAAATATAACTGTTAAAATGAGATATCAGTGTTATTTCCATTTTTGCATAATTTAGATGACATGTGTATATGCTGAAGGCAATTTTTTTTGTGCATAATTTACATGATATATGTATGATATACCAAAGACAAAATAACCAAAATAGAAACAAGTCAGTGGCAACTGTTGCCATTAGTGCATCTCAGATATGCTAATATGGATATTCTCTCCAACCATTGACCAATGAAAACATTTTCATTGATAAAAGCAGTTGGTGATCTATCACACACTGTATAATGATATCCTGTAAAATATAACTGTTAAAATGAGATATCAGTGTTATTACTGTTTTTTTGCATAATTTAGATGACAATTTATCCATCGCACACTGTATGATGATATCCGGTAAAATATAACTGTTAAAATGAGATATCAGTGTTATTTCTGTTTTTGCATAATTTAGATGACAATTTATCCATCGCACACTGTATGATGATATCCTGTAAAATATAACTGTTAAAATGAGATATCAGTGTATATAGAAACCAATTTTTTCACTTGAGAAATTATCCAGTCCTACAGTCCAAATCAGTAAAGAATTACAATTATCAATGATTGTTGCTATAATGATCATTCATTGAATCATTACCTTGTTGCTATCATTCATTGAATCATTACCTTGTTGCTATCATTCATTGAATTATTACCTTTTCTGGCTGAATTTGTGGCAGACCTCACCACATTAATTTAACTTTAGATTAGGAAAAAAAGCTGACATGGAAAAGGATAAGCAAAAGACATTGTTACACATAAAATATGTATTTAACAAGATGTACAATATCAAACAATGATGTGAAAGAAAGCATGCATTTAAGTAAGAAAAGGTTGAATAAAACTAGAGTTGTCTCTCTTTAACTATTATTTTTGTATTTCAAAGTTCCTGGAATAATGTTTATAAGAGTCTAGTAATAATTGTTCTCAGAAGATTTTTGCTGTGTAAGAAAAGATTATGTGAGTGTATACAAGGTATGTTCATTCAGCATGTGAGTAGTGTGTGTGAGAGAGAAGGTTGGAACAGTTTGTACGTACGTGAATGCTTGAATAAATATTTAATGTCTGACCACCCATGGTCGAGACCAGAATTCTCTGGGACTGCATTTTGCAGCAAGAAGATAAAGAAGAGGGAAGAGAAAGCAACAGGCTTGTTTGCTATTTATAGATAATGTAATCACGTGATAGGATCAAGATCGTGGCGTGGGAAGAATTATTCTTCACGTGCAGACGATCTGATTGGTTGGCATTGACCAATTAGAAGCTGATATTTCCTGAGAATATTTACTAAGCTGAGAAGGCTAAAAATTCATTTCAATTTGTGAATGAATCCTGAATGTGATAATAAAAGAATCAGTACATATGTTATGCTATGCTATGAAGACCGCCTTAGTAGGCCTAGCATAGAAATAAATACAATATAGAAGCCACTCATAAGGAAAGACAAATAACAACAAATCTTCAACCACAGCAATCAAAATATGACAGCTAGCAGCAGCAGCTGAATCAGCAGCCCAGGTTAGTGTGACAAAAGAGAAAGTCACGTAGCAAGAAAAAGGGCATATGTACTCTGCATGATATGCTGAAGGCAAAATAACCAAAATAGAAACAAGTCAGTGACGGCTGTTGCCATAACTGCATCTCAGATATGCTAATATTGTTTGCCCTCTCCAACTGTCAGCCAATGAAAAAAATTTTCATTGATAAAATCAGTTGTCGATCTTGAATTGTGAAATAGTTTATTTTTCTACCTCATCCATTGGCTTGTGCATTGAATTTCTGACCATTTACATATATTGGAATTTTTGAAATTGCATCTGCACTTTGTGATTTTCACATTTCTTTCTGCCCTCAAGTTTTTGTGTTTGGACTTGCAATTTGTTTATTTCATTTTGTAATTAAGCTGCCATATCAATTTCTGAACATTTAGGTGTAAGACTCTAAGATTACTCCAGCAAATTGTCCCACCATGGCCAAGTAGGTAAAAGCATTGGTTTCTGAATTTGGTGACATACTGGTTGTGAGTGCAATCTCAGTGGAATCAGGCAAGCAATAAATGAACAGTACTAAATAAATAAAATAAGACATACCTAGATATGAGCAATAAAATGAGAACAGTCTGTCCTCATAGATTAAATAAAGGGTTCAGTTTGGAAATCCCTTATATAAACCTGAGGAAGGCCTGAAATATTGTGATAAAAACAACAAAGATGTGGACAATTGTCCAAATATAAATAGCGTAAATAAGGACACATGGCACAGTGGATAAAGGCGTTGGTTAGATCCAATGACAGGACCCAAAGAGTGTGAGTTCAATACACGGTTAAGGCAGTGGAGAAATTTCAGAGGGAAAAATTAACAGGAGATAACTGATAACTGACATCCATTAAAAACATGGAACTAGAACAGTCTACCCCAGTGAGTGAAATAAAGGGTTCAGTTCGACATTCCAACCACCTGAAGAAGGCCGGAGTGTACAACGGCTGAAACTTTGTAATAAATATGGCGACAAAGATGAGGACAATAGTCCGAATAATGTAAATAATGTACATAATACCTCATCTCAGAAATATAGACACATATTGAAGGTAGAATAACTTACTTAGCAAATCAAAACATAATTTATAAAAATAGCCATACTAAGAAATAATTTCATGTTTAAGTATTTAGTCATTTTCTTAAATGGCCTCGTCAGATTGAGATTTTCACATAGATATCATGCATGGTGCCACATACTTTCAGAAATATCTAAACTGTCAGCTGTATACAACCGCTTTCTAAGATCAATGGTTATAAAAAGGATTTGACTAACTGAAGCCTGAGGGTCTTGGCAAAGATCACCTGTCTTTGAACATTGTGGACTGGCGATACAGAACCACAAACAAATAATTGTACCAAATAAGAAAAAAAACACATTATTTGAGGACTACCAAGTACCAACAACTAAAATGTATTGCACATGTAACTTGAAGAGAAAATAATAGCATAGTTAGAAATGAAACCCCCATCAATACTGGAAAGAGTAATAGAAGCTACTGGACTTGAGAAACCTGTTTTCCTAAATAATTGTTTTAAGAGAAATATATAATAAATTTTAACTGAAAGCAGTACTGTTTGCTTGGTAAATGAATGCCAAATGTTTCTTTATATAGAAATAGATAATATTACCATTACCATAGAGTAATGAATTCTTGTTTGAGTGAGTGAAGCCAATGGGTTTTGGTGAAGACAATACCCCTTCGATCCTTGTAGACATGATCTACAGAACCACAAACAAGGAATTGTACCAAATAACAGAAACCGCGTCACTTTAGGACATTCAACAACAGCAACAGCTAATATCACATGTAACTTGAAGAGAAAATAATGGTATAATCAAGATGTTGACATACTTTAAATAAAAGGTTTAGGAAGGTTAATATTAACATTACCATTGTATTTATGTTACAGCCTTTCCATGTTATGTGATGCTGATGCTGTGGTTTCTATATCAAGAAGGATTTTACAGGATGGAGTTGCTAGCCTCAGGTTCAACTGGTTTTTAATTTAGAATTGTTGTTCTTCTAACGTGGTTACTAACCAAGGCAAGAGGGCCAAGTCTACCCTGCTATTAAACCTGACCTGGGATGAAAAGAAATGAATTCATACCTTTCCAAAGGAATTTGTATTTTTTAAGCATTTAATGGATTCTTTTAATCTGGCATTATATTTAATTACTATAAACTTCATTATATTTAATTACTATATTATATATAATTACTTTGTGGTGATAAAGAAGGAACTCTTTAACCCCTTTCTCTACTTCTCGGGAACAAGTTGTTCCCCTTTGACTTTGTACCCGTTTGATCGGCCATTTTACCGCGACCACCTCTCTGTGAGGATCTAGTTGAATAAAGCTTCTTTAAGCGAACCTGACTCTGAATTCCTCAATCACTTCTCATTACATACTTTATTGTAAATATGTAGTTAAATGTGGTCAGTTATATGCAACATGAGGTTTGTAGTAGAAAAAAGGGACCCCAGAGGAGAACAACTCATGCCTCAAAAGAAAAGAGAACAAAAATAAGAATCTTTGCCCTTTTATTTATTGCTTTTGGAACACCATCTAATGTTATTAGTAGAAATTCTTAGGAAGGTAAGTAAGGTAATCCCATAAAATAGTACAGCACTAATTTCTGCCAGCATTGCATTCATTTATATGATATCTGTATGTAGAGACGTGCTTCTTCATTTGTCTGTAAGTGTGTGCCAAGTTTCTACATCAATATGGATATTGTCAGACCATTCTTTTCAATCTAGTATCATTCTGATCCATATTTAGGCTCCTGTACTGATATATAATGATGCTCATTAAACATGCTGGAAGTTTGAAGAATGACCCTATGATCAAACAAGACAGTTGAAATCGCAGTTGGAGGTGACGTTCTTATCTTTGATCAGTCTTGACCAAAATATTTTACTCCAAGTTTAAAGTAGGCCAGTATCTGTGAATAATGATTTTTCCTAATCAAGCTGACAAAATAAAAGGGAATTCAAACTTCATAAAAGAGGAACCATCTTGCTTGTTGATCAATACAATCTCCAATGGTTTAAGTGTAGCGTCAATCGTCATCTCCAGTTGCCTTGATCTATCCACTTCCCTTCTCCACTTCCTTTCATCTTTCTTTCCTATCTGCTCTCGCTCTAAATCTTCTGTAACCCCCTTGCCTTGATCGACCCTCCGTCCTTCTCTTTCTCCACATCCCTTCCTTTACCACTCCTATCTGCTCTTCCTCCAACCCTTCTGTAACCCCATGCGTGATAGTGGCCACCAGCCTTGCTTGGGGTGATACGCTTAAAAAAAAAAAAAAGAAAAAAAGTCCACCCCAGGTACAAGAGACAGCTCTATTTGCCACTGTTCGCATTTCCCATTTCTAAAATCTAGCAGCAGCCACCATGTTTGACTTGAATGAAGCAGAGAAAGAAACCAGAATATCTTCAATTCTTTTAACTGTCTTTGAAATTTTGACAATGGGTTCATTTTTTGATTACACCATTTTTTCTGCATCAAGCCCACAACAATCAGCCAAGAAGGTGTATATAAAGCCTAAGCATGTGCAAGCCCAAGACACAATGTTGCAGAAAAAGAAGTGGATTCATGACTTTTTGAACAGAATTAATAGAAAGTGAATATAAATTATCTTAACTGGAATTTGAACTTTGTCCAATTCTATCCACTGTAATGTTGACCTTTAGACCACTTGAACTTCCAAAATATGATTAACAATGAAAATATATAACTACACTGCCTTCTCATATTTGAATTGCTCCCTGATATTGTAATTTCCTGTGTTCTAAGTATGAGTCAGAATTAAATTCAAAGCTACTTTGTTGTGAAATCCAGAAATTTAATCTGAAGAATGTATTGTTTACAAAATGGATATAAATAAAAAGAAGAAATGCAGGTAAAAAATAATTAATAAATAAAAGTAACTGAAAACAAAAAATAAAATAACAACAACAAAAATACAAAATATTAATCTCTATCCTAATAATTCATTCAGTGAGGTCAAAGATCTTTCAACTGTTCATTAACTAAACAATATTTTAGAAATATTTTGTTTGCATAATATTAATTAGTTCTTTTGAACTAATGTTAATAAAAACGCCTTTGGAAGTGGAGTTAGCTCATGCCTTATAACATGTGTTCCAACCATGAGAGGATCAGGGTTCAAATCACATCATAGTCAATTACTCAAGTATGTGACTTGTAGAAAAAAAAATGATGATGAGGTGGGGTCAAAAAGTGCAGTGCGGTGCTTGCTGGCAGGCCAGCTGTTTTTTCTTCTTCTTCGGTCGCCTCAAGGAAATGAATTGCGTGACTCCCTTTCTCAGCCGTTAACACTGGGCAGTTGTGAAACAGACACCAACTCAGCTGCGCCTACTTCGACTTCCTCTTTTGTCCATCTGTCAATCCGTACGTCCACCTCTATTGCACGCGGTCCGCCGAATGACTTTGCTTCCCATGTGCTGCTGGCACCCTGTTTTTTTCGATATGGCCAAAATTTGCATGTGTGCAAATATCGTCTTGTTTTGGACAAGATAGGCGTGCATAAATTGTGCCTTCAATAGCGGCCATATTTCTTTTTGTCATCACTTTGCAGGCAAGACACGTTCGCGTTCGTTTCAAATTCTGCGGTAAATCATGTCTTTCATCACATGACTTTATGATGATATTGTTCTGGGGAAATGATCATATATTCACCCCAACTTTTTCAAGGAAATTGGGTAGATGAACTCTTCAGTAGCCACTGGTGAGTGTACTAAAACAGAAGTGACAGAACTGGGTGACACTTTTTCCACTGTTTAACAGTGACCTGTCTACACAGATAATTACAAAATCATATGCTGTCAACAGTGTACAAATCAAAGAATATGCTTGAGAAACATTCTAAGATGCAAGAAGAAGGAGAGAATATGTTATAAATGGCTTTGAGCAAGTGGGGTCTATGTGTCTTGTTGAAGACTACAAGTCTTTGAACACTGTGAATTGGTGTTACAGATCACTAACAAAGAACTGTCGCAAATGAAAGAAACCATATAAGCCAAAGACTTTCAAAAGCTAAAATGGATATCATATGTAATTTAAAGAGAAAATAATGATACAATTGTTGACATAAGTGAGATTCAGGACGATTCACCCGCTACCATCTCCACCTACAAAACCCATCCCAACGTAGTGACTTACGTTTTACTTGGACCCCCTTACCCCACTTCCCCTCCTACCCTAACCTATCATATTTGGCTGTTGAATTCAAGATGTATTTCAGAGTTGGCTGTAATTTTCATTAATCCATCATTGATATCAAGTCTGGCAAGAAGCATATGAAGATGCCCTTGTAAGTAAGTTAGAAAGCCTTGTGACATGATGTTGTTTGTAAATGTTTTACACTTTGTTATTATTGTATTTTTTATTTTGTTTTTCTTTTATTGGTTTTAGCTGCAATGTCTTCACTTATCATTCCTTATCTGTCATTATTTTCTCTTCTTCATTGTTATCTAATTAGCAACTTTTTTTTTATTCAGCCCCTTCCTCAACTTGGTTTAATTTAGAATATGCTTACTCACTGTTATTTATCAATGCTGAAAAATTAACTTCTACCATTCTGATTTTTTAGTTGGTAGTAGACACTAGGACTTATAATAAGTCATTACTTAATATGAATTCGGTCACATTTTTTTTGTTTTACTGGCTTATAGGAGTAGAGAGGCTCATATATTGCTTGATTTGCATTCCTTCCATGTCTTTTGAACAGATTGCATATCTCCAGAATCTATTTTGTATTTCATACAAATGCTGGTATTCCCCAAGGTTCTATCTCGGGTCCTACACCGTTTCTGATATTCCTCAATGATCTTCCTGATGTTATCCGTTTCCAAGTAGGCATCTATACAGACAACACTACTCTTTACTCCTGTCTCAATAGTAAATCCAACATCACTGTCAAAACTTACCTGGCCATTGGTCTCAAAAAGGCCCTGCAATCTGTGGTTGACTGGGACAGGAAATGTCTTGTAAACTTTGCTGCCTCCAAAATGAAACTGCTCTCATTTATCCACCGTAGAGAATCCTCCCTGTCTCTTATCAGAATGGCTGATGCCCAGCTCCACGAGAGTGCCTCCCTGTACCTGCTTGGTCTCACACTTTTCACTGACCTGAGGTGGAACAACTACATTGAATCAATAGCTTCATCTACCACATGGAAAACTGGTCATACCAGAAGGTTTTTCTCTCCAAGTTCATCCTTCAAAACTACAAATCAACCATTCGTTCTTCCATTGAATACTTCTGCCATATATGGTCCAGTGCTCCTGCTGTTTATCTGGAGCTACTTGATAAGATCCAAAGGAGAATCAGCAATACTATTGGTCTTGATCTTCAGTCGTTTTCCCACCACTGTAAGGTTGCCTCTCTGTGTCTTCTTTATAAATACTTTCATGGTAATTGTTCAGATGAGCTCTTCACTATGGTACCTATACATTTATAATTTAAGTGCAATACTAGATTGGCAGGTGAGATTTTATCAATTGACGGTTGAGCTAGCTAGATGTAGCTGTAACTTCTGTGCTGACAGTTTCTTTTCTTGCACTTCTCATCTGTGGAATTCTCTTCTGGCCCTAGGCTTTCCAGACAACTTTAATCTGCAAAAGTCAATTGCTATCTACTATCCTCCTGATTGTTCTTTTCTCCTTCTCCATCTCATTACTAACATTTCTGTTCCTAATTCCTCCACACCCTGTAACCCCCTTGCGTATTGGTGGCTGTACTGCCTTGCTTGGGGTGATACTGGTCAAAAAAAAATATTAGGAAGGAAACTCCCAACAGTAGCAGAAAAATCGATAACAGTTACTGAACTTTAGAAACTTATTTTCCTGAAAAGTTGTTTCATGAGAAAGATTTTATAAATTTCAACTCACATTAGTCCAAGCTGCTTGATCAATGAATGCTGAATGTTTCCTTATAAGGAAATGGTTAATATTACCATTACCACTGTTGCTCTAGCTTTTTTTCATGTCTCACCAGGGATCTGATATTTTTTATCATTGTTCTGTCCAGCTCCGCGATTGGGGTAACACACAATATTTTGTTAGCTGGACTAGCTAACAATGGCCATTTGATCCATTTCAACTCTCTGGGCCACTTCCTCTATGAATATTAACTATTCAGTATCTGGGTTAAATTCATCCGCTAATACCAACTGATACAACACACCTTCCATTTTCACACAAAGACATTATGAAAGTAGTACTGGCTGCTTGGTCAGTGAATGTTAAATGCATCCTTATAAGGAAATGGCTAATATCACCATTGCCATTAACAAGTATGAGATTTTTGCTTCTCCTTTATAAACAAAAATCTTAGAAATGCTTCCTGATTAATGACTGAAAAACATTGTGGGATTTTATTCCTCAAGAATCCATTCTACCAGACAGCTTAACATTTCTTCATTAAAAAGAATGGTTTTCAGGATCTTCCTGGATTTATGAGATTGTATTGTATGGAAGCTATTAAGGAGTGTCACTTTAAAAATCAATCATCTTTTATCTCAACATTTTTTGAACCTCCTTGAAGGTGTTTAAAACTGATATGGCTTTCTTTTGCTATGAAAACACAACTGTGACAATAGGGAAAAAAATATATGAAGTAATTGCTTGCATTGATGAATCATCCATTAATCCCCCACCTTTTTTCATTTGTTAAAATATCATGTTTTTCTCTTTCTTTTCTCTTTGAGGGGAATTCAGTTTATTGAATAAAGAAGCCAGTGGGGACAACAGGTGGTTTAAATATGCTGACAATTTTAAATGACACTACCTGATCAAATTTTACCAATTCTAAAATCAAGTCTCCTATGAATAAATTCTTGTAAATTAAATATTATCAAAGCAAATCTAACGCAGAAAGTCAAGCTAGATTTAAGTCGTTAGATTTAGGTCTTTTATGTTTCAATAAAATTAGTAGTTATAAAATTATAATAATCAAAAATAATAACAGTGTTATGAGGGGGGGGGTGAAAGGTTTTTGGTCTGGCACCCTTCTTAAAATTTCACCAAATCAAAATAACCAAATAACCATCAAAATTTAAACTGTTAGCACTTTCTTGCAAACCTGTGAACTTCCAGTATCCTCTTATACACACAAATATCTCAACAGAGATTGAATAAATACATTTAATATATAGATATATATAATAAATGCAAATGTCAGTGTGTCACACTTTTTCAATTTTGCTTCTGGAGTTCATAGCCCAACATAACATACCATTTTGGAATCAGGCCGACTCTGTGAGCAAATTAAAAACATTTTGGATCAGATCTGGACCTGCAATCCTGAAATTTTGGATTCCGATGTTTTCATTACTGCAACTGTTTCTGTTGATTTTATGTGAAAAATTTTTTGTACGATAACAATTTTATAACTTGTAAGGTTTAGGAATAGTCAAAATTAAATGTGAAATTCAGTGAAAGTCACCTCTGAAATAAAAATAATTGTTCGTATGCAAAGTGAGGACTATGTACATCAAATTGTCATTAAATTAAGTAGCGTCAGAAGAATTATCGTTGAACTTTTTTTCTGGATGGCGTTCAGAAATATCTAAACTGTCAGCGCTATCTACAACTGCTTTTTAAGATTAATGGTGAAAAAAGGCTTTTCTTATAAGCAGATTGTAAGGTGTCAAAATAATTGGTTTATTTCAAATAATTAATCACTTGTTTCACAATTACGTTTTCTATTACCTTTGAAAATGCTGGCAATAAACTTATGGGTCAGTAATCCAAAGCACAAATAGGGTTGCTACTTATAGGGGGTGGCTTAACCAGTGCTTTCTTCCATCTGGTTGGAAATTTTTTGTAAAATATAGAATTGTTTATTATATTTGTAAAAACATATATGGAATGTTTAATTCCTAATTTTAAGAAAAAGGCACTAATTTCATCTATCTTACACGCATTCATTTTTATCTGTCTATATTTCTGAGATGAGGTATTATGTACACTATTTACATTATTTGAACTATTGTCCTCATCTTTGTCGCCATATTTATTACAACATTTCGGCCGTCGTAAGCTCTGGCCTTCTTCAGGTGGTTGGAATGTCGAACTGAACCCTTTATTTCGCTCACTGGGGTGGACTGTTCTAGTTCCATATGCCATGTCATCAAGGACACATGGCACAGTGGATAAAGGTGTTAGTTAGATCCAGTGACAAGACCCCAAAAAGTGTGAGTTCAATACCCGGTTAAGGCAATGGAGAACTTGGAGAGGGGAATTAACAGGAGATAACTGATAACTGACATCCATTCAAAAGAAGAGAAAAAAGCACTAATTCCATCTATACCACGCGCATTTGTTTTTATTGAAAGAACCTCCTTTATTACATGGCACTGACTTCAGAAAATGCAAAAAAAAAAAAGACGTAAGGATTTCTTCAAAATTTTATTAATCTCATAAGTAACAATATCATCATTTATCTTTGGATTGTTACTTCTTAAACATGGATCAATATTGCAAACATGGATCAATATTGAAGTGATCTAGGTTATTACAGCTGGATTCAATAAAATCAAACATTTTTAACGCCTTGTGAAATTGCTTAACATCTTTAAATTTTGCATTGATTTTTTTTATTGAAGATCTTAATCTAGGCATTTATAATTGAGTGGGGTAAGGCATTATGAAGGGTTTTATCTATTTGTTCAGTTTCTGGCTTTTTGTCCACATTAACGTTATTTTTAATATTTATCTCTACTATTCATTAGCTTTTTAATGTCTTTATTCAGACATGGAGAAGCTGAGCATGTTACTCAAAATGTCCTTCATTGTGCATGTTTGTCAATAATTTCATGATGTATATTTTCAAATATTGTTACTTTGTTATCAATATCATCATCATCCTCATCAACTGCCAGAATATTACCACATGAATCAAAATCCATGTCTCTCACAAAAAACACTTCAACAAAACATCTAAAATCCCTCTTTCTAACAATTTTAGGCTTGAACTTGGGTTTTGTCAGTGAATAAACAATAAAAAGGACCAATGACCCAAAACACCTGGCATGTCAACAACACCATGGACCTTAAAATTTGAAAAATTAGAGGTCATTTAAATATATGCAAGACATATTTTTAATATTTAGATTTTATTAATTAAATTTTCTTCTTATAGATTTAAAGTACCATTTGACCTTCTAATAACTAATACGGTATTTTTACAAATAAATATATTAGAATTTAATTACTAATTAAAGATCAAATATAAAAATGTATGTTTCATCTCTATTCTTTATTATTTTATTTTTTCAAAATTAATTATTACTTAAGGAAAATATTTGACAGTGCCTACAAAAAAATACCTATTTCATTTCTTTGATTTAGTAAATTTTTATTTTTCAGAAACTTAATAATGTATAATTTTTCATGTATGCACAAAGGACATGGGTCATTTAATGACCTACAAGCTCAAGCTTTTCTTATTAATTTTCATTTTACTGTTGGTGTTTTATTGGTTTCTTTTAAGTGGCAGAAATATTTAGATAGGGACGTTTGATTTCGGTATTTATTATTATTAAAGGATGTTTGATGTTGGCTCCACCTTCTTTTGAATTCATTTCATGTGCATCCAATGTAGAATTTAACTATGTCTGGATCTTCAGTAGATGAGATATTGAATTGATAAATTATTGATTAAATATGGAATTTATTATTAAGAGGACAGTTTTTGAGGATTTCTACAGTTACATAATTTTTCTTTATCTTCATTTCTTATTATTTTAGAATCTATATTTTTTTTTGATTTTGGTGTAAGTGTTTATTTAAGATATTAGCATTATGTTTCTTAATAATCGTTTCTAAGTTTTCAGTACTTAGAAATGATTATTTAGAAGCATAATGCTAATATCTTAAATAAACACTCAACCAGCAGATACGCAATGCCAGCACTGATGAAAACAAAATAGAGTTGTTTGGATGTAATTCTAGAAATCATGTATGGAGGAATGATGGCGATGCCTTCAAACAAAAGAACACAGTTCTAACAGTGAAATTTTGGAGGTGGCAGCACTATGATTTGGGGTTGTTTTTTTACAAAAGTTACTGGTAACATATCAGTAATAGATGGTAGAATGAATGCCATAGCATATAAAAATATTTTGGAAATAAATTTAATGATTTTGTTTGAAAATCTTGAACTTCCTCCTGATTGGATCCTCCAACATGATAATGATCCTAGGAATACTGCAAAAGCTATAAAATAATATGTCTTGCTGAAAATAATGTAAGACAATTATTGTTTACATATTTTTTGCAATCGTCAATGATGACAAGTTTATGTCCCAGTTTATTGTGACATAAAAAATAACTCACCCACCTCCACCTGCTGACCATACTTTTCTATTTAATGTAGAGCTGACATTTAATTGGTTAACCAAGACATACCCACAAGTCTATTTTTAATTCTGACCCTATGTCCCCATCCCTTTATCTTTTGGAAAAGAGGTAACATTTTGTTTTTAAATTTACTTAAAAACCAGTTACTTACCATCGCTTGAAGAAATACAATCATAGTATTGAAACATAAAAGATTTTGTGTAGCGATTTCAAAATGTTTTTAGCATAATCTCTTATAATAAAAATATAATAACAATATATTGCTCTACTTTGTATTGAGCATTTTTTTAAATGCTACAAACTGTGGATTTTTACTCTATCTGTTCTTTCTCTCATTTGTGTATATATATATATATATGAAGAAATATAGTCTTAAAGTATGCTATATTTATGGGGTAAAGTGCTCAATATCAGAGACAGAGCATGTGTAAATATAAAAGTGAACATAGAAGTCAACACTTAGAGGTGACAGTCTGTTTCATGCTAGATGCAATCGTCGGGCCATGAGTCTCGTGGCCTGATGATTGCATCTAGCTTGAAACAGACTGTTGCCTCTAAGTGTTCACTTTTATATATATATATATATATATATATATAAAAATACATATATTTACATTATTTGGACAGTTTTCCTCATCTTCATTGCCATATTCACAACATATCAGAATTTCAGTCGTTGTACACTCCGGCCTTCTTCAGGTCATTGGAACTTCAAACCGAACTCTTTATTTTGTCACACTATTTCTAGTTCCACATGCCATACTTTGGTTATTTCCCTTTAACACAACTCTCCATGTTTTTGGGTTCACCACTGCTGGACACACAACACTTTTGGGTCTAGTCATTACAACTAACCAACGTCTTTATCCACTGGACCATCTGTCTTTGAGGATATCTGTGTATAAATTTCTGGCACTTATAAACCTAATGTCTCAGCAACCATTTTTTATCAGTGCTCATAGGGAAATTTGTCCTCGTCAGAGCAGTTGCCAAAAAATATTTGTAGAAAAGACAAAGGGAAGCTACATTGCATTTGTGAAAAAGTGACTGGAGTCAAGATGCCAAGTCAGGACTGATTATATTGCATATCTGTCTTTGGATTTTGACAAGAATCTTGAGATGAACAGTGGAGGCCCCAGACCATATATGGCAACAGCATTTCACATGGAGATGGGCTGGATTGATACAGATGAGAAAAATCTTCTGCATGACACCCAGAACCAACTTCCCTTGCGGTAGATGAAGCTATTGATTCAATGTAGTTGTTCCAAATTAGGTCAGTGGAAAACATGAGACAAAGAAGGCACAGTGAGATGCTCTTATGAAATTGAGCATCAACCCTGCTGATTGGAGGCAGGAAGGCTTCTCTCTGGTGGTTAAATGAGAGCAGTTTAGTTTTGGAGGCATTAAAATTTACAAGCCATTTGCTGCCTCAGTTAACCACAGAATGGAGGTCCTTTTCAAGACCAAAGGCATGTTTAACTTTATCAGCAATGCCTGATTTGGTATTGAGATACAAGTAAATGGTAGTGTTGACTGCGCCATATGACTATTTGAGAACTGATGACATCAGAATGATCATTGATGAATATCAGAAACAGTGTTGTACCCAGGGTAGAGTCTTGGGAAATATCAGTGTTCATATGAAATGAACTGCAAGGGAACCCATTCAGGATCACCTTCATTTCACGGTTTAATAGGAATGACTAGATTAAATCAAATAATCATCCTGTAATACAATATACGAGCTTGGTATACATATTCAGTTATGGCCGTAAGCATATCACAAGTAAACCAAGTAAAGTAGAAACCATATTGTTTTCCAGAGAGTAGGCCGTAGGAGGTAAGATGCTCAACCCCTTCAGCACTGATTAAAGCCACAAAGACTTTGCCGAAGAGTGGTAGGAGACTGATAGGACAGAAGTTAACTGGGTCAGAAGAGTTTCAAAAGTTCTTAAAAACAGAGACAACAGAGGAGGACTTCAAACAGACTGGAAAGCAAGAATCAGCAAGGTAGTAGTTGTATAGTTTGAAGAGAACTGGAGCCAGCTTAAGAGCACATTTTTTTATGACTACAGCTGGTATCTTGTCACCACCACTTGCTTTATGACAGTCTTATTTAGAGATGACGTCCAATACAACTGATGGACAAGTTGAGCCTCAGTTCTAGTGGGGAAATCAGGTGTAGGTATTCCGGATGAGTTGAGTGTTGAGTTGAATGAGAAGCAAAGCATTCAGCCTTTATCATCTGTGGATGTCAGGACTTCAAATTGATTGAATAGAGGAGGGATTGTGGATTTGCTATTGTTCAGAACACTCTTGCAGAATCACCAATAATCTTCAGAACCAAACTTGCAAGTTGTAGTATATTCTTTCATTCTATCAGCAAACAGTAACTTTGCTTCATTGAGGACATGCTTGCACTCATTACGAGCAGAGACAAAGAGACATCTGTTGCAGTCAGACATGTTGCTCTGGTACAGACAGAAGAAATGATTCCTATGGGTTATAGCAGTTGAACAAGCAGATGAGAACCAAGGAGATGAGTGCAATGTAACTTCTCACTGGTGGCTTGTTACTCTGAAAGAGACCTCAGACACACATTTTTGAATGGGATGATTAAAAATCACATTCCAAAGGATGTCACAAAGGAAATCACAGAATGAGTCCCAGCCTGCTCGTTGATAACAGAAAGATATTCTGTTAGTAGGAGGTTCATGGATGGAGTGGGAGGGGAAGGAGATGTTAACAAACACCACCGCATGATCAGAGTTGCCACGAGGGCAAGGCTGCATAGCATGACAGGATTCAGGGATAGAGGTAAATCAGTGATCGAGAAAGGAAGTGTTACTGTCAGAGTTACAGGGGAAATGCTTAGGAAAGTCAACCACTTGTGTGAGGGACTGAGTGATTGAAAAGTTAAGAGTTTGAATACCAGCGAGTTGAGTTATAGAGTGTTGAAACCACATGGTATGGTGGGTGCTAAAGACAAGTTATTTATTGCCTATAATAATTTTCATAAAACATACATAGGAGAAACCTCAAGGAATCTAAATAAAAGTATATATATACAGGGTGACCCCAAAAAATGGGAACTTTTAACACTCCAATAAAACCAAGAGTGATGGAAGAAAAATATTTAATTCATAGTAATTGAAACCTTAAAACATGCCATTTAAGAAACAATGATGGAATTTTCATTTTTTTTAAATTATGTCCTGTAGATGGCGTCTTCCTGTACAAATGCATTCTTGAAATCTGCTGTTGAGATTCTTCATTAACTGCTGCAACATCTCAGCTGGGATACTGTGAATTTCATTCTCATTACTAAAATGGCGAAATGTTTACTTGCTCAAGGTCACTGTCTCACAGTGTTGCCACTTGCTCAGGTCTGGCAATACGCACTTCAAAAATTCCCGTTTTTTGGGGTCACCCTGTATGCATATATATATGTGTGTGTGTGTGTGTGTGTGTGTGTGTGTGAAGAAATATAGTTTTAAGGTAGGCTATATTTATGGGATAAAGTGCTCAATATAAGAGATAGAGCATATGTAAATATAAAAGTGAACATTGAAGTCAACACTCAGAGGTGACAGATTGTTATATATATATATATATATATATATATATATATATATATATACTTTTATTTAAATTCCTTGAGGTTTCTCCTATGTATGTTTTATGAAAATTATTATAGGCAATGGAGTAAATTCCTCAATCAGGTTTTCACTTATTGTTTTGTTGAGTATTGACAAAGACTTTTATTGTTTTGGATGTAGTAGTAACAACATTTATGTTGAGTTTAGATAGATTCTTTTTTATTGTAGACATTATACAGTTAGTTCATAGTTCTTTTGATTCATTAGGTTTTTCAGGAGGGGCTGTTTTATGTTTTGGAATACTTTTGTTTTACATTGAATATAAAATAATTAGGGTACTGGAGAAGTTTATAAGTCTTTTTCAATGTATTTCTCCTCTTCATATAAATAATGTGATATAAAAAGTTGGATGAGAATCTGATGGAATATGCTAAACACATGTGGCCTGATGATTGCATTTAGTGTTGATTTAAGTGTTCACTTTATATATATATATATATATATATATATATGCTCCTGAAAAAAAATTATTTTGGTTGAGCTCTCAGGGAGGAAATGTGAGTTTGTAAACAGTGGCTATTACTGCTGCTAATGCAAGACTCTTCAATAAAAACGAATTGAGTTCTCCCAGTCACTGGCATGTTTATCAAAAAATAAATACATTTAGAATCACCTTCATTCCTGCCATGCACCAATGGATTAGGAGTAGATTCTCTGATTGATACCAAATCATTTGGGTTTCAATCCTGGCTTGAGGCAGTCAGATATCTAGTCACAATGAAACAGCAAAACAGTCTCTCTGTGGATGACTATATATATATATATGTGTGTGTGTATTTAAACAGCAATTATTCATCCAAACAAGTTTGATTAGATTTAATCAGCAAGGTCTGATTGTTTTATTTTTTATTGTATTTTCCATTTACATATAATATGTTGCATATTGAGATATAAATGGGAGAATAAATCATTCTTCCAAGTGCTCTCGTTACAAGATGTTTTGAACTTTTTATAGTAAATGATAAATCTAAGGTATTTATTGAGATAATTAAGTGATATGTAATGATGAATGATGTTTTTAATGGCTTTTTCATCCTGCTTATAATTAGAGTGTATGGGGTTAAGATAGAATAATTTAATGGCATGTTTATTTCTGTTTATATCAAGGTAATATCTTGTGTTTTTTTTTTCTAAATTTCATTAAGACTAATTTTATTTGTTCATTAATGACATGGTTAGTGAAGTTGGTTTTGATGAGTGCTTGTTTAATGTTGCTTAGTTCTTTATAGAATAAAGTGTTCTAAGAAGAGACTCACATTATATATATATATATATATATATATATATATATATATATATATATATTGAGGCAGCAGATCATTATTTAAACATATATTATTAAATATAACAGACAATGGATGTCTATTATGTGTGATCATGAGCTGTTCTAATGTTAAAATGTTTGCTTTAACTTCTGGTGAAAATAAAGGCAAAAATAAATGCAATGTAATGTGTTGTGACTAGTTTGAAATTTAATTTTGTTGTGTGGGTTGCTTCATTTTAATGTAGATGACCTCCAATGTCTGCAGATTCTTTTTACTGCATGTATATGTGAGTATTATTGTGTTACCAATATTTATTTTATCTAGACATTAGTTCTATTGTAATACTTTGGTCTATCACATGATATGATGTCACAGAACCGCATATTGAACTTATGATCTGCATCTGCAACCATTAAGGTTGTGTAGCAATCTTCTATGTCAAAATAACAAAATATCATTTTTGACAGTGGATATCTTTGTTTCATGTCTGTATAACCACTCTGAGGATGGTTCATGTGAGCTGAGAGCTTAGGAAGAACTTAATAACAAAATATCCAAATGTTGGACAATTTTTGTCTTTATTTTCACCAGAAATTAAAGCAATCATTTGAACATTAGAAAGGCTCATGATCAGGCATAATAGACATTCATTG
Organism: Acanthosepion esculentum; assembly: GCA_964036315.1. NCBI lineage: Eukaryota > Metazoa > Mollusca > Cephalopoda > Sepiida > Sepiidae > Acanthosepion > Acanthosepion esculentum. The sequence continues at coordinate 130,961,910 of OZ038476.1, forward strand.
TCTATTATATTTAATCATATATATATATATATATATATATATATATATATATATATATTCCCTGACCTGTAGGGTCATAGGGGCACCAGTTGTACTGCAGCCACAGTAGAATTGGTTTTCTTGGGCAAGATAGCCTGATGGAGCCCAACCCTTTCTGGGCTGGTTTTGAATTCAGAGTTTTTCCTTATCCTAGGCCAGTTGCCACCCAAGGCTATAGAACACAGTTTGTTCTGCTATTCACCCATAGCTGGGGGGAGGAAGAAGATGATTCATACCTTTCCCAAAGGTATTAGCATGTAAGTGAATGTAATGGATCTGACTGGAATTTGAACTTGGCTCTCCGATCCATCAATCTGAGCCACTATCCATTACTCCACCGTACCTCCCCTCATATATAAATATAAAATACAATATTGTGTGCAGGGAGTAAAAACATTGAGCTTGATGTTAAAAGAACAGAGCTAACATATAGATTAGAAAAAAATATATATCATTGTTCTTTACAGCATGTTGCTACTTAAAGTTTAATGTGTGAATGTATATAAGAGCTCCGCTCAGGTTTGAATTCAAATTTTTCCTTCTTTCTTTTTCTCTAGACTGGCTGGCACCCAAGGCAAAAGAGCCCAGTTTGACTTCCTGTTTAATCTATGGCTGAAGGAAGGATGGATTCATCGTCTTTTCCAATGTCTTAAGTGTTCAGTGAATGAAACAGAATCAACCAGAAATTTGAACTCAGCTCAGCAATTTCACTTTCTTTACAACTAGATGCTGTTTGGAGGATTTGCTTATCATTTATCTATTATCAGTTGTTCCTAAAAGTATACAAGACTTTATCACTATAATCAAATCCTCTGTGTGGGTAGTGGTGTGGTTCAGTTCTAAGCTGAATTGTTAGGCTCTCATACATCAAAATTAACGAGAGAGTTCACTAAGATATATACATATATATATATATATGTATATAGTAATATGTAAGATAACTGCCTGAGAATATTAGCAAGATAATGGTCAAATGAAGGTGAATCTTTTCCAAAGATAGTTCCAAAAAAGGTATATATTAGCCAAGACTGTTATTACAAGCAGCTGAATTTCCATTTAATTTCCTTTATTTTTTTAACTGTGCAGACATTTCAGATTTAAAGATAGTGTAATGGTTATTTGTGTGGAAAAGGAATTTGGTGTGCCAAGTTCAATTTCTGCTCAGTTCTGTTTTGTTCACTTCATGCTAATGTTCTTTGAAAAAGGTATGAATCCCTTTTCCTCCAGTTATGGGTTAAACTACAAGGTAGACAGAGCTGTCTTGCTTTGAAGTGACAACCAGTCCAGTAGAAAGAAAACTCAGAATTCAAAAACAGCCTAATGATGAATGGTGTTTGTCAGCTTACTTTGTTCAAGACAAACCACTGCTGCTATAGCTGCAGTATATGTATTGACCATATGATGACCCTAATGGTTTTTGGGACTCATTTATTGATTGATTCATTCATATATTTTATATGTGTTATCAACACTTTGCAGGTTATTTAAAGACAGGAAATATTTTTTAGGTTGTAAGAATTTCCTTTTGAAGATAATAATGATTTAGTGATACGAGTTTAACTAATTAACCCATAAATTGGGGGAGAAGAGGTGGATTCATACCTTTCCCAAGGTTATTTGCATGTAAGTGAATGTAATGAACCCAACAGGAATTGGAACTTGGCTCTTCAATTAACAATTCCAAGCCATTATATATTGCATTATGCATACACCCAGGCTTAGAGTACCTGATATTGCCAAGTGGCCACCCATCTGGGTACTCACCAAACGTATCTTAATTTTTAATTGATATTTTTATTCCAGATTCATAAAACTTTTAGAAATGGTTGTAATTTGTTTAATAAAGTTTTTTCTTAGTGAATATATTTTAAGATTTGTTGATTTTCTAGAAAAAAAAGTAATTTTTTTTTTGTTAATATTATCTTATTCACTTACTTTGTTGCAGCATTACATATATATATATATATATATATATATATATATATATATTGTGTGTATTTAGGCAGCATTTTTTCATGAATACATGTTTCATTAAATAATATAGATAAGTGTTGTCTATATATTTTATGTAAGTTTTTTTCATATAGTCTGATAAGCTTAATAACATTATCATTAAACAATGAAAGAAAATCACAATATTGATACATATTTTTTTAGCTTAGATTGGATTAAAAAAAAAAGAAAATATGTATCAATATTGTGATTTTCTTTCATTGTTTAATGATAATGTTATTAAGCTTATCAGACTATATGAAAAAAACTTACATAAAATATATAGACAACACTTATCTATATTATTTAATGAAACGTATTAATATATATATATATATATATATATATATATATATATATATATATATATTAGTAAATAAATTGAAATAAAATGTTGAAACAATTCTGCTTCATTATTTAACAAAATTGCTCTCCTTTTGAGAGCAAGTGAAATCATCTGAAGTTATAAATAAATATCTAGTGTAAAATATGTTACATAAAAAATTGGTAAATTATTTTAACTGCTCACTTATACAGATCACTGTAAAGTTCACTGTCTCTTTGGGTTTTGGAATGTATTCCCACTCTTTTCCAGATTTGTTTTCTATTTTGGATTATCTGGTTTGGACAATCGAGCACTGTTTTTTCTGAATTTATGCAGGCATTCATTATTCAGATTTATACTCTCATTCTCTCTCACCATATATACAGAGTGTGATGGGTAAATTGTCACCATTTTATAATTTTAATTTCACTCATGTGTGGGGTTTGTTTTCAATTTTGTCGACTGCACCGTATAGTAAGGTCAGTTGGGTACTGTCTCTGAGAAAAAGCACACAATGACACAATTCACTCTGCCAGAAATTTGTAAATGGCATGCTGTACTGCTTGGCATTCACACCAGAAGCTCCAATACAAACATTCCAGAGTGTTTGGGTGTCAATCTCAGGACAGTGCAGAGGATTCAGAAAGAGTTGGATGAGCCTAATGGTGAGTACAGAGGTACAGCAGCCCAGAAAACTCATTCTGATAAAAGAACTCCTGAATGTGTTGGTGAGTGCCTCAGACTCAACACAGTGGCCAATATCAAGAGGGTGGCTGCTGGAAAACCCTATGTCTGGCAACAGGACTCTGAACTATACCAAATAAGCAGGAGAACCCAATTGTGACTGTTGGACAATTTCTGCAACCACATCACCCCTTAAATCAGGCCACCTAACACTTCAGAGAGCAACTCCCTTTGATTATTATGTGTGGGGTGCAGTTGAGTGAGAGACCAACAAAACTCCTTGTAACACCAAAGATGAACTGAAAGCAAGGATTATGGAAGCATTCACTAAGTTAAACAATGAGACTGTCAAGAAGAGTTGCAGGAGATTCCAAACTCATTTGCAGATTGTGGTTGAAGCCAATGGTGATTTTACTGAATAAATTTCCTCTTTAGTATCACAAGATATTTTTATGAAATTTTGGTAAATAAATCTGTTAAAATGGGATGTCAGTATTATTTTCATTTCTGCGACAGACAATAATTTATCCATCGCACTCTGTATGTGTGTGGGTGTTTGAAGTCTAAAATTAAACACAATATTTCCTTGAAAATATTTTTTACTTGAGGAAGAGAAGTTATGGTGGCCAGAAGTCTGGATATGTGGATTGTATTAAACCCCTAAATTAAAAGTTACTTCCTAATAAAAAAGCCACCAAGACATCTTAGGATTGCAATTTTTCAAGCATTACGTACCAGGAAAAGTAAAATGACTTTAAAATAACTGTAATAAAAATCCACAAAAAATGTAGATTTTTTTTGTTTGTTTTTTTCTTTTAGGCCACTGTTAATTTTACTTTGTTTTTTTTAACTGTTTTTAAGGCCAGTGTGTATTTTCTTTATTTTTTCCCCAATAATGATTTGTTTTTTTTGCTTTTTTTTTTAAAGGCTGGTGAGTATTTTCTTTGTGCTTTTTCTTCTTTAGATTTTTTGTGGATTTTTATTCTTTTTGAATTTTTTTTTTCAGCAAGCAGGGAACTGATGGGCATTCTATTGTATTACTATAAAATCAGCTATATAACTTTAGGTCACATTTATGTGAATAAGTGAAACCAATCAGTGATTTAACACCTATTTTATTTTTCTAGAGAAAATGGCTACAGAAGGAACTGACTGAAAATACTACAAAAGCCACATGAAAATGAGTGTATTTGTCTAAACGAATGATGGAACGAAAAAGATTTCTGTCTGTTGTATCAAGTGAATTTCTGTCTGATGAACTTAAAATATTTCTCTCTGTTGAATGTGATCTGTAGTCAACTTACTCCCACCTGACTCATTACTCTATACTTTATATCTTCTATAACCAACATATGCAAATAGATCAAATTCTATTTGCCAATCCCATTACACTTTTGAATCTAAAATATTTTTGTCTTTTTTTTCAAGCATTTCACCCCAAGCAAGGCAGGAGTGTCACTAGCACGTAAGGGGTTACAGATAGTGAAAGTACGAGTAAATAGTGGTATTTGAGGAAAGGATAAAGAGAAGGATGGTGATCAAGATAAATTTTTGAAGATTCTAGTTATCAGGGAAGCAAGTAAGAGGAGGGAGTTCTGTTGTCAGGAAATGCAAGAGAAGCTGTTGAAATAGAAGAGACAGTTACATTTAACTGTTTTGCTGCTAAAAGGGTGGAACCAAGATGCCAACCTAGTAGCACACTTAAATTCATGCAGTTGGGGCACCAGAGAAAATAGCTTGTCAGAGCAGTTGCCTTGAAAATATTTGTACAAAAACAAGAGGAAGCCACATCATGTGTGTGAGAAAGTGAATTGAGTCAAGGTTCCTGGTCAGGTTGTCTGCTAAATCTAATAAATTTTTCTTTTTTTAAAAATTTATATAATACTATAGAAATATAAATTATATAAAAATAATAAAAGGGTAAATAAAGAAATAATACAATAGATTAAGTTTGTTTCACTTTCTTTAGAGAAGTGTGTTTAAAAACATTTATTAAAAGGTTACCAACATGTATTCTTTAAATAAAAGACTGCTATAATGAAGACAGACAGTAAAAACGGCTGTATAAAACTTTCTATATGTGAGGCCCAAATTGATGTTGTAAAAATACCACCAAAATGACAGTTTTAAAAAAATTCTTTTTAGAATTTGATTCTCAGAACTTGTAAAAGAAGAAGCTCAAGTCTTGAAATCTTGTAAACCTGCCAAAATAAAGTTTGTGAACAGGTATGGTGTAGAGCGATATATTTTGAGACCTTTTAACCAATGGGGAAAATAATTTGCAATACAATAGCATCAAATTTCTTATTGGATTTGAAGCTGATTCATGGCTATTTAAGAAGTCTGGTTTGTCTGATGAACAGAAGGGATTTGGCTTTCACAGGTAAAAGTCATTGGCAACTGCTGGGAGCTGCACTTAGATGAAGAAGAATAAAAAAGACAACAGAAAATAGAAGGGTTTTAGCTTTCACAGGTTAAAGTTGATAACAGTTTCTGGGGGGGGGCCAAGCAAAACTAAAAAGAAGAAAGAAGGGTTTCAGAATTCACAATGAAGACATTGGCTGGTTCTAGGATGTAAAAAAAAAACAAACTAAAAGCTGACAAAGATAGCTATGAAAAAGAAACTGTAAAAAAAGAAAGAAAAGAAAGTGAAGGTAGAAAAAGAAAATAATCAGAACGAAAATTTAGCAGAAAATTCTACTAATTTGGAGAGCTATACAATTGCACTCATAATATACAATTTGGACTCAAAATTCGAGATATTAACCTTATTTTTAAACTCCTGGTTATAAAAGTGAACTGTCGTTTAAAAGAAACCCAGTAACATTTACGGATTGTCAACCTCTTCAGCTCCTTTTGCCAGTCAAATAAATCTAAGTAAATATTTTGTTAATAATAATGATAATTGTTTCTTTGATTCCAACATAATTGTAATTAGAACTTCTTATCTTGTCTAAGTGTTAGTCACAAAGTAAAATTTTATGCAAGCTTGTTTTGTAAATTTTGTATTCTGTAGTTTTACTGTATTTTGTGTCATTTAATAAATGTAACTTTCTTTCAAATTTCACACTCTAAAAGAGTAAAAGATTCTTACTTACAGTAAGAATCTTGTGTTTTTCTGTTTGCACCTTTGATAATCTGGATAAGAGAATAATTTATCTCCCCTCTCCTTCTCTCTTCCACAGCAGCCAAAAACTCTTTATTTCTGTCTGAATTTCTGGGATGAGGAGTTATCATTATTTACACTATTTATATTTGAACTATTGTCCTCATCTTTGTTGTTTTCATCAAAACATTTCAGCTGTAACCATTGTATCTGATATATATCTTTGTTAAATCTAAAATATGGTAAAGTTGTTACACTGATGTGACGGTTAATGATGCAGAAAACAGAATGTGTGAACCAAGTTCAAAATCAAGCTGCAAATTGCTTCATCTCCAGAAACAATATCTTGTTACTGATGATGAATGAAAGCAGATGAAGTGCATGATTAAATTCTTAGGTAAATCACTTCCCCATAATTACTTTAACTACCATGACTGTCAGTCTTGATGGATTGCTGTTACTGCTATTGGCAAAAGAGGAAATCATTTTTTCCTTAGACTTGCAAAATTTTTTTATTTCTCTCATGAAGAAGAAAAAGAAAAAACAAAGAAGCAACTATGGTATTCCAAAGCAGACATAAATAAAGATAGCTGTTGGCTTTTTCTTCCATTAAAAGATCAATATGTTCATCAAGTTATTTTCTTTCTGGGACACCACAGAAAAAAAATCAAATTCTTTTCTACTTTTTTTTTATTTTCTTGATGAAGTAATTCAATAAGACATTTTTTCTAAGACTTCAATTATAACCTGTAAGTTTTGGCAATTTATTGGCACAATATCTAAATAAAAATGGATTTACTGATTGAATTTAGTCAATCACACTGGAGGTAGGATTTGTAAGAGAAAGTAAGAAGTCTAAAGCCATGGTGTTAGATGTGAATTTTGGTTACATTGCTTGGAGGAAATGAAATGACAAAAAAAAAGTAACTGCTTAAGAAGTCATGGCGTACTTTGTAGTTAACAGAATTCTTGAAAAGACCGACTTGTAGTAAGTCATTGTTTTTAATTTCATTTTCCACAGAATAAAGACAAAATTATACATGGCCATACCCAAATTTATTTAGATATAAAATTATATTCAGATACATGGCAGAATATTTATTCTACAGTGAAATTTAGTCAGCATATCTATTTCAATCTATTTATATCTAAGTATGTTCTTATAGAAGTATATTAGTATCTATCTCTGTAAATTCATATTTATCTATCTATATTCCTATCTCACTAACTTCATATCAATCTAAGTTCATATCTATGTAACATCGATCTATGTTTGTATATATGTAAGTATTGATAGATATGTAAGTTCATATCTCTATCCATATCTGTCTAAATTCATATATATTTATATTCATTTAAGTTCATATCTATCTATATATATTCATATCTATCTTTGTAACTTCATATTCGTATCTATCTGTCTAAGTTCATATCTATGTATGTTCAGATCTATCTATGTATCCATCCATCCCTGAATGTTTCTATATATCTGCCTATCCATCCCAGACTGTTCATATCAATCTATCTATCCATCCATCCATGAATGTTTCTATATATCTGCCTATCCATCCCAGACTGTTCATATCAATCTATCTATCCATCCATCCCTGAATGTTTCTATATATCTGCCTATCCATCCCAGACTGTTCATATCAATCTATCTATCCATCCATCCATCCCTGAATGTTTCTATATATCTGCCTATCCATCCCAGACTGTTCATATCAATCTATCTATCCATCCATCCCTGAATGTTTCTATATATCTGCCTATCCATCCCAGACTGTTCATATCAATCTATCTATCCATCCATCCCTGAATGTTTCTATATATCTGCCTATCCATCCCAGACTGTTCATATCAATCTATCTATCCATCCATCCCTGAATGTTTCTATATATCTGCCTATCCATCCCAGACTGTTCATATCAATCTATCTATCCATCCATCCATGAATGTTTCTATATATCTGCCTATCCATCCCAGACTGTTCATATCAATCTATCTATCCATCCATCCATGAATGTTTCTATATATCTGCCTATCCATCCCAGACTGTTCATATCAATCTATCTATCCATCCATCCGTGAATGTTTCTATTTATCTGCCTATCCATCCCAGACTGTTCATATCAATCCACCTATCCATCCCTGTCTGAAATGTCAACATCTTGATTATATCCTTATTTTGTCTTTGTGTTTCATGACATATACATTTTAGTTGTTGTCCATGTTGAAAGTTCACAAATGATGTTGTTGTGTCATATTACCTACTTGTGGTAAGTAGTATGCACTCAACTGCCTCATGGGTAATAGCTATTTATAGTATTTGTGACTTCATATGTAAATGAGTCACCTCATCTCTTTGTACTGAAGGTGTTTTATCCACTTATTTTCCCCAGTACTTCTTCTCAGAGCTTTTGTCTTCTCCCTCTCCCTAAGAGATTGTCTAGATGTGGGAGATATTCACCCTTTTCTTTTTCATAGAAATGTTCCTCCAACAGTTTTTCTTGTTCACCTTTGGTGTTTATATTAATCTCAATTTCACTGTCTAGTTTGTCTTGCGTTGACATGACACTTTTGCCTTCATTACTTTCAGGCTCGCTATACATTTCTTCATCACTATCGTATTGCAATATAACGCAATCTGCATGCACTAACATTCCATTTCCATTTTTCTATTATCATACTGTTCTGTCCACTTTGCATTATGAATCTTTCTTGCCTCTATGAGATTAGATTCATTATCCTTTTTATACCATACTTTTTCTTTGATGGCATAGGACTTGGTCAATAGGGCTCTAATTTTTCAACCCACAATGAAGCATGGTCTTTTCAATCTTCCACCATGTAATATTGTCCTATAATATACCAAATATCTAGGAAGAAATATTTCTATCTTTTCTTTCCATTGAACACATATTTTCATCCATTTTTTTATAGTCTGCACCAAACTTTCTGCTAATCTGTTTGATTGCGGATGGTATTGGGTGGGGGTTATATGGTTTGCATCCATTTTTTTCAACCATTGGCATAGTTCCTCATCACAGAACTCTGGGCACAAATACTAGCATTTTTTGAATTCCATTTTTTGAAAATATGATCCTTAACACTCGTTTCCTGGTTGAACTTCTTTTGTTCGTGACATGTATTACTTTTGGCCCACCTGAAAATGAATCTATGATTATTGATAATAATCCCACTTTATTAACATGGTAGATGTGTACTGTGGTGTAATGGATATCAACTTGAAACAAGAAACTGGAGAACTGAGTTTGAATTCCAGTCTGGTTCGTTACATTCACTTATGCACAAATATCCTCAGGAAAGGTATAATGAATCCATCTCCAGTACAGAAAGTAACCTACTGCCAAAAAATCTGCCTCATCAGTCATGTATCAAAATATGCATGATCACCCAAGTGTGTACCATGTGTGGCACGTGTGACTGACTGACCATTAATGTGGGCATGATCCATGTGCACATTATCCCAAGGTTGGGACTCTTTAGGCCATGTATGTGTTTTTGCATGTCTAAATTATCTTCTTTCATAGCACATTTCACACCTTTTTATGTATTCTTCTACATCGGTAGAATAGCCTGGCCACCATGCCTCTAACCGTAATCTCCTTTGTATAGACATTATTCCACAATGACCAATTGTCATCTATACTTTTTATAATTCTGCTCCTTTGTGTTGCTGGAGGAACCACTATGTCTCCATTAAAATTTAGCCCCTTTTCTACAGCTAACTTTGTTTAACCTCTTTAAAATGCCTTTCTGCTTGTGAGCAATTATTCCACATTATTTTTTATCCTTCACAATATACTGCTCATCTTGTGCTAATATTCCCAAACTTAAGTGTTCACATGTGTCAGTTGTTACTATTATTTCCTTTCTAGGGTCAAATATTTTCACTACTGACTTCTTTGCTAGAACAGCTTTTAAATTTTCAAAGGTCATTTGTTGTTCTTTTGTCCAAATAAATTCCAGATTCTTTTTTCTTAACCCAGTAAAAGGTTCTGTCAAATCAGAGTACCAAACTACATACTGTCTGTAGCAATTTACAAGTCCTAAGAAAGATTCTAATTCTTTTTTGTTCTTAGGTACTTTAACTTTTAATATTTTGTCAGTTAACAATTGGTCTGGTGATGTGCCTTCCTTAGATATGGAATATCCCAAAAAAGATATTTTTTTATTCTTGGGCACACATTTTCTTCTGTTGTTAAACCAGAATTTTTTTGAACTTATTCAAAAACATACTGCTTTTCCATTTTAATCCTTCATTGTTAATAGCACCAATAAAAATGCCACACTGGTAGCATATTATATTTTTTTATATCGCTACCAATAACTTTCTCTATAGCCCTTTGAAAAATGACAATTGCAGTTTTAATATCATATGGCATTCTTTACAATCTTAATAAGCCTATTGGCATATTTATTGTTGTGACATCTCTAAAGCCTTTGTCAATAGGTATTTGATTGTATGCAGACTTTAGATCAATTTTAGAGAATGCTTTCATACCTGCAAGGGAGTTCAAAGCCCATTCTCCATTGAGGATAGGATATGAGTCGGCACCTATTTTGTCAAACACTGTTAGGCAGCATTGCTTAAGTCTATAAAAAGACAAACATCTTCCTGCCTCAGACAATTTATTTCCTTTGCTCCAAGATATAGCAGTATGTGAAAAATGAACTGTTCCTCTGGGGTATGTTAGATTCCCTGGTTCACTGACAACTCTTTCTTTCCGCTTTCCAATGCGTGCATTCACACGTGGCTTTGAAAACCTCCACCGATGAAGTAATCAAGCTTTTTCTTTGGTTGTTTCAACTCAGTGCAATACTCATCCTCATCATCATCCTCCTTCAACCTCCCTGTGGTTAGTCGTAACTCTCTTCCACACAGTTCGGTCTTATATTGCTGTCCCCAACCCAAGTCCTGAGCTATGGTGTCTGGGAAAGTCTATTTTCATGAGAAGACACTTCCAGAAAAATTCCACAGGAGTAAGGATGAGATGATTTCCCTGTCTACTCTGTGGCAGTGGCTACAAAACTGTAATCATTTTTGTTTGAGCTGAAGAGAGATTAGTTCTCCATAAATTGTGTTAAGTGTTGCATGGGATCTCCAACTGATGTTCTGGATTTTTCTCAGTAGATTCGTGTATGTTCCATCCAGGCATCTTTCATAATGAACAGATAATGTCTCTGATCCATACAGTAGGACTGGTTCAACCACTGTATGAAAGGTTTGGATTTTTAAGGAGGATGGAAGGTTCAAGTGCCAAATCTAGTGAAGTTTATTACATGTATCCCATGCTTTGTGGATGTTGAAGTTTTTTTTTTAATCTATTATGTGAGATCCAAGATATTTGAATTCCTTAACTTTTTTGATGAATGTATTATTGAGTGACTTCAACTCAGATGGTTCAGGGGAGGTTGTGATATATTCTGTCCTACTCACACTGCAGTAGAGACCTATCTGGTTCACTGCTTGCTCGAGTGATTGCAGCAAGGATTCTGCATCCTTTATACATTGGGGAAATTAATACAAAATAATTGGAAAGTCAAGGTTAGTCGGGTATTGGGGAGGGTACCGACTACTCTGGCAAGGTTTCAAAAGTGCAATACTAATTTGTGCTTGACCAATGTAATGAAACTTATCTTTACTTACCTTAACTTCTGGACAAAGAAAAAGAAAAAGGACATCCTATAATGATGCTTAAACCGTTCAATGATAAAGTAAGTACAAAATTTTCTTTGGTTGTTCCAACTCTGTGCAAGGCTGACTTGAGCTTGACCATTAATACAATGCTTACACTTACCCTAAATTCTGACCAAAAAAGAAAACAGACACACCCAATAGACATATATAAAAAAAGGGAATAAATGGTACTTGGTAGAAAACCAAATTTGTGCCTGCTTCTTCCATAATTGTTAACATATGAACAAATACACACAAGTATTTAACCTACATAAATATCTACAGATGCTATCTTACATGTTCAAAATGGAGAGAAATCATTTAAAAGAGGGAATGTTGAAATTTTTGAAGATACTTTATGTGTATGCCGTATTTGTAGTTACTAACAGAATAGCTTTCCTTGGCATGCTGCCATATTGAAACATTTTACAAGTGTTTCTGTCTGAATTTCTTGGATAAAAATTAACATTTGATACATATTATTTGCAGTTAGACTAATGTCTTCTTCTCTGCAGCCATTGCACCTTATGGCCTCCTTCAGATATCTGGAAAATTCAAACTGAACCATTTATTTAATCTATGTTAGTTGATGAATATTATAACATAGCAAATGAGTTCAATTCTTGGGTTTGGTAAAAACAGATTCAAATTCAGTGGAAATAAGAAATGAGATATTCCTAAAAATGGACAGAACAACAATCTACCCAATAAATTAAGAGTTCAGGTCAGAATTCCCTGAAGAAGGCACAAGAGCCAAAACATTGTGATAATGACAATAAGATGAGGACATTAGCAAATAATTTAAATTATTTCTTGAAGTCTTTTCTAAGAAATATATGTAAAATCCATGTCATATATGAAGGTCTGTAATGGGATTAGAGTCACAAAAAATTTATTTAAATTCCAAACAACAACTTACATAGTTTTCCCTTCAAAGTAATCCAATGCACTTTTCCACCCTTCTCTGCTCTGCTTCTATGTAATATTGGAAGTATTCTTCTTGGATGTCCCTGGCTACTTGTGTGATTCTGTCTTGATATCATATGTGGTTAGGCATGTGGCTCAAAAAGTTATTTGACTGCCAATGTCATTGTTCCTTAATGGGCTAAGACTGTGTTGCAACATTAGTTTCCACAATCTTCTTCAAACCCATATATCAAAATTGGACAGTTTCTGCTTAATGCTGAAAATCAAATTAGCCATTTTTTCATCAGGAGAAATATTTTTGTTGTTTTTTCTCACAATAGGTATGATCCATATTGACTGCCTTTATTGCTATTCATAGGGAAACTTTACTGACTACTTGTTAGTGAAGGAGAGGGAAAAAAGAATTGCTTTAGACAGACTTCCAGTCCTTTTGCTTATTACTATCTAGCAGTTTTGGACTGTATGTTTGATAAAAGGCAAATATTTCTACTGAAAAATTTTGGAGTTGAGAAACTTGTTTTTCACAAGGAAATTTCTTCACCTTTTCATAAACTGCTAGTGCATTAATTTACAGGCAAATGAAAAAGCAATCAGTCCTGCCAGATCAATCCTCTTTTTCCTGTCTGTAATGAGCAGTCTAATGTCAAAGCTCTCAGATTTGTGATCTGTCAACAGACCCTAGAAAATATATCATATTTCAGAAATACAATCTATTTCCAAAGACCTGGCTGGCTGGGTTTTTTTTTTTGCATTTGATTTTTTTTTTTCCCTAATTCTTAACCTTAATTTTTTCTCCACTTTTTCCTACACACAAGGTACAGCAATGTGGTAGGTGTCAATGCAGGATTGGACTCCATCTTTTTTTATAATCTACCCAAAGGCTGAGATATGGCAGAGAGGGAGAGTGAGCACTGTGATCCTAAAGAGAAATGCTGATCCGAACTTTGGAAATTCGAGGTAGTGTGCACAAATGACTGATCCTATATTCACCTTTCCTTCTCACAAAGACATAGTCAGTTTAATGAGAGGTCCCTATATGCATACATATGGACCAAGGACAAAAAAATGTTCAGTCCCTGCAATCACCATCATGCTAGTATTCTCCAACCCACCCTTTGCAGTGCAATGAGGGTGGTGCTGAGGCAGAGTTAGAATCACTGGGGTTAGTTTTCTTTCACTGATTTTCTGTGCAATGCTGAATGGCCAAAATATGGTAGAGAAGGAGAAAATAGTTACTACACACTGATCCCAGTCTGAAGGCCAAGGAATGGTTATTTACTAAACCTCTATGATGGTGGGGTGTAGCACAATAAGAACCCCAGTGCATGCTCCTAGGCTACAGCCTTAAAACTGCCCAGACCCTGCAACCAACATCGTGCTGGTATTGATATTCAAAGGACCCACCTTCTTTCACAACTAAGTGCAGCTTAGATGTGACATGATGCCAAAACTACTGAGCACCAAGTGAAGATCAAATCTATGACTTCATTGTAACTGATTTAGTCAGACAAGCTTGTTGAAGTTCCTCTGAAGGTTAGGGCATATGCACTTTCATCTTTGGGAGGAATGCTGATCTGAACTTTGAAAAGCAAAATTGCAGACAGACTGGTAAGCTTTGTAAATTATAATAATTTATAATTATATATATATATATATATATATATATATATATATATATATGTGTGTGTGTGTGTGTATGTTCTTTTTGGTTGTAGGAATATCTTCTTTAGATTATCTTGTCTCCTACTTAATAATTCTACAGTAATATCATTTAGTGAATCTATCATCAAAAGTAAAAATAGGAAAATTATCAATAATAATAATAATTATAGTCGCAAGATAATATTGAATTTCTCTGTTCAGACAGTTCATGTTATTGAAGTATGGAGACCTGACCTTACTGTGATAGATAAGGAAATTAGCAAGTGTCAAATTATTGATTTTGCTGTTCTATACGATACAAGAGTGACCGCCAAAGAAACTAAAAAGATTGAAAAATACCAGAATCTGGCTAAGGAGTTGAAGAATCTATGGAACCTGTCTGTTGAAGTAATTCCTGTAATAATGGGTGCACTTGGAACACTACCAAGAAACTTGAAAATTGGAATTGTGATCAAGATGTAACTACCAGAAAATTACTGCGCATTTTTCTGCAAGGATTCTTCAAAGATTTCTTGAGTTGTGAGCTGTGTTGCTGATATTATGTCTCAAAAATGGAATTTACTTTTATGACATCAATGTGTGACATCAACATAATAATTATATAAATAATAATAATAGTAAGAAACATAATAAAAAATATTCTCAGTATGTGACATTTAAATGCAAGCAGTATTCTAGTAATAATGAGAGCACTAGGAATGACTAAATGAATACTGATAGATAATCCCTGAAACCTCTTAATATCTCAGATACAAAAGATTGTGCTCAATGGCAATTCTACAGGGGGAGGTTCAAAAGAGGCCAATGCATGGCCCCACTGAATTTTGGCTGGCCTCTCGTAGATGAAAAAAAATCAGAGCAGACAAATTATACTATTCTGCTAGTATTGACGTTAGTATTAACCCTTTGACTTTGTTTTGAAGTTAACCTCTCTTGTGGTCCAACAGCTTGAGAGTGGAAAAGACGGCAATAATAGATTAGAACTCCACTACTGTGAATGAAAAGTTATTTCGTTTAATTTAGTGAAGTAACATACTTATACTAAAACTCATTACTAAGTTGTGTATATATGATAGTGGTGTAGTATGAAAATAAAGACTCTGCTTGAATTGCTCCACCCTCCTCTGCAGAAAAAGCTGCCCCCCCCCCCGACACACACTTTCAGATTTCCAGAATCGCCACTGATTGTGCTCATGATGATGGGATTAAATGAGAAACTTTGAACTAATTATTTAGTGATAACTCAGTCGGTTAAGTGCCATAGGTGATACACGGGTACTCATGTCCCTTTCAATCCATGAGTGACTAGGCAAATTTTTCCACAGTAGGCTGCCATTTCTTTCTATTGTAGACTGGTTGCCAACCAAGATTTCCTGGTAAAAGAGGAGTTTATCCCTCCAAAATTCTTCAAGGATTTTCATTTGGTAGCAAACACATGGCACTGCAAATGTTAAGATTGGATAATCTCTCTCACTTACTTAATCCTCCCCCCCGGCTCTCTATCACTGACAAGTCAAATAAGTGACATTGTTCTTTAGTGCCGAGGGAAGGAATTGTGGGCGGCTGATGGATTAAAGAAATTTCTGGTCAGCAAGGATTACAAACAAATGTCAGAAGACTGAGGTCATCGGTAGGGGCTTAAAGATTTGTGTGCACTGTGTGGGGGAAGCAGAGTGGTCACATGTGTATGTAACAAAAACGTATGGGTAAATTTTGTTTGTGTCTTGTGTCTCTCAAACATCTGAACTCTATTGTATGTAGCCAGTTACATTAAGCAAGTTTGCCAACCCCTGACTTAATCAGCCATATATCAAAAGAGACATGATTATCCAAGCTTGTATCATGGATGTCACTTAACTGACTCGTCATTGATTGGGAGAGGGGGAAGTAAGTGATAAAGACTTTCCAATCTTAACATTTGCAGACCCATATGTTTGCTACCAAGTGGCAATTCTCCCTGAAGAATTTGGGTGTGGGGACAAACTCCTCTGCCTAGCCTAGGGGCAGTATTTTTTCCCTGCAGTAGGTTGCCATTTCTTTCTGTGGTTGCCAACCAAGGCTATAGAACCCAGTCTGTACTACTATTCAACCCATAGTGGGAGGGAAAAGAGATGGATTCATAAGTTTCTGTCGTGAACAGCCCTGTAGAAGTGAGCAAGCCAGAGTGGCTTGCATCTGGTGCATAGGAAAATAAGGGTCTTACCTTAACGGGCGGCATGTGACATTGGCAAGTTTGCCCCATGAAAATGGCATTACTCTCCCGTCTAACAGTATGTGTGGTAACGAGGGTTTTTGTACAGTTTGGCATGCTTCCACTAATAGCAAGTCGTGTGCTGATTGGTCGAACTGGAGGAGGCTATTTGCCTGGATAACTGAGGATAAAAGCAAAGAACGCTGATTAGTTGGTCGACCACATTGTTGGCCTGATAAAAGAGGGCTGAAGCCGTGAAAAGGGCAGAAGGAAAGACGGATATACATTGTCTTGTAGCAAGGACGGCAAATTCAACCAGCGGTATCTTGATTTGTACAAGTGACGTCGTAGCAATACAGACGTATTTAAACTACACTTTCTCAAGAATATTTGTGTGTAAGTGAATGTAACAAACTTGACTAGGATTTAAACTCAACTCTCCAATTTCTCATTCCAAGCTGTTATCCATTACACCACCTGCACATAGTGAAACATTAGAATTACTCAGTTGAACATGTACCTTATATTTGTGTCTTTGTCCTGGTCATTTGTTGTTCTTCACAAAAATGTAAATGTCATATCCTTTCTGGATGTTGTTCATGACTCTCCACAGATTCTTTTGGTATTATTATTTCTTGATGTAATACGTGCAATAACTTTATTAGAAAAATGTTTGTTTAACTCAGATCTCAATTAAATGACTTATTAAAGGATATACATCAAATCCAGAAAACAGGAAATAATAATCTTTCAAACTTTGGTGGAAGCAAGAATAACAAAAGAAGCTTCTTTGATCTACTCATGTCAATAATGTTTGCTACTGCAGTATATATATATACTAATGCCTGTGCAGATGCATTGATGTCTTCAGTTTAATAATACTGTCATTGATTGGTAAATAGGATTGTGCCTATTTGCACATGTTAAGTAGAAGAGAAATAAAGTGTGCAATGAAAGAGAGCTATGAAAGAAAGATTTAGTCTTTCATCTGTATTTCCCCCATTATGAGCATTATTATATCTGTGATATAATAGCACAGTTTCACAGACAGAATGGAATGCCTGAAAGGATAAGGAATAACAAATATACTTTATTCTCAGAGAGACTTTTATACCACTAAGACATACACAAAACTATATATGCACATATATATGTGTCTCACATGGAGAATAATATATATATATATATATATATATATATATATATATATATATATATATATATATATATACAGCAAAGCAGAATCTAAGGAGAAACAAAAAGGAATGGTTTACATATAATATGGAGATACTCCTGTGTCAGGAGAAGCCGTGTTTAGGACTCCAGATTCAAATGGGCCAGATTTATCTATGTCCCAGGCAAGGACATATTGCATGAATGGGAAGCAGTCATGGGTTTTTTCAAAATTGAGGATTGAGAACTGGAGTTTATTTCTATATCTGGAAAAGATATATTCCCAAAGGGAAGTGGCACCACAGACTGCTAGAAAGGCAGATTTAGTCTCTGCCCAGGACGTAGGAGGCCCTGGATAAAGAAAGCAACCTTTTAGTTTTGCTACTGTAAATTGACTGAAATTGAAAATTCCTTCTCGTTGCTGTATGGAGTGAAGTCACTAAGCGACCGTCATATGACCCAGGTGACTTATCTCCACCAAAGTAGGGTAATCGCCTTTTGTACAATAAAGCGTATAGGAAAGAAAGAGACAGGTTTCAGTTCATTACAGATTATATATCATAGAATGACACAATACAACAAATACAAAAAGCTGTTTGAATTTCCGTGATGAGGAGTTATCATTATTTCCATGCCAACTATTGTACTCAACGTTGTTGTAGATGAAATAAATGATTGAATTTGAAATTCCCTGTAGTATACCTGGATTGATATACATCTGATGAAGGCTATTGGGCACAATGGCTGAAATATTGTAATAACAACAGAAATAAGGATAATAGTCTGCAAGTAAATAGTGTAAATAAATAATACAAGATCATACTCCTGCCTGGTCTTTTGAACAGGAGTAGAAGTTTATCACTTGTTTCCTGTTTAGGATTGGGTTTTTTCTAAAGTCTTTGCATTCACTTTCATTCCAAGTAACCCCTTGTTTCTTGGTGACGTTATTGCCTTGCTTGGGGTGAATTGATTAAAAAAAATACAAAAAGTATTTATTAACACAACAGATATATAGATATTTTGAACTTTATCATGTGAAAATTTCAGATAAAAGTTCCCTTAATCAGGCTACAGATTTATTGATCCACTCTTATACAACTTAAATATGTTTTCTTGAAAACAACAGACAAGGAATGTCGGCAAAACCTTTTGGTGAGATTTTTCTAGTGCCGAATAAGTTGTTTGATGTCAGGTGGAAGCTTTTAAAAGCACTTGCTAAAATTCTGTGTAATGTTCCATTACAGTTCCTTTACCAGTCTTCATCTGATATCAGACAACTTATTCAACACCAAATGAATGTTACTAAAATGCTTTACAGGTATTCCTACTCCATTCTGTTCAATAAAATATATTTAAATGAAGGATTGCTGCTTAAATATATTGTGTTATACAGGGTGCGATGGGTAAATAGTCACCATTTTATATTTTTAATTTCAACACAGTCTGTGAGGAAAAAGAAAGCGCACCATGATGCAATTCACTCCTCCAGACATTTGTGAACAGCATGCTGTACTACTTGGCATTCATACCAGAAGCTCCGATCTGAACATTTCACTGTATTTGGGTGTCAATCTGAGGACGGGGTAGAAGATTCGAAAAGAGTTGGATGAGTTTAGTGGTAATTACAAAGTTGTTTGGAATGATCATGAATGATGGCGAAGTTATGCTTCCATTCATCTTTTTACAGGGCCTCAAACTTAATACAGAAACCTACATCAAGTGCATTGAGGAGTTCATGTTGGCATTGGTGAAGAGGGTGACTGTTAAAAGACACTATGTCTGGCACAGGAATCTGAACCTGGGAAGTGCAAGAGAAGAAGTTGTTGGAGTAGAAGAGGCAGTTACATTTAACTGCTTTGACAGTGAAAGGGTGGGACCAAGATGCAGATGGGGTACCAATGAAAGCAGCTCATCAGATATATATATATATGAATGAAGAAATATAGTCTTAAAGTGTGCTATATTTATGGGATAAAGTGCTCAATATCAGAGATAGAGTGTGTGTAAATATAAAAGTGAACATCTAAGTCAACACTTAGAGGCGACAGTCTGTTTCATGCTAGATGCAATCATCAGGCCCGATGATTGCATCTAGCATGAAACAGACTGTCGCCTCTAAGTGTTGACTTCTATGTTCACTTTTATATTTATATATATATATATATATATATATATATATATATATATACATATATATATATATATATATATATATATATATATATGGTTGGTTGTTTTGTTTTATGGCATATCAATCCCAGTGGGTCATTTAATGCCAACAAAATTTTTGAAATAGATTCATAGCAATAATTTGGTAAATAAAGATGTGTATGTATACATATATATATTTGAATCATTTTACAATTACTCATATATTTGAGTACAATCCAACTTTTAGGAAATTTACAATCTTGGATGGTTTATTTTATTTAAATATAGTTTTAAGGTATGCTATATTTATAGGTTAAAGTGCTCAATATCAGGGATAGAGTGTATATAAATATAAAAGTGGTCATTGAGGTCAACACCCACCAGTGAAAGTGTATTTCATGCTAGAACAAAATTGTCAGGTCATGTGTATTGTTTTTTGGTTTGACTAGATGTAATGGTCAGTGTTGCATAATGTGTTATTCTTACAGAATGGGCAGTAATGGTTAGGTTTCAAATTATTTTAAAGGCTATTAAGGGGAAATAATTGTGGATCCAAATGCAGTTTTGTGGCTGTTTGATAGTGTTGTTAACTTTTTTACTCATTATTTCTTATTGATTATTTTATTATTTCTTATTGATTATCATTATTACATTTACTGGTGTTTACACCCTGTCTGAAGTTATTAAGCAAATAATTCAAACCTGTTTTGAAAAAAATTGTTGAATTTTAAACAATCAATTTAGATGTCAAAACAAAGCTTGAGTTCATATTTCAGGTAGTATCAATATGTTTTATTGAAGTTATTTGATGTATTCTAAAAAAAAACTGCCATCTGAAGTTATTAGGCAAAAACAAAATAATCACATTTTACTTCAATAAAAAGGTAATAAAATCATCAAAAATTGATCAGCCCTTATAATAGTACAAATAACAAACACATATGATAAGTCTTTGAATCCCTTTACATTTTAATATAGTAACCCGTCTTAACAATAATAGCCAGTAATCTATCATCCATTGATTTTGTTAATTTTTTTACTTCAACAGGTTCAATTTCTGACATAGTAGTTTTATTTGCTTCCCATAGATCTGCTTTACTCTTATATTGTTTGACACCTTCATATTATTTCATCTTCATAACTGCCCATAGATTTTGATCAGATTCAGATCAGGAGTTGATGGTGGCCATTCCATTATCTTTTCTCCTGTAAATCTTTTATGCCCAAAGAATTCATGGGTAAGATTAGGTACATGAGAAGGAGCATTGTTGTGCATAAATACACACTTCACTTTGAAAGTGCGAGACTGGCAATTGTTAGCACTGTTCAGTTTAACTGCTTCATTGATTTTGAGTGGTCCAATAGTAGTTTGGTTGACAAGTCCAGCCCATATAACACTATCACCTCTTTGTTGCTTTCTTTTAACCACAGGAATGTCTGAATTGGATAGAATCCACCCTTTGGCCTATCCATCAGGTTCATCAAATGTCACTCAAGATTCTTCCATGAAAATTACTTTAGAAAAGTCAATTTTCATGTTTCTTGTCCCAAATTTGACACCTCAAAATATTCGCTTTAGTGAGAAGAGGTTACCTAGGTTACTTTTTAATAGATTCCAGTTCACAAAGTATTCTACACCTTTTGTCCTTGGTGATTCCCTCAATTCCAGCCTTTTCAAAGATTTGAGCGTTGGTCAAAATTGGTTGTTTTGCTATAACTTGCTTTAGTTTATATTCATCTTGAGGAAGCAAGTTCTTAAAGCCTTTTCCTTTGCTTTGAGTTCTTAACTTATATTTTCAACAGCCCTCTTTATCGTTCGATGATCTCTACAGAGATGATTTGATATCTCCAATGTGGACATGCCCTCACTTAATAACTTTGTTATCTTTTGTTTGTCAGCAGTTGTGAGATCCTTCCCTTTACCCATTTTTACCCATGTTTCAACATATATTATGGACAAAAAGAAAAAATAGCCTTTATTAGATTTCAGAGGTCTTAAGCTAATCTGCATACTAACTTTAGTCAGTCCATTTTTGTCAATTACAATTATCTCAAAAACTAACCATTAAAAATAGTAGAAAATTTAGTTAAATATTTTACTAAGGGTGCGAATAGATGAATTTATAATTGACAGATATTGGTTCAGAAACTTTTGAGTTATTTCTCAGACAGGTTGTATATGTGAATTCATTATTAGTTTTTTTTATTTTTTATTATTTACTTATTTATTTATTTTTTTCTTTTGTTCATATTTAGTTTTTGATTTTTAAGTAACCTAGTAAAAATTTGTTTTTGTGTCTGCATTTTGGAGATGAGTTCTGGTTGTTTATTTAGTAATTTGTGTTGATCTGGGCAGGTAATTATAGATATCTTCTCCTCGAGACAGTGGTTTGTTGGTTGTTTCCCTGTTTTTTGTTATTATTTGTATCATGTTCTCGGTGCAACTTAGCTATTTTTTTTACTGTGTTTTAGTTTAATATCTTGTTGAGAGTGCCTCATAGTGGGGAAGTATTTGTGTAGGAGTTTAATGAATATTTTTTCCTACGTTTGTTTTTTCATTTTTGTTGTACAGCTGAACCATATATTTCTTTTACTGTTGTTTTTTATCAAGTTGTGTGGCAGGTATGCGAGTGTGGACAAAAATCTACTATGTTTTTGGGATGTTTCATAATTTATCTTGGCTTCATTGAAGATGTTTTCACTGGAAGAGTTGTTAGTTAATATGTGAATAATTAACTGTGGAATCTGCTATCTATCTATATATATATATATAGTTAGATAGATATTGACCCAAAAATGGTGTTAGGCTATACATTTGAAAAAAAAAACAAGTTACCTGGACACCAAATCATATGTCTATGCAAATTACCTTCAGTATGTTGGGTCAAACAAAGAGGAATATATTCATCTGTGAAACCTAAAACCCTTTTTCAGTTGCCTGATGAGTACACACAAGATGTATGTGAAACTATATCATAACATAGTCATTAGTTGAATACCATTTTTTGGTTAATATTCAAGCTCTGCTATTTGGCACTGAGCACTGTACTGTATGACATTACAGTACTCTAGTAGGAGTAACTTCATCTTGTAAAATATATATATATATATATATATATATATATATATATATATATATATATATATATATATCCCAAAATTGTGAAACAAAATTTTTTTTCTGATGACACACATCAATTACTAAAATATTTAAAAATAGGAATTTTCCAAACCATTTTATGCATCCACCATTTTAATGCATTCTCAACCTAATTCATATACTTATATTTATTTTTGGATCCATCATTTTTATTGCTTTAAATGTTATTATAGGGAATATTGTCATTTGAGTTTACATGAATACACAGTCCGACAGATGTAATATCCACTGTTTAAAATAAAAATTTAGAAAAAAATAAAATGGTCACTTGTTTACTATTTACATTGTTTGGACTATTGTCCTCATCTTTGACACCACATTTATTACAATATCCAAAACATTGTTAGGGTCTATAGCCAAAAAATAGGGGATTTACCTCGTCAAACTAAGTGACAGCGAGTCGCGTGTATTTTACGACGGAAAAGCTGGCGAAAAAGAAAATTAATTACCAAACAAAAAGGCACGCTGAAGACGGAATATTTGAATTAAAAAAAATAAACCAAGTCTAACGCAGGAGTCTCAATTAAACGTACTTTGATATGCAAAATACTGGAGATCGTCTCTCAGCTGTCGACGAATAGAAAAAATGATCGCCCGATAAAAGCAGTTAGTGTTTTCGAATCTGGAGGGAATTCGGCAATTTTGGCTACCGCGTTTAGTGGAGAATTAGTTATTTTTCTGACTGGTGGCATGCATTTTGATTAGTGAGATAGTATTTGTGAATCGAGTTTTTGGCATTTCTTTCTGTCCTCGATGTTCGAGTTGGAACTTAGTGATTTATTCTCTGTGACGTGGAAATAATCTGCGACAAATATTTCCTTTGCAATCCCAGTTTACTTACAGGGTCCCAACTATGGACAAATAGTTAACACCCAAAACTTGTGTAAAAGTAGATTTTAATACCAGAAATACTTTGTAACAAAAGGAAATTACCAACAATAATTTTTGAAAAAAAAATTATTATAGGCAATACTTAAAAAAAAAAAAAATTTATACAAGCAGCTTTACATTTAAAAAAAAAAATATTACCAGCTATAGATTTCTTGAAGGAAATATTTTCTCAGAAATAGATTTTTGAAGAAAAAAATATTCCCAGAAATAGATTTTTGAAACAAAAATATTGCCAGCAATAAAATTTTTTGTTGGCGTTAAATAACCCATTGAGGTTGATATGTCATAAAACAAAACAAATACTATGGTCGTTGCTTTTGTTTCTTTTTCTTTTTTTTTTTTTTAATTATAAATCTCTGGCTGCTTGATCAATGAATGCAAAATGTTTCCATGTCGGCAAACAGCTAACATTATCATTAGCATATCCCAATCCAGTATCAGCAACATTTTTTTCCAGTTTTTTTTCAATGTCCTAATGTTGCAATGCTAACTGGTGTCGGAGTTAGCTCCTCCTCAGTTTCCTTAATCCTTCAACAGGGGTCTCTCTCCCCTGGCTATAAATACTGACTGACTCTTCGCCTAGATCTCTTTTTCGACTCAGGCCTTGGGCCGCTACCTCGCACGGAGGCGAGGTAAAAACTCTCTTTTTTTTCACTTAGGCCAACATGTGACCTCTCACAGATACAGCGTTTCCCATATTCTTGGAATACGCTAAAAACAATACACATACGTACGAACACTCAACACAACACACACACATAATTTCTCCATACAAACAATATGTAAACTGTTCATGTCTTTGTGTAACTCGTTATTAATATATATTTGTTTACCCATATATATCGGTCTTGTTTGTTTTCTTTGTCCTCTTTGGACTTAATTAATGTCCGACATTCCCATGTAGCTGGACCGCCCAGCAGGAAATCTTAACCCAGAGATATCTCTTCGCAACTTCACCCCCACGGTCCGCTACACTGGTACAATTATCTTTTCTTAAATCAGTATCACCCAATGCAAGGCATTAAAGCCACTAAGACACAAGGGATTACAGTGTGCGGAAGAATTAGGAAGATAAACATTAATAATGAGTGAGAAAATGAAAGAATAATCAGGAGGACAGTAGATAATGATCAACACTTCATTTAAATACTTGCAGATTAAAGTTGGTTGGTGTGAGATTTAAACAAAAATTGGGTGGTAGGAAAATAAATTTCCACTTGAATCTGTTTCTGCTGACAGTTAATGTGGAAACCAGAACAACACTTTGCTCGGGACTCTGATTCCTGCACACTGTAAACAACAGTACTATCGCTCTTTCTCTGGAGCATGGGTATAACCTTCACCAGTCTCAAAGAACAATCGCCCCTTGAAACGAAAAGTTAGCTTTTTTTTATCCTGCCTCGGTCTCAGGCAAGAAACCAAGATCTCTTGCTTGTGTTAGCCTTGATCTCACCAATAACGCATGCGCTGTGTCACTTCAACATTGATTTGCCAAAGTTTGCTTCACAGGTCTATGATGTCTACAAGCACATGTATGGAAAATTCGCCTTCTCTTGCTTTAGCGAGGTATGTCTCCACCCCAGCTGGAAAGCATGGAGTCAGTAGGAAGTTCCACATGTGAGAAGTGTGAGAAAAGAAACTGTAAGCATAGAATTTATGGTTACATCTAGCCAGCTCAACTCTAAACTGATGAGGTCTCAACACCAGTCTAGTACTGCAAAAAGTTTAGGTACCATAGTGAGGAGCTCGTTTCGAACAATTAACATGGAAGTATTTATAGAAACGGCAACCTTACAGAGTAGGAAAGTGACTGAAGCTGATCTGCTAGATCAGGACCAATAATATTGCTGATTCTTCTTTGGATTTTATCAAGGATCTCATGGTAAGTAACAGGAACACCGGACTATATGTGGCAGCAATATTCTAAGCAAGGATGAATGGTAGACTTATAGATACTGTAATTACTTTCTTGGTTCACCCTTTCAAAATGTCATACTTTAAATCATTGTAATTGTCAATCTTCTTTTCTTTCAATTCTCATGTCAAATGGATAAGAGTCTTCTATCAGGTGGCAGATCTTTTTCTGTTTATCCAGCAAGACTAGATCTGGCTTATTGTGCTTAAAAGTTGTTACTGTATCTATTGGAATCTCCCATGGTATTTTCAATTTGCTATTCTCCAACACTTTCTTCTCCCTTGTGGTAATATGCTCATAATACTTGTCACAACATTCAAACCCATTATTATTACTATTATTATTATTATTGAGATGTATAATAATCTATTTACGAAATTTTATAAATTCGGTCAGATAACAACAAAATATTAATTTTTCTTTTATGTCAAGGGCCATATATAGCAAAGTTTACACCATGTCACATTTGTAATGATAATGTCTTGTGATGAAATAACAAAAGCCTTTGTAATCAGCAAAAAGGACATGCAAATTACAGATTGGAGATATGGAAATCAAACAGGCTCAACAATTTAAGTGTTTTAACAGAGGATAGAAAATATGACTTGGAAATCTAAATAAGCAGTGGGATAGTAAAAGATGCCTTCCAAAAGCTGAGGAATTAAGAAACAGAAAAATATTATTACACTATTTTCATTATTTGGACTATTGTCCTCATCTTTGTTGCCATATTTATTTTAATGTTTCAGCCGTTTTATGCCTTCTTCAGGTGGTTGGAATGTCGAACTGAACCCTTTATTTCACTCACTGGGGTAGACTGTTCTAGTTCCATGTGACATGTTTAATGGATATCAATTATCAGTTATCTCCTGTTAATTCCTCTCTGAAAGTTCTCCACTGCTTTAACCAGGTATTGAACTCACATTCTTTGGGTCTGGTCACTGTCCTCAAGGACACATAGCACAGTGGATAAAAGCGTTAGTTAGATCCAGTGACAAGACCCAAAGAGTGTGAGTTCAATACCCGGTTAAGGCAGTAGAAAAGTCTACGTCAGTGAGCGAAATAAAGGGTTCAGTTCGACATTCCAACCATCTGAAGAAGGCTGGAGCGTGCAACGGCCGAAACATTCTAATAAATATGATGACAAAGATGAGGACAATAGTCTGAATAATGTAAATAGTGTACATAATACCTCATCTCAGAAATATAGGCAGATACAAAATATTAGAACTAATCAAAGAGTACTCAACTCTATGGACAATTTCCTCACTGATGAAGAAGAGACGTGAAGCAAGAGAAATGTGGTTCTACAGAAGAATGCTGAGAATATGTGAGGAAATAAAAAGAAAACAGCAACCAGTGAGTAAATTCAAGCTCTCCCAACTAGTATTCCAACCTCGAGTTGTTCCTTCTTGAGTTCTGTCTCAAAATCGCGCGAACAGACTTTTCCAGCCGCCAACCGTGAACGTCACTCCAAGAACCCTGCACTGGGGTAAAATTAGTTGCTTTTATATTTGTCCATATACCCATAATCCCTTGCATCTTCATGCGATCCCATAATTCATTGTGTCCCTGTCCCATAATGCATTACATATTCATTGCATAAAAAGGCAATGCAAGTCACTCCTTATTCTTTTACGTTATCTGGCCGAGGACGGATTACGGCAGAGCGGTAAGTGCTTTTTTTTCTCCTTCATTTCAACTGCAGTAGCTTCACATGCTAAGCAAATACGGGCTCTTTTTTGGCGGGGACAAGGCAAGTCGCAACCAGTTGTGCTCGTCCCAGGTTCTGCCTCATCACGTCTGCCACAGAATACCATGGAACAACCTTGTAGAAACAATGGCAACAAAAAGGATTCTTACAATCAATATCAGGAAAAGATAGTTGCAATTTCTGGTTTACATAATGCAGAAAGAAAATTTGATATGAACAGGATAGACTGAAGGTAAGAAGGCCAGCTTGAGAAAACGGATGGTGAAGCAGAATTTGGCAAAAATGACAAAGATTATTAAGAGCTACAAGGGACAGGAAATTGTGGAGAGCCATGATTGTCTATGTCCTGAAGGGACACTCTACACAGAAGAAGTATAATCTGTTTTGATGTAATGCTAGTTTGGAAATTCTCTACCTTTCATGCCTACTTTCTGTATCTTTTCAAGACATTTTGGATACAGTGATTCCGGCAGTTTTTCAAAGATACTAATTGGTATCCTCAACAGTTCTATGAATGGGTGTGGTTGTAGATTTTTTGTGCAGGTGAGCAAATGACTGACTCCCTCCTTATAACTCAATTGTATGTCAATGCCTGAATCTCTGTGATAGATCTTCCTTTCCACTTTGTGATGTTAATTTAATTTTTTTCCTCTGTCTACATGTTTTGCCTAAGGGGTAATTTTATGTCAGGGAAAAGATTGGCTGTTATGACACATTTATATCATTTCAACCTTCTCTTCTTAACAGAGGATATGAGGTTTTCCAATGGTATTCTTTATTGTCTGATGGTGTCTCACCTGTGCTCAACATACTAGATGGCGCAACTATATACTAGAGGTTAAAGAGTAGAAGTCTGTACTATATTTGGTTCATGTATTATTATACAAACATTTTGCTACCATGTGAGATTACCCCACCTTGTCTGCTGGTGTACTTCGCTTAATGCCCACTTAGTGGTGTGTAATAAGATGTATAAAAGGAAAGAACATAGTCTCTTTCTTTGCTTTTGCTCGCTCAACTATAAGATGGCATAGCAACAAGACAGACTTGTTTCCCTACTATGGAGCAAACTGACTTTTTATTCAACCAAACTATGTACACTCATACATGCTCTCCAGCTAATTACATAAGTATAGGTTTCTCTTTTTTCTGAGCTATACTGTTATATATATATATATATATATATATATATATATATATATATATATATATATATATGATAAAATATAGTTTTAATGTATGCTATATTTATGGGTTAAAGTGCTCAATATCAGGGAGAGAGCATATGCAAAATTAAATATGATGGTTTGGCAATTGTGTTTAGCATGAAACAGACTTAACTCTGGGGGTTAATTTCAATGTCCACTTTTATATATATATATATATATATATATATATATATATATAACATACAATATATATATATATATATATCTAGGGCGGTTAGCCAATTTCTATTGCAGATGCTCGCTCAGGCACATTTGTGTTTGTTCAACACCCACAGAGCTAACCTGTGGCTTATACTGCAGCTATGCTGAGCAGGCCTTAATAACAGTTTTTAGGAGACTGTGTCATCTAGAATGATCAATAATTTGAACATGGACAACACACTCAAACCCTCAGTCACAATGACTTGTGACTTTGTGCTAGCACAGCTATCGATGGCCCCCAAGTGTTCTGTCTACCCAATTTCACTCACAAGGCTTGGGTCAACCCGTGGGGTATAGTTTTCAGGCATTTTCCAAAGGTGCTGCACACTGAGATCGCCCCCCCCCCCTCCAGATTGATAACATCAGGAAGTCTACTTCCTGACAAATCAACCGTGGTGAGATTCAAACCCGGCTTTCATGGTCAGAAAGTAAACGTTCTGACCACTCAGCCACATGCCCACTTTATATATATGAAATCATCCATGAGTTCATTTATTTTGGAAGTTCTGAACCATCAGCCATCACAATTAGTAACCCTTTTCTACTACAAGCACCTCATCTATACGCTATCATGTCTGAAAAAAGAAAAAAAAGAAGAAACAGGCTCAAGCATAAACATGTTTGGATAGTTTCAGTTCTTTGAATATTTTGCTCATTTTATTTAAGAGAGAAAAAGTATTCAGGTTGTTTTTGTTATGATTCTGTTGTTTTTCTTGTTCATTTCCAAATGTACCACAAGGAGAAAGAAAGTTTTCTGATAGTTTTATTTTCATGAAAATGAAGTCCACAGTTTATCTGCAAATTAGACAGGATCTCCATAAAAAAATACCAATATTGTCTGGCCTGAAGGAATCTCTAAAAGAATCTGAATGAAATTGACTCGCTTGATTCCAGAGTTCGAGAAGGATAGATAAAAACATTTTGTGTATAAGTTGCATCAACATTTGATTCAAATGCTGAGAAGTTCTTCGTCTAACCAGAGAAACCTTTTGCAAAAAATATCTGAATGTTTGATTATTTGGTCAGATTATTTATGTGCTGTTTCACTTCAGGCGTAGGCGATCATGGTTCTCCACATCTTCCTGTCCCTTGTAACTTTTAATAAGTTTTGTCATTTTGCCATTTCAACCAAACACTGTACTACCATCCATTTACTCAAGCTCATCAAGTACGTTATGTGCTGCTCTTCTTTGTCCCTCTTTCTCTGTATCTGTCCTGTGAGCATCAGATTTTCCAAGCCCTATTTCCTCATTACATGTCCTAGAAATTTCTTCTGCCACTTTTGGATGTTAGTCTGTGGTATCCTTTCTGTAGAACCACATTTCTGTTGTTTCAAGTCTCTTCTTCATCTGTGAGGAGATTGTCCATCATTCACTGGCATAGAGAAGGATAGATATGTTACAGTTCAGTGCTCTTTGTTTCTAATGAAATTGTTCTGTTTTTTTAATACTCTGCTTAGCTTCGGAAATGCATCTTTCACCATTGCAATATGTCTTTCTGTTCCTGGTTGACTTTAGTATCCCTGATTTGTAATTTGCATTTTGGGCTCTCAATCTTTTTGCTGCTAACTATGCATTCTCTCTTCTTGTGGCTTAGCACAATATAAACAATAACTGAATAGCATACACATTTATCATTTGCAAACATCCTAACTTACAAGCAGCAGAAGCCCACAGAAACAAGCAAACAACCTGTACATAGACGGCAATCACCCATGCACAAAAAGTTCTAGACAGCAAGTCAGATATAAAACAGACTATATGTTTTCTGAACAGCAGTCTTGCCAACACTCCTGATAGCATTTCCAAACAAGCCACTCAGGAGTCACACATACATCTGCTCAATGAATCTAACATGCTGCTCAATGAAATAGCTTTCATTGTACACAGTAAGTTTCTTCTTTTATGTGCTGTGTCCCTTCAGGACGTAAGCAATCATGGCTCTCCATTTCCTCCTGTCCCTTGTAGCTCTTTGTTGCCATAAAGGAGAAGAGATATCATGTAGCAGTTCAGTATTTTCTTTGTTACCATCGAAATCTTCCTGTCTCATAATACTCTGCCTAGATTTTGGAATGCATCTTTGGCCATCCCAATACATCTTCGGATCTAAGTGTCGCACTTACCATCCTCTGTCACAAAACTTCCCAGATATTTAAATTTCCGTACCAGCTTGATTTTAGTGTCCCCAACTTGTAAATCGCATTTTGGGCTCATCTTTTTGCTGATGACCATTCATTCTGTCTTGTTGTAGTTTATGCTTTGTCCCTTCTTTTCACTCTCTTTTGCTACCTTCTGTATGAGGTTTTGTAATTTCCTTTCCATGTCTGCTATCAGCACAGTGTCATCTGCATATCTTATGTTGTTAAGATTGTGGCCGCCTATGATGAATCCTGGTAGGCTTTCCAGTTCTATCAGAATTGCCTTGCTGTATCGGTTGAATATGTCCAGTGAGAAGACACATCTTTGCCTTACAAACAAATACAAACTCTATATATTATATGCACAAAAAGGGTCCTTTTGCTTTTCTTGCAATCTCTCTTATGCTGTGTTTATTATGAACAAGGTTCATAATTATTTCTTATTTCTTCATGGATTTTCGATACTGAAATTATTTATTGAAATTTGGGTTTACAATTAGTTAGATTTTGGGAAGTGGTTTGGACTGAAAACTTTTTGCATAAATGAAAATCGTCAAATGTTCATTAAATTAACAAAAATAGGCATTATGAGAATGTCCTGAAAATTTTTCAGCCCACAAAAGATTTCCCTCTCAAATCCAGTATTGAGTCAGGTTTTGGGAGGTGGGTTGAGTTAAAAACTTTTCTTTTTCCACAATGAGAAATTTTTGATGACTATGAGAAATTGGAGAGCTGTGTTCAAATTCCAGACAAGTTTGTTACATTCACTTACACACAAATACCCTTGGGAAAGGGATGAATCTATCTGTTCTCTCCCAGATAAGGATTGGTTAATAAGACTTGTAACCCTAACTTTTCCCACCAGCCATGGGTTAAATAGCAGCATAGACTGGGTCCTATAGTTTCAGTTGGCAACCAGTCTACCACAGAAAAATGGCAACCTACTGCAGGAAAATCTTCTTCTGCTTAGTCGATGGCCTGTGATCCACATTGACTTTTAATATGCAAGTCATGGAAATATGTTGGCTGAGCTCCTTCTTTCATCACAGTTAATATAAAAAGTAAATAAGAAAAATTTTAATCTTTATAATTATTTACTGAGTATGAATTGAGGCCCGGTTGGATTAAAACATACGTTTAATGTTAATGTGCATGTAACAAAATCTGAAGGTTGCTGCTCGGGCAAATCAAACATTTTCTACATTCCTTAGCATGAGGTTGACACAAACTACAGAGACAATGGCTGGCAGGAACAACGTATATATCTGTACGCACTTGAAGGACAACCTATTCAACCTAAAGTGTATCAGAGCACACACTAAGACATTGATAAGTCTGGTTAGAAAAACTGTACCCCATGTAATGTTCTGCTTTGAAAAATGTCAGCAAACCCTTGAGCATGAATGTACGTCATAAAAGATGTTTTGTTCTATATCAGTCTGTACCAAAATCAAATGAATCACCCCCCACCTTCTGATTTAATCTCTTGGATTTAACTCATCTAAGCAGTGTCTCATTCTTTGGCACCAATATTGATAGGGAAATTGGCAGCAAACTGGCCAAGGATAATCTAGACTTTGGTAGACTATATAAACAAAATCAGAAGTGGCTAAACCGCAGCTCGTAAGTCACATGCGGCTCTTTGAGATTTAATATGCGGCTCGTGGAAATATGTTGGCTGAGCTCCTTTTTTAATCACATTTTAATATAAAAAGGTAAATAAGAAAAACTTCAAGCTTTATAATTATTTACTGGCTATGAATTGAGAACCTGTTGGATTAAAACCTAAGTTTAATGGTCATGGTTAGTAAAATATATTTAAGAATTTAAATCCTAATTTTAATGCTAGATCTGATCAAGGCATTGTTCTTTAGTGCTGGGAGAAGGAATGGTGGTGGGTGGACAGAGAGATTAAAGAAATTTCCAGTCAACAAGGGTTACAGAGGAATGTCAGAAGACTGAGGTCATGGGTAGAGGGATAAAAGATGTGCTGGTGGGAGTGAGAGTGGTCACGTGTATGTAAAAAAAACGTATGTTTAAATTTTGTTCATATTTTGCAGCTTTCAAATTTCTAAACTTTATCATATGTAGCTCTTACATTAAGCAAATTTGGCCACCCCTGGCCTAGTCAGTTATGAATTGTAAGAGACATGATCGCCCAACCGTGTATCATGTATGGCACTTAACTGACTGACTTGTCAGTGATAGAAAGAAGGAAGTAAGTGAGACAGACTCTCTAGTCTTAGAATTGACAGACTCATGTGTTTGCTACCAAGTGAAAATTCTCCCTGAAGAATTTTGGAGGGATAAAATTCCTCTTTTACCAGGAGATCTTTCCTAACTAGTTGCTGATTGATTGGTCCATACGCCAATGAAAAAGAGATTACAACATACTTCACCATCTTCTTTTGTTTACAGGACTTGATTAAAAGTTCAGAAATATGATGTATTTTCAAGAACATGTGTGCTGTTTATTAGATCTTTTTTGCTTCTTTTAACCATAACCTATTCTCTTTTAATCTTAACCTATTCTCTGTTAATCTTAACCTTAACCTATTCTCTTTTAATCTTAACCTTAACCTATTTTCTTTTAATCTTATCCTTAACCTATTCTCTGTTAATCTTAACCATAACCTATTCTCTTTTAATCTTAACCTTAACCTATTCTCTTTTAATCTTAACCTTAACCTATTTTCTTTTAATCTTATCCTTAACCTATTCTCTGTTAATCTTAACCATAACCTATTCTCTTTTAATCTTATCCTTAACCTATTCTCTTTTAATCTTAACCTATTCTCTTTTAATCTTAATCTATTCTCTTTTAATCTTATCCATAACCTATTCTCTTTTAATCTTATCCTTAACCTATTCTCTGTTAATCTTAACCATAACCTATTCTCTTTTAATCTTAACCTTAACCTATTCTCTTTTAATCTTATCCTTAACCTATTCTCTGTTAATCTTAACCATAACCTATTCTCTTTTAATCTTAACCTTAACCTATTTTCTTTTAATCCTATCCTTAACCTATTCTCTTTTAATCTTATCCTTAACCTATTCTCTGTTAATCTTATCCTTAACCTATTCTCTGTTAATCTTAACCTTAACCTATTTTTTTTAATCTTATCCTTAACCTATTCTCTTTTAATCTTAACCTATTCTCTGTTAATCTTATCCTTAACCTATTCTCTGTTAATCCTATCCTTAACCTATTCTCTGTTAATCTTATCCTTAACCTATTCTCTGTTAATCTTATCCTTAACCTATTCTCTGTTAATCTTAACCTTAACCTATTTTTTTTAATCTTATCCTTAACCTATTCTCTTTTAATCTTAACCTATTCTCTGTTAATCTTATCCTTAACCTATTCTCTGTTAATCCTATCCTTAACCTATTCTCTGTTAATCTTAACCTTAACCTATTCTCTTTTAATCTTAACCTATTCTCTTCTATCATAACCTTAACCTATTCTCCTTCTCTTTATCCACACAATGTAACAATATTACATAGAAAAAAAACTTTTAATTAAATTTCCAAATTAACAAGGTGTAATTTATAAGATAGATTACTGCATTAATTTATAAGATTTATAATCAAGTCAAATATTATATGAAGTGCAAAAAACAGTTTTAAATAATCTACAAATTAAAATTATATTTGTACAAGTAGAAAGGTCTGAACTTATTTATGGATTATATGATTCATTTAAATAGGTGTGTGTGTGTGTGTGCAAACAAACAAAGACTGTGCAGAAAAGATTCAACAATTTAATATGATTTTTATCTGAATTTCTGGGATGAGGAGTTATCATTATTTATACTATTTATATTTTTCATATATAATCTTTGTTGTTGTTATCACAATACACTTGCATTCTGTGGAAATGGGCAAGAAATAACTGAACATTTGTAAATAAAATAAGAACTAGACAATATCCCTAAATATGTGTAAGGAGACGAGAACAGTCTGCCCCCATAGATTAAATAAAGGGTTCAGTTCAAAATTCCCTGTAGGTTACCTTGATTGATATACAGCTAAGGGAAGCCAGAGAGTACGACAGCCAAAACATTTTGGTAACAACAACAAAGATGAGGACAATAGTTTGACTATACATAATTTAATGTGAATGAAAATGTAATCTATCTTGGATAATGGTTCCTTATTCCACTTCAAAATAACCCACAATGGATGAGTGTGTAATTGAGTAACAACTTTAAATTGAAGCTTATGTAGGTTTATTTGACTAGTTCAGCTTTAGTATTGAAAAATGTTTATTTTATTGTAATGGATGGCTGCAAGCAAAAGAGGAAATGGGACGCGCTTATTTTATTACCACAAGGTGTATGACTTCACAAAAGTATCTATTGTTCCATTCATTTTGCAAGACAGTCTGCACTGTCTTCTTTGGGACTACCATCATCTGCCTTGTCCTAATCTTTTTAATCTTGTCTGTGGCATTTAAAAACAAGTGTTTGGCTTTGAGAAAAGATGGACAGTTAAATATGGAGAGTGGAAGGTTTGACATATGTTAGTAGTGCAATGCTTTGCCAAAAAACAGAAAAAATGGACAGTCAAGATATTTAGAATGTTTGGATGCTTTCTAAACAGTCTATAGAAGGCCTCCTAGAATGTTTAAAGCATAGATATATGGATCAAAGATGGAAATGAACACCAAGACAGTTAATCATCAAATGATGAAAATGTTTTCTCAGTCAGAGGATCTGCACATCCTTCTGATTAATAAATTGACCTTTTGAAAATAAATATTTAATATTTTTCAACCATAGGTTGCATTTCCACCAACAATAAAAAAAAACATGCTTCAGGATCCCTTTGAAGAGAATTTAAGCAAAGATTCTAGACCAGACAAGCCAGTAAGGAGAAGAGATGGATACAGACGGCAGCAGTTTATGATGCGTATGGCCTCAAAGAGATTCTCTTACTCATTCACCCATCTTCCTCAATGAGCTATGTGACATTCTACACTCTTCCTTGCCAAGCTACATGACACTTACACTTTTCTTCATGAAGCTACATAACATTTTACACTTTCCTCCTCGATTTCTCTTTTGCCTCTTTTTTTCCCAGATACATGTGAACAAATCACATTTCTTTTCATCTTAACAAGCAACTACAAGCAAATAAATTTAACCCAAGAACTTTGATACTCATACATACTGAGAAAATTTAGTTGTTAAAACACAAAAATAAAAATAATTCATATTTTTATATTTAAAAAACTTTCTCCCCTTTTTCTTTGTTGTGGCATGATTCAAATCCACAACCAACATTTTACTAATTTTCACCCAATACAAATCCCAAGAGCCACAAGGTTACTGAATGAGATTGTTATAGGAGCTGTAAGAGTTGGCGGTAAGAAGTGCATTTAATGAGTATATGTGGGAAAGAAGGGTTAATCCTAGACTTGAAGATGTTTAGATTGTACTGACTGGGCTTATTGAATCATTCTTGTTCTTCATTATTTGAACAGTTTCTGCAGATGAATGTCTACATTACAAACTAAACAATGTATACCTGCTGTGAATGTGACACTCATACAATACAAAAGTTTACATGATGGCATATCATTACTGACGATCTGTTTGTACATGTGCTGTAAGCTCCACTCTGATTAGTTGCTTGGCAAGAAATCAGAGCGGACCTCTTCAAAGTCATGTAACAAGTTCTTATGCTTGGCAAGATTGGGATAAAGGTAATGAAATGTTTATTTCAAATAAAATTCTTATTTTGTATTAACTTTTCTTTCCAAATATGAGCCCAATTCAATTCAACTGATTTTAAAATGTTGCCCAAAAAAGAATCAATTAGAATAATTTAAAATTTAATACTACTAGTGTTTCCGAAGTTTAGAAAAATACATGAAGATATTCTAAAATTGGTTCCATTTCAGAAATTGGCACTGGTTCCTTCAAAATTGGCATTCATATATTGGCCTGAAGACATTTTTTTTATCTAGTTTATCACATTTCAGTCATTATACCCTCTAGACTTTTTCAGATGCCTTTTGATCCATGTGATCTTTGGGGTGTTATGAACAGAAACTTTTATTTAATCTACAAGAATAAACTGTATTTACCCAGACTTTTCTTTTTTTTACTGCTATAGTTTTTAGTTCAATCCCTGGGGGCCTCTAAGTGCCAAGATTGATTCAGTAAAAACAGGGCAAGCAATAACTGTGCAGTACTAAATAAGAAACAGACAAGATATCCCTAGACATGGGCATCAGAATAAAAACAATCTACCCCATAGATTAAATACAGTGTTTAGTACAAAATTCCATGATGGTTATTTGCATCGACAAGTACCTGAAGAAGGCCAAAACATTATGATAACAACAAGAAAGATGAGGACAACTGTCCAAATATAAATAATGAAGATAATGATAACTCCTCATCCCAGAAATTTAGATAGAAAGTGTCCTTTCTTTTTTCTTGAAGTAACAAATTTGGAAGCTTTGCTCTACTAAAGTTTGAATTGACTTTCTTCTAATTATGAAGACAATTCAACAGTTGAATTTAAAATGTAGCCCGAAACATAGCAAGTAAAAAAACTGAAAATTTACTACCACTACCCTCTCAAAATTAGCCCAATTTGGCAGTCTTGAGTGGAAGAAAGAAGTGTTTGTCATGGTTCCATTTCTGAAATAAGCACAGAATATATCAAACTAACTTTGAGTTTCAAATAGACAGGTCAAGACACTTATAGCTTTGCAGAAAAAATTTCACACCTTTTGTTAAATATTCAGCAAATTTCTTCCTATCCTTTAATTTAGGCAGCAATCATTCTGGGATAAAGCATCACATTAGTGAAAGAAATTATAAAAAATTCCTGCAACCTCTTTTATTCCATCACCCCATCTAACTGAATTGTACTTCTAAAATCTACCTACCTTTAAAGATTGAGTTTATCATGAAGAGAAGTTTAAGATACTAAGTAGTGAATTTGGTTAAAATTTGAATTGAGCTTAGTAGCACAAGTCAGCTCAGCATATTCTAAAAACTAACCCTCAAAATTTAATGCAGCAAAATTCAAAATTCAGTAACACTTGGCATTCAGATGAAACCCAGATTGACAACAATGATGATATTTTCATTTTTGGGGCGGGGGTGTTTTTGTACAGCTCTTTTGGATGCTTTTGTAATTTAAAAAAATATGCCATGTCTATTTGCCCACCCAACCCACTACAAGAATTCAGCATTATGACTCTCCACAGTTTCTTTGTCTTT
This sequence comes from Acanthosepion esculentum, assembly GCA_964036315.1. NCBI lineage: Eukaryota > Metazoa > Mollusca > Cephalopoda > Sepiida > Sepiidae > Acanthosepion > Acanthosepion esculentum. The sequence goes on from OZ038476.1 coordinate 131,000,358, forward strand.
ATTATCTATGAATTGCCATGAATTCTTGGGATTAATCGCAGAGTGGTTTCCTGTTGTCTTCTCAGTGATTTCAAATTCAGTAGAGTCCCACTAGAAAACCCAGTCTATAGCTATAGTTAGAGGGAGAAAAGATGGATTCATGTCGTTCCCAAGGGGATAAGTGTAAAAGTAAATGTAACTGACAAGGCTGGAAATTGAATTCCGATTACTAGTTTCACTGTTATGCTAATTGCATGGATACTGCTGCACACATTGCATATTAAATGTGTTCTATTCATTTTTTTTAATCATTTCAACACAAGTAAGACAATAAAGTCAATAGGATGCAAGGGATTACTGAGTGCAAAAGAATATAAGAAAAAGAAAAACATTATTAAGGAGTGAGAACAATGAAAGAGGAATTAAGAAGACAGAAGAAAATGACTGACATTGCATTTAAATTTTTGCAGATTAAACGTGACTGGAAAGCAAGGAGCTGGAAGAGAGTTGCACAATTGAGAAGTGTGAGAAAAGAAACTGTTAGCATAGAACTTATGGTTATATCTAGCCATTTGTTTGCACAGCTGTCAAAATGATGTAAAATAATTTTAGTGTATTAATTTATACAATATGAATTAATCATTTAGCACATTTACATTGTACATAATAGTCAATGAAAATAATATTTTATCGTAAATCATAAAAAAAGAAACTGTTTCTTCTTAATGGTGACTTTTGCTAGACAGAGAACCAGTTACTGTTATTCCATTAAATACTTTTATTCATGGCCCCTCTGAATTAAAGACCACTCCACCATAATCAAAACACTCTGGTGATAGGCCTGGGTGTGGGCATTTGAACAAAGCTAACATAACAGTTTGGTTTAATTGATTGACTGGCTTTTTATGGTTATTTAAAGCTGAAACATATTTTGGGATTATAAGAATTTTCCGGAGATTATAATGATTTTTGGATATAAGCATTATAATTTAACCTATAGATGGGTGTAGAAGAGGTGGATTAATATCTTTCCCAAGGATATTTGCATGTAAGTGAATATAATGAACCTGACTGAAATTTGAACCAGACACTTCGATCGCTCATTCTGAGCCTTTATCCATTACACCACCTGCACATCTAAGCTTACGGCACCTGCAGTACAATTTAGGTACTGGCTATGTTCAACATTGCTTAACTTATTCAATGAAAACCAGTATTTCAACATATGGTTGTAGGAATTTGGTTTGAACTTTGCCATGAATGCTGTTGAATATTTACTGATAAAGTATTGAGCTTTTAAACATATAATCAGTCTGCCATTGTTTGGTAGGGATAAAGATCATGTGCATTCTTCTTCTTCTTCAATGTGCTGTGCCTCTTCAGGACATAGGTGATCATGATGCTCCACAGTTTCCTGTCCTTTATAGCTGTTAATAAATTTTATCTTTTTTTTTTTATCTCTCCTAAACCCTTTTCCACCATCCATTTACCCAAGCTCACTAGGTAGGTTATGGGTTGTTTTCCTCTCTCTTGCCTTCAATTTGTCCTGTGAATGTTAAATTTTCCAAGCCCTCTTTCCTCTTCATATGCTCTAGATATTTCAACTATTTATGATGTTAAATAGTTTGAACACTCAAACATACAAAGATAAAAATATTACCCTGAATAAACTTCTTGAACATACTGAAAATAATTTTAAAACTATAGATCAATAAATATAGTATGTGAACTAAAGAAAAAAGAGTTTTATTAATATTAAATTTATGTCAATGTTTTAAATAAGCATTGTCTGGTCTATTAGCCATTATTTGTCTCTCAGTATGAATAATAATGACAATGTTTGCTGTTTCCTTATGTTATAATCTTCCTAAAGCCAGATCTTCTTCATGTTACACAAATTTCCACCACTGGCCAGATGTGAACGCTCCGAAACCCAATACTGAACTAAAAATTCCATCAGCTGTGCATCGGCTCTGCACATAACTTCCATTTTACTTATACACTCAAAAAAAAAAAAAAAAAAAAAAAAATGACAATCCAGAAATTCCAGCCAATAGCACCCCCCCCCCCTAAAAAAACACAAAATAAAAGTTGAAGCCAATCTGAGCCTAAGAAAAGGACATCTTCAGCAGTCGGTCAGCACAACAGTCAGGATTCACACACTCATCAGAACATGACCTCCCATTTCCAAAGTCAACTCACCAAAAGCCATCACTGCAGTAAGTCACGACTCACCCTCCCTCTCCTACCATACACCTATGCGGATGACTTTTACAATTCTACTTATCTCTTTCTTTCAATGAGAGACATTGATACCAATTTAATATTTGTAGTATTTTTACATTAATACAATTATTTCTTAAACTTGTGTTGTCTCTTCTTTATTCTGCCACTATACGCTTAATATAATACTTAGAAGGAAACATTCAGTATTTATTGACCAAATAGTGCTTCTGTTCATTGAAATTTATAAAATCTACTTATTAAATAAAAGTTTCTCAATTCAGTCAAAGTTATTGCTTTTTCCAGTATTGATGGGGGTTTCTTTCCTCACCTTTTGGATAAATTTGCTTTTAATCCGTGCTCTAAATATCTATTAAAATTTTCCAAAATCATCATATTTCCTTGTAAATGTACATGCTGAACTCAAAATAACAATTAAATAATGATCAAACCTACTATTTTGGAGTTATTGAGAAGAAAAATTTGGACTTACTCGTGGTCATTCATCCACCATTACTGGCTTTGTTTAATTAGATTCACTGCAGACCCCTTCCATCGTGCAATCATAACGTTTTAAATGTCTAAATTACTGCACATTATCGTAAAGCAATGACAAGGCTTAGGTTTAGGGTTTTCTTTTCGTTCTTTATATATATATATATATATATATATATATATATATATAGGAAATTTTAACAAGAACAAATTTAGGGTTAGGGCTTTTTGTTCTTTATATATATATATATATAGTTATTTAGTTAAATCATACATTTTAGATGCATCAAGAGGGGTCTTCAGTGATGCACTGTTCTCATTGACGATTTCAGGTTTCGTATATCGGCTCCAACAGCAACCTCAACCTGATTCTAGGCGAGTCAGGCCACCTCCTTAAATTCACGAAACCATTCACTACAAATTAACTCATACTAATTTATCTAGATTTCCTTCCCTGTTTTGTAGTTTAGCGACTAAAATAATTCGATGGCCTAATAACAATAAATAAATAATTATGCTATCTACTCAATTAAGTATCCTATACACATATTTACAATCTGATACATATTTCTCAAAATAAATCTACCCAATTAGTACTAGCAACAAATCCCTAAATTTCCAGACTATTATTACTATGAAACTATATCATTCTCCCCGGTTCCATTCATAATAAATATGCAATTAGGCTTTAATATTGAAATAAAACCGTGAGTAAGCGATAAAAAAAAATCTCCTATCCATGCCCCCCCACATATGCCGACAATTCTCAACCCCTATCCATAACAGTTTGACTACCCTAACTTAATATATTGTCTCAGTATTCCCTTATAACATGTAACACGTCTCCTAATTATGATTCTGAGATTTCCCTTATCATCCTCACTATTTCTTCCATGGCTCTGATCTCTTAAGCCAAATCCATTTTGACGCAGTTAGAACTGTGTTGTTAATGTCCTTCAGCGCTCTCGCCCTAACTGCCCCCACTATGCCTATTTTTGCTACGGCTCTGCACAACGACTGTCCAACAGAGCCCCTGCAACCAACTTCTACGGTGTCATAGTATATCTTCCATGACTTCTGCCGACATTGTTTGACAAGTTCTTGGTATTTGGACCTCTTTCTCTCATTACCTAGTGTAATATATTCCTCCCATGACACAGACATTTCCCAAATAATGCACTACTTTGTGTTGTCAGAGTGCAATATCAGATCCTGTCTTAGCGATGTTATGGCTATGTGTCTGGGGAACTTCAGCTGGGTCTCTAGGTCCACTATCAACTGCCAGTCGTCTGCGGAAGATAACAGGCTCATTCTCTCTCTCCTCTGTTTCTGTATCTTCTCTCCAGCTTTTACAAAGTTAATCCGATTCAATTTCTTCCCTGGTTGATGCTTACTAGCCCTTATAGCTTTAGTTACCTCATTCGCTCATTGCTTTGAGTGCTAGGTTGTGATGCCAACGGTACCAACCATCACCCAAAGCTTTTGGGCAACTACTGAAGATGTGTTGTAAGGATCCTTTCCTTGCACATAGTTGGCAATTGGTGGTCTCACTCTTCCCCCATATATGCAGGTTTGTTGGGCTCGGTAGAACATCATATATTGATTTGATGAGAAATCGAATCTCGCTAAAATCTGACCACCAGCAATATATATATATATATATATATATATATATATATATATATATATGAAATTCTAACAAGAACAAATTTAGGGTTTTTTTTTGTTCTTTTTATATATATATATATATATATATATATAAAAAGAACAAAAATAAAACTAACAAGAACAAATTTAGGGTTAGGGTTTTCTTTTTGTTCTTTTTATATATATATATATATATATATATATATATATATAAAAAGAACAAAAAGAAAACCCTAACCCTAAATTTGTTCTTATGAGAATTTCCTTTCTAACATTTTCTTACATTGTAATTTTATTTTGTAAATTACCTTGTTCTTTACAAAATTTGTGCATTAATTATTGTTTGTTTTATTTTCAATTTTAAAAAATTAAAAATGCTTTACTGTATTATTTAATTTGTCTTTTTTTTCTTTTTTAATTTGTCATTGTTATTCTACACAGAAAGAAACGTTTTATTGTATTATTTGATTTGTTTTTATTTAAAGCTTCTCTTGTCATTGCTTTATGATAGTGCACAGTAATTTCAATGATTAAGAGCAGTAAAAGCAGTAAATAGGCCAAAAATTATGATTGCTCGTCCAGAAGTGCTCCGAAGTGAATGTAATAAAAACAATGCCTGTAATGGCGGATGAATGACCGCAACTAAGTACAATTTTTTTTGTCAATAACTCCAAAACGGTAGGTTTTATCATAATTTAATTGTTATTTCGAGTTCAGCATGTTCATTTACATGGAAATATGATGATTTGGGAAAATTTTAATAGATATTTAGCATGGGGATTAAAAAGCAAATTTACCACCTTTTGTTTGGAGTAGTGTGGAATATCAACATCTTCATTATGTCATATGTATATCCATTATAGTTGTTGCTGTTGTGGAAAGTTATCAAGTGGTACTATTTGGTATTTCTTAGTGATTGGTAGCACTAGTCTATGAGTTTCAAAGAAAAATGTTCCTCTCTAAGGCTTACAGGCTTCATTTACACAAAGCCATTTTAACCATTGTGCTTAGAAAGCAGTTGTATACAGATAATTATTTTTTAACATGTTTAGCACCCTGTATGAGACCCATATGAAAGTTTCAATCTAATGAGACTAATTCTCAAAGAATAGTGACCTCACTGCTTTCTATAAAGCGTGATCTTCATACCATTATTTGACATGTGGTGCAGTGTAATACTGACATATCTTTCAGTTAATATACTGCCCAAACTGGTGTCAATTTTTTTATTCCTTCAGGTCAACATTAGACAGTCAGTAATATCAGTAGTTTTTTTTTTTTTGTTATTGTTATTGTTGTTATTATTATTATTATTATTTGAATTTATGATGATACTGTTGCTGTGTAGAAGTCTCGAGTACAAAAAAGGATCCTGCATGTCAACTCAACACAAGGATTTTACATGGCACTTTTTGATGTAAGCTTGCTGTATCTAGTATTTTTAATGTCATTTTCAGGTTTATTTTATAAATCAGCAATTTAATTATATTTTCATATATTTGTTAATTTTCGGTGGAGAAATGTTATTATGATAGTTTGATTTGCTTAGACTGTCGTTATTCATGAACGAATCTCCTCAGGTAAAAGCTAAAATTGATTATTTTATCCAACTGTCAACCATATCCAATTATAGGTAAGAAAATGCATCAAGTGATAATAATTCTCAGGTTGATGGCATAAAAACTGAGAGAATTTTCATAGATTTTATTTTTGATTTTTTGATAAAAACAAACAAAAGAAGAAATTTATTCAAATCACCACAATCAGAGAAATAACCTTTTCCAATCAAGTATTTTGTTTCCAAAAATATGTTAGCATTTTCAAGCTCTTTTCCAAATTTTCAAAACGTTTTTGGAGTAAAATCCCATGTTTGATTCTGTAAGGAAGCTGAACTACAGGTTTATAAAGGGACGATGTTGCTGTCAGTGATGAGGTTGTAGCAGGAGGTGCTACTTTGTAAGAGATACAGTTGTTTAAGAATTGTGACAAAGAAGTTGAGAAGTTTCAAAAGAGACAAATTCTACATTTCAACATATGGCAGATTTTTACATATATATTTATAAGGAACAAATAGGAAGGGTTTATAAATTTAACATGTTTCACTTTTATTTAAGCTTCATCAGAAATTTTTTTGAAATGAATTATAGAAGAGAATGTTCCGGTACTTTTAGCTCTGTGTTGTTAGTTTTCCATTGGTCAGTTAGATCACATGCGTCCTGTGGTTCTTGTGTATATATGTTTGGATTCTAGCAGGCATTTTTGTGTCAGTATGGTAGTGTCTGTGTGTATAATTCATTAAGATGGTAGTGAGATGTTGGTATGTCTGTGTATTTGTGTATCATATTTCTAGTTGGTCTTGTGGGATTTAGGTGATAAAGTGTATGTGTGTGCATAGTGGGTATTTTTGATTCTCTCTTGTATATTGACCGGGGGATGTTTGTTATGGGAGTGAAAGACTTAGGTTAAATCAGTTGCAGATATGCAGATCTTAGATTCTTTATGCATGGGTTTTTCTATTTGTTTCTTTTCATATTATTCTGTCTGATTCTCACTCATATTTGATGCCAATTCATATATATTCATATATATTTATATAGCTCCCATTATATTTATATATATTTATATAGCTCCTATTATATTTATATATATATTTATATAGCTCCCATTATATTTATATATATTTATATAGCTCCCATTATATTTATATATATTTATATAGCTCCCATTATATTTATATATATTTATATAGCTCCTATTATATTTATATATATATTTATATAGCTCCTATTATATTTATATATATATTTATATAGCTCCCAAAAGAATAGAACATTATATTTACATATATACTTTTTTTATGTACCGTGTCCTTTCAGGACATAGGCAATCATGGCTCTCCACTTCCCCCTATCCCTTGTAGCTCTCAGTAAGTTTTGTCCCTCTGTCACTTCCCCCAGACCATGTTCTGTTATCCACTTGCTTAAGCCCATCAGGTATATCATGCATTGCTTTCCATTGTCTCTCTTTTCTTCTTTTTGACCTATGAGTATCAGATTTTCCAGGTCCTCCTTCCTCATTATGTACCCCAGAAACTTCAGCTGCCTCTACCTGATGTTAAGTATAAGCCTCCTCCTTGTTTGCATCCTCTCCAAAACTTCATTGTTGCTCACATGCACAGTCCATGATATCCACTATATCCTTAGATAGTTTAAAAAAAAAAAAGAAACATGTACTTAGGCATAGTGTGTGTGCGTGATGTTCACTTGGTCTGTTTGAAATTAGTTCATTTGGCAGGCAATGAAATCAGCCACAAAAGGAAGATTGGACATATCTGCTAGCTACTGCATCTTGTTTCATATTAGAAAGAAATAATTCAGTAATCTTCTATATAATAAATGCCAATGTCAGTGTGTCACACTTTTTCAGTTATAGGGACACAACTCTCAGTAGTTCATCTCCATCTATCTATTTTTAAATGTGGAGTAAACTCTAAAGGCTGTTGATTTCAATCAATGGCTTTCATTACTACTACATTTTGATCAAATACTTCCTCTCTCTCTCTCATATATATATATGTGTGTGTGTGTGTGTGTGTGTGTGAGATTGACTAATTTAGACAAGTTTTGTCTACTTATTTTCAGTTGAATCCTCTCACGGACAAGCTATTTGGTGTCATTATTAAAGAAATAGAAATAATTACTGTGTTGATACATATTATTTTATTTTGATTGCATATTAATAGCACAATGTCATCAATAGGACATTGTTCATTTCAAGACAAATATTGTAATGTTCATCATTTTCAAACACAAAATTGCTTTGTTCATGTGAAAGTAATTTTTTTTTTTACTTGTGAAATAAAGAACACCGAGTTGAGTACTGTAATTGGCTTGAGTAACGCTTCAGGGGAGGTAACCAAGTATGGTGTGTTGAGAGTTTTTAAGAAATAAGTATGAAAACTATGAGTACAAACCTTGGTATTTTAAAATATCTACTGTAAACAATTTAAAACATTTGTGCACTATTCATAATTGATTTTATTAAAGATTGGTTTCAATTTTTATACAGACAGCTTCAAGAATTTTTAGTTTACATACATTATTATCTCAATGAAAATGTGCCAAAATATACTATATATATATATATATACATGTACATACACACAAGGTGTGATGGGTAAATTGTCACCATTTTATATTTTCAATTTTGTGCATGCACATTGTTTGTTTTTGATTTTGTTGACTGCACAGTATGGTAGGGTCAGTTGGACACTATCTGTGAGAAAAAGAGCATTATGATGCAATTCAATCTATCAGAAATTTGGAAATGGCATGTTGTATTGCTTGGCATTTATGCCCAAAGCTACAATACAAAAATTTTAGACTGTTTGGGTGCCAATCTGAGGACAGTGCAAAGGATTCAGAAAGAGTTGGAAAAATCTAATGGTGATTTTATTTGGAATGATCGCTAGTGAAGGCAGCTTTATGCCTCCATTCATTTTCCAACAGGGCCTCAGAGTCAATATGCAGGCCTACATCAAGCGCCTTGAAGAGGTAGTTCTGCCCTGAATCAAGAAAATAGCTACTGGGAGACCCTATATCTGGCAACACTGCACTGCACTATGCCATACAAGCAGAAGAACCCATTCATGGCTGTCAGGCAATTTCTGTGACCACTCACCCTTTAGATCTGGCCACCTAACTCCCCAGACTGCAAACCCCTTGATTATTATGTGTGGGGCACAGTTGAGTGAGAGACCAACAAATCTCCTTGGAACACCAAAAATGAACTGAAGGCAAGGATTATGGCAGCATTCACTAAGTTAAACAAGGAAACCATTCAGAAGAGATGCAGGAGATTCCGAAGTCGTCTGGAAGATGTGGTTGAAGACAATGGCAATTTTATTGCTTTAAGTTCCTCTTAAGCACATATGGGGCTGGCTAAAAAAAGTAATGTACATTTCAATTACCCCCAAAACCGATTTATTTCCTTAAAGGGTATTTATAATACCCTTTCTTTTCTTCACTTCCTCCTTCTCCTTCCTTCTTCACAACCTCCATTTCCCTTTCTATTACAGCAAATGTCATACATTTGTTTATTTTTAAAAAAAGTAATATAGTGTTGATTAGTTATTTAAAAAAAATAAAGCATTAAGAGGTCATTTGATAAAAATCGCCTGAGGATAATGTAAGGTTGAAATCAAGGTAGTAGATTCTACTGACCTCCGGATTTTTAAAGTATATATATATATATATATATATATATATATATGACAGAAAATAAATTTGCAACATTCTAAAAGATAATGGTAGCTGATGTTGATCTGGTATACACTGTGCATACAAACTCCTGATATTGTGATGTAGTATGCTATAAGTTATAATTCTTTTTTATCTGTACAGGAATCATGGTATAGTGCCATGTATGCCTGGATCATTGTTCAACCCATTCCACTACACTTCCTGAAACAAGAAGTCACTGTGAAATTCCAGCAACTCAAAATGTACTGCAAGATGTTTAACAATTTCCCTGGCTGGCCCAATTGACCAACCTGGGACATGATGGGACTACACTTGACTCATTCAGTTAGCCAACCTACAACTCTTGCTGTATTGTGTCAATTGGTAAAAGACGCATGAAATAATGTATCACAGGATATTTTTTACCATTTATATGAGGTGTGACAATTTAATACCTGGAATGGGATGTGAAAGCAAAGTTTGCTGTGCCGGTCATTAATGATTGCTTTCATCTTCAAAGTATTCCCCTTTTTAAATTATGCAATTCATGAAACAAGGGTGTTGTTTCTGGAAATATTCTTGGAAACTCATTTTCCAGAATACCAGCAATTTTTTGTCCTTTGAAGGAATTTTTAAATTTTTCAAATAGCTAAAAATTACAGGGAGCTAAGTCTGATGGATGGCTCATTTTTTAAAATTAATTTCTTAGTCACCGTGTGCAAGAACATTGTCATGGGGGAGAATCCATTTCTCAGAGTAGATTCTCATAACACTTTCAGCATATCCAAATTTGCATTTGTTCTGTGTTTTCAGTCATCTAATTTTGGCATCATCTTCTATCCCTTCTTTGAACTGCCTGTGTCACTTACATACACTCAATGTCTGCAATAGAATGTTCACCATTTTAAATAGGGCTAACATTTCACTAACACTTTTCACCAATCTTCAAATAAAACTCGTGGTAGTATATAGCACATGGTTTGGCTGAAGGAAGTGAGACATGTCTTGTCATTACAGCATTTTATGTTTGAAGAGACGAGACAGAGTGTGGATTTGTGCACTTTTATAATATTTTATACAACAACACTGAGTGGGCATCAAAAGAATTCCCCTGGCAGAAAAGGTGGTGTAATTCCACAAGTTATATTCATACACTGATAGATAGATTGATTGATTGATAGATAGATAAAGAGAGTAGTGTATGTATGCTTGTGATTATTTAAAAAGTCTTTTTTGACTATAAGGAAGTATGTACCAAGTTACCTTCAATTTGGATGTTTACAACAGCATCACAATACAACTAACTATAATTACAGCAGACATTTTCTCTGAGGCATTCAACTGCAGACTGGTCAAAATAGTGAATTGTCATTGGCTTGAATTTATAGGCAAGCACACTTGACAATGCACAGAAAGTTTCAAGAACTTGAGATCTTACTTTTAAGAACAAGTCTACAAATTCTTTGATTTAATGTCCAAGCAAAATACATATAATCCTAGAAATCAGGTCAGACTTTGACAAGAGAATTTTAACAGAGTTTAGTTGGAGGAAAAATCTCATCTTGTATTAATGACTATTGTTATCATTCCTGATCAGGTGTATCATTGTGGAGCAGTGGTTGGCAAGCTACTACTGTAAACTTTCCAGTTGTTTCTCATTTAAGGCTTTATACTAGATGAAGCTATATATATATATATATATACAGGGTGTATCAAAAATACTTTTACAAAATTTTGGGCAGATTCCTCACACCAAAACAAGGACAAAAGACCATATATGTCCACAAATCCTTTATTTTTGAGATATTAATTTTAAAGAAAGTTTACGGTAAAGGTCACTGTGTTGTCATGTATACTAGGTTATATTTGTCATTCATGTACATTTGTGGATAGTCTGCCTTCAATGTTTAACATGTGTAGTACTGAGTTAACTGAGAAGTGTTCCATTTAACAATGGCAGGTATTAATATAGGGCAACAACCTCTTTGCAGACGTGATGCTTGTAATGACCTGAAAGGAGGGAGGGAGTGGAGCATTCGACTGCCTTCTTACAATTCTTTCAGAGTGAGTACAGACAACCAGTAAAGGATAAGAGGAAATACGTACATAGCGCATGCCTCAACTCTACCCCTTACAGACAACCGCCATTGAGGCCAAGTCTGGACTACCACTCTGACCATTGAGCAACTGTCATATAATACTCATTAATAATTAAATGTATTTTTCCATAAAGTTGAGACAAATTTTTTATATACAATGTGTATCAAAAATACTTTTACAAACTTTGGAGATGAGTTCCTCACACCAAAATGAAGACAAAAGTCCATATAAACATATGTCCAGAAATCCTTCGTTTTTGAGTTATTAAAGAAAGTTCACGGTAGATGGCGCTGTGTTGGCATGTAGACTAGATTACGTTTGTCATTCATGTACATTTGTGGCTAGTCTGTCTTCAACGTTTAAGATGTGTAGTAGTGAGTTAACTGAGAAGTGTTCCGTTTAACAATGGCAGGACGGTCATATCGTGAGCAGGCAGATATGATTTTTACATATGGCCATATCAAAATGCATTTCCAGACCAAAGGCAACAGAGTCATCCAAACTTTGCTTCTGTTTGTCATCGCATTGCTAAGACAGGATCTGTGGCACCACAAACTATGGATCAAGGAAGACTGAGTTAGGAGAATACAGTGGGGGATAGAGAATTCCCATTTCAACTCTAAGCTTCTGCAAAGGTCTGTTTAACAACATATGGTCTTGTGTTGTTTTGGTGGAAAATGATACCTTTTCAATTTGCAGAAATCAGTCATTTTTCTTGAATGCAAGTCTCTTCAAATGACAAAAGGCAGTTGAGATATTGATTTTCAAATTCTTAGCAAATTTCATGATGGCAAGCAGAGCATCTTCATTGACATTGGAAGGTCACCTAGATCATGAATGATTGTTTAGGTTAAGATCACCCTGAGAAAATCTGCTAAACTACTTCTTGACCATCCAAAGAGTTGAAGCACAATCCATATAAACCTAAATGTTTTTTGTTGCAGTTTTGATTTTAAATGCTTTTCCAAAATTCATGGAACATAATATGGTAAAATTGCAACTTTTCATCGTCCATCTTTAAGGCATTCATTTTTGGACAAAACGTCAACATTCAACAAAGTCTGACTCACAACTGGACAATGCAAAGTCTCGATCTAGAACACATTACTATATTCTTAATACTTGATATAATACAAAAAATATCACAATTGGTCAATAAATATTTATAACTATTTAAATGGGACTCATCCATGCAATTACAAGTAATCCATAATATTTTAAATTTTGAAATCATATTTATTTTTGGCACATGAATTTTTTGAAACTGTTCCCAAATCTTTGATTGTCTTTCAATCATTCTACTTCACCAGCTATCCTTTTCTGCCACACCTATGAGGTGCACCACACTATTTGGAAACCACTGGTTTCGGCATATAAGAATTGATATCAATTTCTATTTATACAAGTGCAGAAATAAACTTTTGAGGATGCAAGTATCCAAGGCAAAGTCTATGTATACAAGTAAAGAAAACAACATTTGAGGTTTCAAATACTGAAGACAACATCCATGTACACAGTTACAAAAAACAACCTTTTGTGATACAAACACTTTGTTATGATATGCCTTGTTTAAACTCCCATTATTGGTTATTAAAATATACCATATATTCATTACAACAACAAAGTGAAACATTTATTATATATATATATATATATATATATATATATAATCAGAAGGATTTTGTTGTACAAGTTCGGGCAGTGTATGAAAGTTCTTGTAATGTGGTCATTAGTAAAATGTTTCTGGTTTGTTTTAGTGAATGAATAGATTATTTGTAAGTAATAAGTCTATCAGTAAAAAGCAATATTAAACATGAGAAAGTGATATTTAGGTAAGTTGAATTATCTGTGGTATTCCTTTCTGGAGCTGCTCAATTCCAGGGTCTTTCCTTGCAAGGGTCCAGATGAAAGAGAATGGCTCTAAATTTCCCGTTAATGGGATGGTTTCCTTTTTTTATGGAATCATGGAAATTAGATTCTTTTTATTTCTTGTGATCATGAGCTCACAACAACTTAAATCGAATTCTGGATATTCAAATATGGAAGGCATCTACTAAGTATATAGGTACAGAAAGCAGGTTTTGCAGATACAATTATTTAAGTCAACTTCTGTATATAGCAACAGATAGGTAAACAAGTAAAGGTAAACAAGTACTGCACTCCCATGTATACAGGCAAAGAAATCAAATTTAGTGAAGGTAACTTCTCTGAATACTGGTTTAGAAAGTAATATTTGATGATACAAATACTAAAGGCAGCTTCTATATAGAGAGTGAAAAACAATTTTGTCATACTCATTTTAACTTATGCTGTTGAATTCAATCTAATTCTTGTAGGAATGTATATTTATTCTTACAATATATAACAATTTTGGCACAAGGCCGAAGAGGGAGTGGGGTGAGGCTGTTCAACACTTTCTATCCTAGACCTAGCTAATCAGATTCCCAACCCATTCATTAATTACAATTTGCTCATCCATCACCATTCAAGCCTAAATATACTACAATACCACAACTTCACAGGGGAGCTACAAGAAACCCCATGATATAAAAATTTCAAAAAGGCCAAATGTCTTTTTCTGTTTTTCTTATACAAATACATTAAGAATCGAATGAACATGAAATGAGTGGTGGGTGGGGATGAACTCAAAAACAAAACTAGAACTAATGTTTGTTAGAAGGACCCATTCACCTGACAAAAGTAAGAGTGGTTGCAGTATTCTGCTGATAGGCAGAATCAAGAAGCTGCTCGGTCTCACGCTGTCTGCTGATCTGAGATGGAACAAATACATCGAGTCAGTTGCATCAGCTACCGCAAAGAAAGTTGGTTCTCTGTGCAGAGCCAGGAAATTTTTCTCCCCGGAATCGATCCTTCAAGTCTATAAATCGACCATTCGCCCTTGCATGGAGTATTGCTGCCATATATCATCTGGGGCCCCTGCTGTTTGCCTCGGGGTTCTTGATAAGATCCAGAGACGGATAGGCAACGTAATTGGCCCTGATCTGTCATCTCGTCTGCAGTCGCTCTCTCACAGACGCGATGTTGCCTCGCTCTGCCTTTTTTACAAGTACTTCCACGGTAATTGCTCAGTGGAGTTGCGTTCGCTTGTCTCCAGGCCTCGTGAATTTAAACGCCCCACGAGGCTGGCATCCCGCTCCCACCCCTACACCGTGGAAACTGTTAGTTGTAGACGTCTCTTCTACTCCAATAGCTTCATGTCTTGCACATCTCGCCTATGGAATTCCCTTCCCTATTACTGTTTCCCTGACAAATACAATCTCCAACGGTTTAAGTGTAGCATCAATCGACATCTCCAGTTGCCTTGATCTATCCACTTCCCTTCTCCACATCCTTTCATTTTTCATTCCTATCTGCTCTCGCTCCGGATCTTCTGTGGCTCCCTTGTCTTGATCGACCCACTGTCTTTCTCTTTCACCACATCCCCTCCATTGCCACTCCTATCTGCTCTTCCTCCAACCCTTCTTTAACCCCTTGCATGATAGTGGCCTCCGGCCTTGCTTGGGGTGATACGATTAAAAAAAAAAAAAAAAATGCTAATGGAAAGGGAAGGACAAGAAATACATGATGCAGTGAGATAAAACTGATCCAATCAAGACACAAAAAAGGACACAAAAACAAACTGGGGAGGTTGGGAATCTTGACATGGATCATAAAAAAGAGGATGCAGGGAATAGGCTGGCAACAATACTTATTCACATTAACTAGGTAAACAAATAGTATCTATTTTAACCAAGGGATGGTTCACAAGAAACCACCCAGTTGCATTTAAGAGGACTTAATCAAAGCTGGTCCTGTTCATGCAAACCAAGCTTGCCACTTTTGCCTGCTTTTTGCTGAAATCTGTTGACAAATACTTTCTATCAGTTCTGATCTTCATCTTGAGCTGATGTCCAAAAGAATCTGACCAGATCCTGATGAGAATACCATTTGTATCACCCAATTCCCTCCATTCACAATGTCTATACCACCATTCTTACCTTGGCTAGCAACATGAGAAACACCATTCATTTCACCCCAGAATACAGAGGTGACACATTGTCACACACATATGCGAGATCGATGGACACAAGATGTTCAGGATTGCTATGAGCTGTCAACTTGCAGACAGAATGGGCACACCTGAGGACAATGATAGAATGTGTGCATAGCTGTTTCCTCTAGACCAAGTTCACACCAATGACAGCTGGGTAAATCTTCCCAGTCCCTTCTGAAGGCCGCATCATTGATAGAACATTCTGAATCAATTGCCAGGTAAGCAAAAACTGAGGATTACTAATGTAATTTGCCACTGGTGCCCAAGATCAGAAAGAGCACAACTCAATCACTGACATGCAGAGACTTCCACAGAGTAGATCCTTTGTGAGCTCCTGTACCAATTCACAATAGTCCCCTAGGCCCTGAAAGGTCAATGGAATGTCCTTCAAGGTTGCTCGACACTCTCTGAGGAATCTTGACTGATTCCCCGGGTTTACGATGGTCTCCCTAACACTGCCTTCCAAGATTGAGTCCATGTGCAGCATAGGAAACCCAACCTTGAAGGATTTTGATATCTCATCAAGTGTGACATTCCCAGCCCCTGATAATGCAGATGTTAGGCAACAACCTCTTTGCAGACGTGATGCTTGTAACGACCTGAAAGGAGGGAGGGAGTGGAGTATTCGACTGCCTTCTTACAATTCTTTCAGAGTGAGTACAGACAACCAGTAAAGGATAAGAGGAAAGACATACATAGCGCATGCCTCAACTCTACCCCTTACAGACAACCGCCATTGAGGCCAAGTCTGGACTGCCACTCTGACCATTGCCAATACCTCTGACCAATTCTCCTTCAGCTGGAGTCTGGGTCTGAACCAGACTCCAAGAATGTGGACAGCTCTATCAGTTCAACCAGAAGTGCAACCCCTTCCAGGTACTTAAGCACAATCCAGAAGTCTAGTTGCAGTTAATCTTGGCCCCTATCACCTACTTGTACCATTCTAGCACCTTCTGTACAACCTCAATATTGCTGCAGCACAAAAATTGATATGTCATCGGCATATGTGGAAACCATAGCTCAAATCCCACCAGAGTCAGCAATTCCACATAGGGCCAGACTGCACACCCTGTCCCTTTGTCAGTGAAGAAGGAGCTTCAATGCCAAAGCAAAAAGTAGGGGCAACAGCAGACAACCCCGTTGAACTGAGCATGACAGCACAAAAGTGTGCAACTGGGGAAGTGATACAGGAGGCTGATACACTTGTAGAAGTTAAGTTTGAACCTGGTAGCCTGCAGGACAGCAGCCAGGTACTGATGGTTGACCCTACTGGATGCCTTGGACTGATCAAAACTGATCAGAGCAACTTGATCATCATCTTTTACACTCTCTGGGATCATGCAGATCAGATGCAGGTTGCTCTGAATTGTTTGTCCTTCCACAGCACAAGTCTGCTTGGGTCCTAACAGAATTTAAAAAACTGACTGCAAATGCTACATCAGGATCTTGGCCAAAATCTTTAACTCTGTGTTTAGAAGAGCTATACACCTATAATCACCTAAATCCCACCCACTATCCTTGCCCTTTTTCAACAGCATGATCACACCTCTCGATATCCAGTCAGGGACAGACCCATGCCAGAACCAGTTGTTGAACATGACAGTCGAAATTGACACATAGATGTGCAACAGCACCAAATACAATTTGTGGTGAAGAAAATCAAGTCCCAAAGACTTGCCACTGCAGACCCTCATCAATGCCAAGTAAATTTTGCCTTCTGTGATCTCACCCCCACAGTGAGCTGCTTCAATCACCCAAATAGCATGAAACATTTCATCACTGAGCCCAGACTCCTACATAAACCAGCTCTTAAAATGCTGCCAAAATGCCTTGCACATGTCTTTAGTTCGCCTCAGAGTACAACCCTCCCAGGTATCAACCTCCTGAATTGATCTCTTCTGCATGCAATCCAGCACCAATGTTCACAGCTTTGTTAGACATTTGTTTAACCTGTGGCTAACCATCTGATCCAGGTCGTACTTGCTAGCCACACACTCCAGACCTTGCCTAGCTAAATCTATCTCTAGGGTATTCCCCACCACCTCAGTCTGAGACAGACTATCCTTGAGAGTTATATAGGTACAAACAGAACATGTTGGGTTAATACAATAAAGGCAACTTCCATATATACAGGTACATGAAGAAGCTTTTGGGGTTTAAAATAATGAAGACAACTTCTGTTGACATATGTACTAAATTTAATGTTTGCATATACAGTGGTGGAATTAAGTATAAGACACCCTATGAAATTGTTAATAATTTTCTTATTACTGCACAAATTCCTCTGAAGATTTGTGTGTGGTATCTAGATCCAATGGGTACTAGTATACATATTCAATTTTATAACAACTTTCCACCAAAAAAAGTTATTAACAAAACTTCCTTTTCAAGGGTGGAAATAATTATAAGACAGTTTTGAAAATTTACATATCTGGTTTACTTCCGAATGCCAAAATGCATGCACAGATTATAAAAAGACTCTTATGATGATTTTAAGCCACGTGAGTCCTATTTAAACATTTCATAATTGAATACAATTACTGCAAAATGCCTAGGAACTCCCCCCTTAATGAAAATGAAAAAGGGCAAATTTCTGACTATAAACTGGAAGGAAAATCTATGTTTCATTGCAAGAGAACTGTTGAGACCCTGAACAGTTGTGATAAATTATCTAAAGGACTCTGAATCATATGGCACCAGAAAACGTTCAGGTCGTCCACCTAAAATTACAAATGCAGCCAGGCGTCGACTTTTTCGAGAAGCTTCTAGAGGACAATCCAGCTCAAGAGGTCTGCAAAAATCTCAGAATTTATCCATCACTCCAAGAAGTATTTAAACAGGAAGACAGCCCCTGCTTTACCTGCTAAACACTAGAAGATGCACATAGATTGGGTTAAGACAAAAGTAACATGGACAAAGGAGAAATGGGAAACTGTGGTGTTTTTTGATGAGAAAAAGTTTAATTTGGATGGGCCCAATGGCTACCAGTGTTATTGGAATGATTTAAGAAAGGGGAAGCAGCTGTTTTCAAAAAGACCATTTGGAGAAGGATCTGTTATAGTTTGGGGAGCTTTTTTGGCGTCTGGAAAGGATGATTTAGTAGAGATGGAAGGGAAACAAAACTCTTCTCGATATCTCAATGTGTTGGAAAAAAGCCTTGTCTCATTTATGAATCATCTAGACACCAATGCCATTTTTCAACAGAGCATTGCAGTCATACACACTTCTAAGCTCACAAAAGACTAGTTTAAAACAAAAAATATTGAAGTTTTGGACTGGCCCACTAAGTCTCCAGATATAAACCCAATAGAAAATTTGTGGGGAATCTTATCAAGAAGAGTATACAAAAAGAAACATCAATTTGAAGATAGAGAAACTTTAAAATCTTACATTAAACAGTATTGGAATGAAATCCCACCTGAAACTCTCAGAGAACTTATTGATTCAATGCAAAACAGGTGTGTTGAAGTATTACAATTGAAAGAGAATAAATGTAAATATTGAATTTTGTACAATTTTGCTGTTAAATACAAATTTTCAAAACAGTCTTATGCTTATTTCCACCCACAAAAACATATTTTTCTTAATAACTTTCTTAACTTTTTTGGTGGAAAGTTGTTATAAAATCGAATTTGTATACTAATACCCATCGGATCTAGGTAACACAAACAAATTTTCAGAGGAATTTGTGCAACAAGAAAATTATTAAGAATTTCATGGGGTGTCTTATACTTATTTCCACCACTGTACATGTAATGATGTTCACTTCTATATTTGTAATACAAGTACAAAAGGCAACTACTTTATATACATGTTATATTCTTCCCAAAATCAGATCTTCTTCTGCACTAATTTCCACCACTAGCCAGATGTGAACACTCCAAAATCCAAAAACTCAACTAAAAATCCATCAGCTGCACAAGCCTCTGCATATATCGTCCAGATATCCACACACTCAAAGAAAATAAAAGCAAAACAATCCAGAATTTCCACCAAATAACACCCACTTTTGACTAAAGAAACAAAATGAAAAATGGAGCTGATTTCAGCTTCAAAATGGATATAAAAACCCATGAAATTCAAATTCAGCATTTAAACAGCATCTTCACCGGAGTTCATACACTTGTCAAAAAGGGACCACCCATCTCCAAAGACATCAGTTTGTCAACACTGTTGCCCCAGTAAGTTATAATCTCCATCTCCTTCCGTATGGCTCACTGGAATGACTTTACAACACTACTTATCTCTTTCTTTCATATGAAAGACATCTCCTCCGATTTATCATTTACTGTGTTTTATGTTAATACAGTTGTTTATTGTTTTGAATTTTTGTTGTTTCTTCTTTGTTCTGCCACCACACACTTAGTAATGCAAAAAAACACATGTTCATATCATAACGGACAGGGACAAAAGTCAACTTGTGGTATAATCACTGAAAACTTGTACTATGGATCCAAGTACAGAAACAAACTCTTCAAATACAAGTATCGAAACCTCTATAGATACTGGTAGAAAAAGCAACTTCAAAGGAATATAGTTACTGGTACAATAAGGTCTTTTACATTTATAAAAAAGGTACATGCATGAACAATTATGTATGTTGTGTTGACCCAATACCTGCTGTAAGTACAGATATTTACCCAAGCTTTAAAGATAAAATAAAAAAATAAAGATGACTACACAGAACTTTAGAAGAACAGGGTAGAAAATTACAGAAATATTTTACATGCCCTCTCTCTGACTCTGAAAAGGAAAGTTATTGAGTGTCCTGTTCTTACAAGACCAGCACAGCATGCGGCAAGAGGTTGTTGTTGTTTTTAACAACATGTCAAGGAAGCATCTCCCTTTCACAGTGTCAACCTCAAACTGTCCACTGTCCAGACAGGGCTTCATTGACTGGACATTAAGGATCACATATCAAGCCAAGGATGGTGTATACTATTTGGGGGAGAGGAAAAAAGTTACTCTAACACATGAAACCTTGTAGGAATATCAAGGTACATATGATTTATACAAATCTGTATTTCATTATTCTTTGCATCTACCATAAAAGTGGATTTTTATTTTTAAAACCTGAAACAATACCAAGGCAAACAATGTAATATGTAGTGTGGGATATATATTACAATCTGAGCTCTAGATGGATCTATCAGGGTTCTTTTATCTTTTTTCTGTCAGTACTTATTAACATCACATTGGTTATAATGAAAAGACAGTTTCTTACAATATATTTAAACATTGCATCTGATACGTTATCATGCAAAGCAAAAATAGAAAATAATATTATTGATTGATGACTTCTTATCTTTCATGGATTCATATAAGCAAGGAATTAATATTAGTGGCAGACTGCATAGTTCATGAATAATTCACGCCTGATGTGCTGTCTTACACTTGTAATATCTTCTCAGATAGACATTTTGTTTTCTTCTTAACATCTTCAGAGATGAAACATATATACTAGCAATGATAACCTGCATTTTATGGAACATGTCCCTTTGAAGTGGAACATGCAAATTCCTCATAAATATAATAACATTCAACACATCAGAAGAAGTGACAGCCACTGTCTTTTGAGGTAGGAAAAGTGTGATTCTCTTAGATGTCCTTGGAAGTTGGACAATCAGCTCACACATTTACATCAAAATACTGACTGAATTTCCAGAATCAAGCAAAAAAAGAAAACATTTCATTTGCAATATGATAATGCCAGGTTCCATATCAGTTTGAAGAATATGAATCATTTTTCTCTGAATTTCTAGAATGAGGAGTTATCAATATTTACCCTCAAACTATTGCTCTCATCTTTCTTCTTCTTCTTCTTATTATTATTATAATGTTTCATTTTTTTGTGCCCTCTGACCTTCATCAGGTTCTTGTGCATCTGAGTAACCTTTAAATATTGTGGACTGGCACTATAGAATCATAAACAAAGAACTGTACCAAATAACACAAACAACATCACTTGAGGATTTTCAACATCAGCAACTACTAAAATGGATACCACATGTATCTTGAAGAGAAAATAAGGATAAAATCAAAATGTTGACATTCCACACTATTTCAAATAAAAGGTTTGGAAGGAAATCCCTATCGATACTGGAAAGAGTGGTACGAGCTACTGGACATGAAAAACCTATTTTCTTGAAAAAATGTTTTAAGAGAAATATTTTATAAATTTTCAACCGAAAGCAGTACTTGCTGCTCAGCCAATAAATGCCAAATATTTCCTTGTAGGGAAATGGTTAATATTAGCATTATCATTACCATTCATGGAATTTCGAATTGAAATCATTATTTAATTTATAGGAGTAGATTGTTCTTGGACTATTTCATCAATTCTTATTTAGTACTCCTCAGTTATTTCTCATACTGCTTCCACTGAGTCTAAATCTGCACTGCCCAAACCAAGGATTGAACTCATTATTAGTATCACCAAATTCATGAACCAATGTTTTAATCCACTAGGCTACACTCAGATGTCCGTGCATTCAAGCATGACAAGCAGCACAGATCAGCAGGTAGATTAGGTGTAAGGCTGTAAGTTCCTCAACAGAAAACAATCACCTAGTGAGTTAAAGTGCTAGTTCATGAATTTGATGACATAATAGTTGTGAGTTCAATCCTTGAGCTGGGCAATGTGTACCTACATGCAGTGGAAATAGAGCAGATAGTAACTGAGCAGTACATACGGCCAGTATAATGAGAACAGTCTACCTTCGTAGTTT
This sequence comes from Acanthosepion esculentum, assembly GCA_964036315.1. NCBI lineage: Eukaryota > Metazoa > Mollusca > Cephalopoda > Sepiida > Sepiidae > Acanthosepion > Acanthosepion esculentum. Next base: position 131,022,824 of record OZ038476.1, read on the forward strand.
GAATAAAGAGTTCAGTTCAAAATTTATGGTAGAAGGTGCAATGACCAAAACATTGATTATTGTCCTCATCTTTGTTGTCATTAACAAAGATGAGGACAATAATCCAGGCATTGATAATATAAATATGGATCTTGTTGCAATGTGATCTGTATTTAACATCTTCTATCTATTTTTTAAGGCCAGTCAAAGATGAACTACATGGAAAACATTTTCCTGTAAAAAAAGCAAGTTGTTTACAGCAAATAAATAGAATGCTATCATCTAAAAGCTCAGGTGCTTAATACTTTCAGGATAGCAAATGGCTTTATTTGAATTGATTCTTTCATTTTTTATGGCTTATCAACTCTTTGCAGGTTATTTAAAGCCAGAAAATATTTTTAGATTCTAAGAATATTTTTCTTTCGGATAATATTTAAGTGATACAAATCTTACTAATTAACCCATAACTGTGGGGAGAAGAAGTTTGATTCATACCTTTCTCAAGAGTATTTGTGTGTAAGTGCATATAATGAACTCAACTGGAATTGGAACTCGGCTTTCTAATTAAAAATTTCAAGACATTATCCATTACACCACCTGTACATCCCACCTTACAGCACTTGGTATTCCTGCCTAGGTATTGACCAGTTTATCCCTTAACTTTGTTGATTGTATGGTAACTAGTATTTCAACATGGCTGTATGCTGCTTTATTGGAAGGACTAATTTAATTTTAAAAGCTATCAGCAAAACAATCACTTATTTATAGTGATCACCAAAACCAGATGGGTTAAGAATAACAAAACTCAATTATCATTCATACCATTATGCATTATATATTTCTTCAGGTGTTTGTCTTCAGGAAATTTCAAAATGAAAACTTAATCTAATCCAGACTGTTCTCATTCCACTGTCCATGCTGAGAGATACTTTACATTCTTTTTTTATTGTCTTTACATATACTATAGGTATTGCTTACCCTGTTTCCACTGAGTCTTAGTCTGGATTATCTCACCCAGTGATTAAACTCACAATTACTAAAGCCTTTCTCCACTTGGATATTTTCCTGTAGATTAAATAGTTTTTAAACATATATACTTACAATTTAGAAAAATTTCATTTTGCAATAAAATGTGAAAAGGTTCATCATGGAAGAGGTAACAAAAAAGAAATGAAAAAATTAATATTTTTTAATAAAATAATGATGTCCATATAATGTAATTTTGTAAAAAAAAAATATTTTATATAAAAAGTATATCATAAAAGTATTTTTCTTCCAAGATAATTATAATAATTATTTTATGCATTTTTCCTCTTTCCATGTTGATGAGATTTTACTAACAGGAAATTGCTTTATTATTTAAGTGAGTGCCTTTTTGTGGTATTGTGCTTACAAAACTCTTGCTATGATGTGCCGGTTTTTGTTGTTTTACAGAAATAGATCTACAAAGGCAAATTGGATTATAATAATGGTACATGTACCATTCAACTCATTAGACAAACTAATGGTAATATTAGCCATTTCCTTATAAGGAAACATTTGGCATTTGCTGACTGAACATCCAGTATTACTTTTGGTTAAAAATTATAAAATCTTTCTGTTAAAATAATTTTTCAAGAAAATATGTTCCGTAGCTCTTATCACCATTTCCAGTATTGATAGAGGTTTCCTTCCTAACCTTTTATTTGAAATAGTGTAGAATATCAACATCTTGATTATATCATTATTTTCTCTGAGTTATATGTGATATCCATTTTAGTTGTTGCTGCTGTTGGTAGTCCTCAAGTGATATTATGTCTGTTATTTGGGACAGTTCTTTGTAAATCTGTAACACCAGTCCATGAGGTTCAGAGAAGGATAGTCTTCACTAAGATTCACAGGCTGCAATTGCTCAAAACCATTTTTAATCTTTGATCTGAGAAAATAGCTGTATACAGTTGATAGTTTGGCTGAATATGTTTGGTGCCACACATGACATCCATATGAAAAATATCATGGTAATGTCACATGTACTATTCAACTCAGTAGACAATATCACATAGATAATGCAATGCAAAAGAAAGAAATTTCAAAGATAGGTGCATAATAATATACAAAGATATTTTAATAAAGATAGTAGGGTATTAATGGTTTGAAAAATAACATTAGAAATGAAAGAAAGAATTATGCATTGACTAATATGATAGTGGATCTGAAGAATTCTATCACAAATAAAGAAAAAAATTGAAGTGACCAAAATGTGACTTGACTGACAAATGTTGAGAATACCAGAGACAAAGTATGTGGCACATGAGGATGTTTTAATGAAACTATGAATTGTTGCCAAGAATCAAAATTGACAGCTGAATCTTTTGAACATATAATGAAGAAAGAATGCTTGAAGAATTTAACACTCACAGAGAAAGAGAAGTAAAAAAAAAAATAACCTATTTGACAAGTCTTAGCAAATGGGTGGAAAAACATACATTAAAAACAAAAAGAGAGGTCATAAAGGAGAAAGTATTGCTAAGAGCAACAAAAGGCAGGATGCTATGGCAAAACATGATTGCCTACTGCCTGAAGGGTCATGGTGAAGAGATAAAAATTACAAAACATTTTTTTTTAAAGTAAGCATGTACATTCAAAAGTCATTTAACATTAAACTCCTGCTGATTATGGATTAGTCGAAGTTAAAGTAAAGCTAACTTTAAATTTTAATTCTTATATGATGAATATTATCGACTTGTTTGACTGGAGATCAATCAATTGATGATTTACACTTTTCCCCCAACAAGACAGACAGCATTCATTCATGATTCAGCCAAAATGACTCATGAAGTTACATCATATCCTATAATATTTGCCTGCAAATAGGTATGAGAAAACAGAGAAAAACATACTTCTTGAAGATAAAATAGTTGAAAAAAATGGTGACAATTTGGTGCAAAGAATGCACAATGGAATTGTGCATGGAATGTTTCAATGAGTATCATACTGCTAAAAAAAATAATCATTTGAAGAACCTAATATTTATTTTATTTCTTTATTACTATAATCTAAAAGAATTATTATTTTTGGAGTTGTGTATGTAATTAGAGTGAAAATAAGCATAAAGTTGCCCATATATGGTCTGGAGCCCCTTCTGTTTGTCTCGAGGTCCTTCATAAAATCCAGAGACGGATATGCAATGTAATTGGCCCTGATCTGGCATCTCATCTGCAGTCATTCTCTCACAGATGTGCTGTCGCCTCCCTCTGTCTTTTTTACAAATATTTTCACGCTAACTGCTCTGATGAGCTGCTTTTTCTGGTTCACAGACTTCATGAATTTAAGTGTTCAACAAGGCTGGCATCTCGCTCTCACCCTTTCACTATTGAAACTGTTAAATGTAGCCGTCTCTTCTACTCCAATAGCTTCATGTCTCGCACTTCTCGCCTGTGGAATTCCCTCCTCTTTTCCTGTTTCCCTGATAGGTATAATCTCCAACTATTCAAATGTAATGTCAACTGATGTCTCCAGATGCCTTGATCTATCCCCCCTATCCTTCTCTTCATCCTTTCCTCTATCACTCCTATTTGCTCTCACTCCAACTCTCTGTAACCCCTTGCATGCTAGTGGATTCCTGCCTTGCTTGGGGTGAAATGCTTAAAAAATAAATAAATAAATAAATAAAAGTGGAATTTTCTCATTTTTTACAGTATGCATGTTCATAGAACCATTTGTCATTGTTTAATTGTTATATACGACATTAATTTAGCTAATTACAATGTTGTTGTTCATATTTATTTACAATTAATTATAAATTCTATATGTAAGATGTTATTTGATAGGAAGCATAAGAGTCGTCATTGGCAGTTTTTAATCCAATTCTTATGAATTCACAAATGAATAAGTAATGATTTAAAACCTGGAAAATATTTCCCCCCTATTAGTAAAATATATATCAGTGTGTCCAGTTCCTCAATTACAAATTGTGGGCATGTCACAGGTGATTAACAAAGGTTAAGCACATGATTTAGAGTCAACCTTTGTTTCTAATTTATTTATAGATTGACAAACCTCAAAGTGAAAACACTTTCAAACCATGACTCTTTACGTCTATAAGCAGATTTTGAAAAAAAAAAAAAATATTGCACTTAAAACAGCAGAATTTAAAAGAATTCCTTTTAAGACTCAAAGAAGCATCACAAGAGGAAATCATAAGATGCAAGAATAACACAAATCGTTTGTCTAATTTAAATGACAGCTTGTCAGCGAGTGTTTTGGTCAAACACTTTGCTCTGAACAAGTTGACAGCTTTAAAATATCATAACATTAATATTTTCAGTATTAACTATTTCTATTTGTTTTTTAGTTAAAAGCAAATTACTTGATAATACTTACAAAGATGATTATAGATCATTATCAAATGATAATACAGGTCTGCATCAATTTGAAATCAATAAAATATTTTATTCTTTATCCAGTGTTTTTGTTTTTTTTTTACTTCATTTATTCCTGGCTATGAATGATAAATTTTCATTCAATCTTTGTTGAGTTCTCTTTAAAGATTTGGAAATTTTAAGCCAATTTTCTTTATTCTCTGATACATTTTATAACATCTCTTGTTTATTAATTTCAATGGAATCTATAGAAATGTTAGAAGATATAGAATATATTCATATTTATAGTATAATTGATATAAAATGTATGAGATTTAATGCAAAAGAGATGTGGTTCTACAGAAGGATGCCGAGAATACCAAAGATTGAATATTTGTACATAAAAATAGAATGAGACAATTGAAAATTCAAGGACACATAATAAGGACAGAGGGCTTGGAAAATTTAACACTCAGGACATTACTGAATGCAAGAGAGAAACATTGAGTAAACAGCCTAATGAACTCATGTAAATGGAGGGCAGAACAAGGACTGGGAGGGATAGTAAGAAAGCCAACATTACTTAGAGCTAATACAGATAAGAAGCTGTGGAGAACCATGATTTTCCACATCCTAAGGTGATATAAAAGAAAAAAGAAGGCACCCATTTAACAATAATTATTTAACCAATGAAGATTAAACTAATGTTTGTGTATTATTTGTTTACATGTGGATCTATCAAATTCTCAAAAACTGACCTGACAGGACAGATATCATGTAACAGTTCAGTACTCTTTTCTTTACATTACTATTGTCCTCATCTTTGTCACCAGCTGCCCAGGTCTAACATAACAAAACTGGAGAGACTGGCGATTGGATCCCTACAGAGGAACGAAAACATCATCATACTACCAGCTGACAAAGGTAATGCGACTGTAGTGGCGACAAAGATGAGGACAATAGTCCGACTAATGTAAATACTGTACATAATACCTCATCTCAGAAATATAGACAGACTCTTTTCTTTGTTTCTAGCAAAATGTTTCTGTCTCTTAATACTCTGCTTAGCTTTTGGAATGCATCTTTGGCCATCCCAATACGTCTTTGAATCTCAGTGATGCACTTTCCGTCCTGTGTTAGAACACTTCCCAGATATCTAAATTTCTGTACCTGTTTGACTTTAGTATTCCTGATCTGTAACTTGCATTTTGGGCTCATCCTTTTGCTGATAACCATGCATTCTGTGTTCTTGTAGTTTCCTTTCTGTATCTGCTATCAGCACGGTTTCATCTGCATATCTTATATTGTTAAGACTTTGGCTGCCAATAATGAATCCTAGTAGGACTTCTAGTTCTCTCAGAATTACCTCGCTGTATAGGTTGAATAAATCCGGTGAGAAGACGTATCCTTGTCTTACACCCCTTTCTATTTTCTGCCATAGAGGAGGACAGATATCATGTAACAGTTCAGTACTCTTTTCTTTGTTTCTAGCAAAATGTTTCTGTCTCTTAATACTCTGCTTAGCTTTTGAAATGCATCTTTGGCCATCCCAATACATCTTCGTATCTCAGTGTCCACTTTCTGTCCTCTGTTAGAACACTTCCGAGATATTTAAATTTCCGTACTATCTGATTTGTAATTTGCATTTTAGACTCATTCTTTTGCTGTTACTGTCCTCCTGTATGGCAGCGAATTCTGTGCAATCTCCTCAAAGATGAAGAAGAGACTTGAAGCAATAGAAATGTAGTTCTACAGAAAGATGCTAAGAATACCATGGGCTGAAGATGTGAACAACAATGAGGTTTTCTAAAAAATAGAAACAAAAAGGAAACTTATATTTAATATATGTAAAAGGCAGTAGTATTTTCAGCAGCACATAATGAGGAAGAAGGGCTTGGAAAACCTGATACACACAGGATAGATTGAAAGAAAGCGGGATAGAGGGAAGCAGTGTGAAGCATACTTGATGACTTGAGTAAAATGGATGGCAGAACAGGGTTTAGGAGAAATAACAAAAACACAAAATTTATTAAGACTATAAGGAACAGGAAGATCTGAAAGGACATGAAACATAAAAGAAGACCTTACAGAATATTGCTTGACTTCATAGTTTCTGATCATAATTCTTACATACTACTGATAATAATGTATGCTGATACTAAACTTAACTTAGTATGGTTTCATACCAATGTCAAGGAAAATAGAAGAAAGATTGTTAAATGCTAATCTTCTAAATCAGGAGGATCTGTCTGCCAAGTAAATCAGCCAATTAAATTCGGTTTCTTCAAATGAGAAATATAAAATTGTCTCAAACTTAATTATTCTTCTTTTCTTACTTTCAGTCATGGTGCTTTTATCTTCTTTATGCTGGACAATCTCCTCACAGATGGAAAAGAAACTTCAGCCAACAGAAATGTGGTTCTACAGAGGGATACTGAGAATACCAAGGACTGAAGATTTGAGCAGCAAAAAGGATACTTATAGTATCAGAGAGAGAGATTAAATTTCTCGGGCACATAATGAGGAAAGAGGGGTTGGAAAATTTGATACTCAGAGGACTGATTGAAGGCAAGAGGGACAGAGGAAAAAATGTATAACCTATCTAGTGAGCTTGAGCAAATCGATGACAGAACAAGGTTTAGGAGAGACAAAAACAAGTCATCATTGTATGGCACATAGAAAAAAGTCATCACCAAAAACTATTTGGTCTGAACCCATTATGATTATCTATTATTTTATGCCTTTTCTTTTTCTCTTCCCATTTTATTCCTTCTAATATTTGTCACTGATCTGTGTTATTAATTAAGTCTTAAATCAATACAAATTAAGTTCCTATGTCTGTCTTAAAAATCTCAGAACTGTTCTACAGGATAATAGTCTAGATGACTAATGTATTAGTTTGTGTATTTTGAAGCATAGTAATTACAAGTCCCATCCCTGAGCCAGGCAGTGTGTACTTAGTCTCAGTGAAAACATGGTGAACAATAACTGAGAAGTATCAAATAAGAATTAGATGAGATATCCTGGACATGTACAGTGGAATAAGAACAATCTACCACCATAGATTAAATAAAGGGTTCAATGAAAAATTTCCTGTAGGTTGCTGTTAAGATGAATGTTACAACAAGGGAGTTAACTCATTCCCTAGATAGGAAATTTCAAGATGGTGATCATGCATCATCATATATCATATATTGAACTATCAATCGACCGGTAATCGACTGGTCCTGTTTTACATCTATCCAGTAGTAAATAGAATGTATAAAGGTTCATATTATGTGTTCATTCTTATTTGACACAAATAAGCATATACCCAACAACACAAGAGTTACCCAGCTCAAGAATCAAAAGATGAAGGCTGGAGAGCAAAGCTGCTGGAATGTTTTGATAAATATAACAAAGATGGGGAAGACAGTAAATAATAACTCATCTCAGAAATTCAGACAAAACAAGAAAAGTTAACTAATTATTTCTTAAATTTTTTTTTTTTCCATTTTAATCAAACATGTATTAATGAAAGACTGCTGCTTCAATACACATTATTTTGAAATATATATATATATATATATATATATATATATATATATATATATATATAGCATATGCTTTATATTCACATACACCTTTCTATCTATATTTATATGAGTGTGACTGATACAATGACAAAATGCAAATGTAATATTTAAGAGTGTTAAAATTAACTGGAGATGGATACAGCACTTGATGCTGTAATTCAAAACATATTTCCATTATGTAAATGCCAAATTTGGCTGTAATATTACTACTGGTAAGAATACTGAAATGCTATGTAATATCTAATCTCTCATATGGCAGTGGATGCTGACCAATCTCCTCACAGATGGAAAGACTTGAAGTGACAGATGTCGTTTAATTGATAGATGCTAAAAATTCCATAGAAAATTTTACTTTGTTCTTTCCATGTATATCTTCATTATTTATGTTAATTAACCCCTCCTCTGAAAACATTAAATGTAGAAAAACGGAATGCATTATTGTCAGCAAAACAGATAGCCGACGTTGTGAACTGTGTACAGGGCATGTCGGAATCAACACAGAAATTTAATAATTTAGGTTAGTATAGTAACAGACACCAGAAAGTGTGATACTGAAATCTAAAGGGGTATAGGAATAAAGAAAGATGCCCTTCAGAAACTAAGAAAAGTAATAAGAGATAAGAAAATGTCTTTAGAAAGAAAGAGAAAAGTACTGAACTGAAATGTAATGTCTAATTTTCCCTATATGGCAGTGAATACTAAACAATCTCCTTACAGATGAAGAAGAAGCTTGTAATGACAGAAATGTTTTTCCAACAAATGTTGAGAATACCATGTAACAGAGTATGTAAATAACAAATAAGTTTTGAGGAGAATAAAACTACAAGGAAACATTATAATTACCGGTAGTGCAAGATTTGAAAGAATCTGTCTCTTTCTCAGTGACTTTTCATAATGAAAAGTCATGTTCTTTTCGCTCCTGCCAACATATAAATGTAGATACTGATGGTAGCTTTGAACACTTCATATTTAATGTAGTAGCTATTTAAAAAATAAATGGGTAAAGTTTCTTACAATAATATTTTACTGATTGATTTGCAATGCAAGATAACATTTATTAAAAAAAGTAACAGGAGTTTCTTTTTCTATAAGTAAATTGCATACACAATGAAAATTGTTGATGAATGTATCTGAGTATGACTTGCCTGTGTAGGTATGTTTTAATGTGAAGCATTCGCAGCCCATGTCACACACTTTGAAAGCAGGAAACCAAAAGAGAATTACTTTAAGGGTTTGCATTGTTTTTATACCCCCAAAGCTACTGCTGATGCAGTTGATATTTAATAATTATGCTAGCTAACAATCAACACTTACATATTGAGATTTTTTAGGGAAATCTATGACAAAGTGGAGTGACTACTACATCATGTTTCCTTTTGTAAAATATCCTAACAATATATTTGTTAATATTTATTTATTTAAATTCTATGTCTTATTTTTCCATGGATTCAGACATGTCTGCCAAAACTGTTTGTGGGGCAAATCTGCCAGGAGCATAAAAATCTCATTAAAAATGATGATACCTGCAAGAAGCTCTTATATTTCAAGAAGACATCTATAGCTTTTAAAAATCACCCTTCAGTTTCCCTAGAGATATAAAGGACTGTCTTGTTGATAATATTGAGTGAAGGTGACCACTGCATTATCAAATGTTTGAGATTTCCTTTGAAATGTAACATATGAACCAGCATTAAACTCTAAAAAGTGTAGAGTAAATTCTTGGTAGAAGAAAATGACTACTACCAACCACTAATCTCACAGCCCTATCTTTATCCAACCCCTCTCTCACACCTTCCCACTACCAATCTAAAGTGTCTGTTCAGTGTACTTTCTCCATTTGTGGAGAAGGTTTTCATTCTTATGAGATGAACATCTTGGTGTTCACAAAATAAAAATTATAAACAAAATGGAAAAATTCTGAAAAACAACAGCCATCTGCATAAATGCGAAGCTCTTCAGTAAAACGAATGGAGCACTATGGCTGCTTGGTGTTTGTTTATGCTTGTAAAAACAATATGCTATATTTGGCTGACTCATTCTGTCGAGTGAAGATGGCTCAGTGGCAGCTTGAGGCATTTGGTCGTCTAGTCGCACTGAGGAGCTGTGACACAGAGAAACAGTACTGTCTGCAAATGACATTATATATATATATATATATATATATATATATATGTATGTATAAATATAAGGGGAGAGAGATGTAGAGTGGTGTAATAGTTACAAGCACAATGTAATTAACAAAGGTTGTTTATGTCCATTATGAATGAATGCTCTTGGAAGGGGATAATTCCAAATGTCCCAATGTCAGATATCTTAATAAAAGGTTTTATAACTGGATTACCATGATGAGGAGAGTCGGCAAATCATTTCCCAAAATCTACTGAACCAGGCACACGCATAGCTAATCTTCATAGTATTTAATAATATAAAAAGTATACAGTGGTCGGGGAAAATAAATATTCGTACACAATGAAATTTTTTTAATTAACATATTTATAACTTATGAAAAAACTTAAAATCCATACAATAAATCTACACCATTGCACAATGCTGCAATATGCAAAAGGCAATTAGAAAATTTTGTTATAAATGAAATTATGTATTATTTATAAAATTTTAAGGTTAAAAATTATTCGTACAAAATATGGCATTAATAACAAAAACCTTATTTACATAATTCTTTGTAAGATTTTTCTCGATTCTTCTAATTACCTTATTACCAGAACAATCTAGAACATTCTGTAATTCATTTCTTGTATCAGGTTGTCTCTGCACACAAATCATACATAATAATTTTCATCATGGGGAAAGGCAAGGAACTATGAAATTTGCAAAAAGAATTGATCATCAAACATTGGAAGGAGGGCAAAAGCTATAGAAAAATAGCAGATATCCTGAATATAACATTTACTACTCTTAGTTCTATTATTGCTAAGTATAAGAAGATGAAACCTGTTGAGAACAAATCGAGATCTTGTGCACCATGCAAGATTTCTCTCAGATCTATGAGAAGAAATCAAGAAAATACAATGACTACTCAAAGAGAAATACAGGAAGAATTAAAAGCACCAGGTATTATTGCTATGAAATGAACAATAAGCAATGAACTTCATAGAAGTCAACTAAGATTGCAGTCTCCAAAAAAATTCCACTAATGTTGAAGAAACAATGGGATGCCCGGTTAAAATTTGTTTCTGAGCATAAGAATAAACCTGAATCATTTTCGGCAAGTGATTTATGGACATATGAAGCAGAAATTGAACTATTTGGGCTTAATTCAGGGACTCACATTTGGATAAAAGACAGCACAGTCAAATCTATGAGAGGAAATCAGCACAACATTCAAGAAATTTCTATCACTACTCAAAGAGAAATATAGGAAGAATTAAAAGCATCAAGTATTATTGCTATGAAATGAACAATAAGCAATGAACTTCATAGAAGTCAACTAAGATTGTTTTCTTGAAGAAAAAATACACTACTATTGAAGAAACATAGGTATGCCTGGTTAAAATTTGTTTGTGAACATAAAAATAAACTAAATTTTAGGATAGTATTTCATGAATATGTGGAGCAAAAAATGAACTATTTGAGCTTAATTAAAGGACTCCTGTTTGGAGAAAAGTCGGTATAGCCTTTGCACTGAAGAACACAGTCCCAACAGTGGAATTTGGTGGTGGCAATATCATGATTTGGGGATGTTTTTCTACTAATGGTATGGATAATTTAGAGATAATAGATGGTAGAATGAATTAAAAAATATTCCTAGATGTTTTGGACTCTAATTTGTTTGGGTTTAGTAGTAAAGCTTGCATTCCCAAATGAACGGGTTTTGCAACAAGATAATGTCCCTAAACATACAGCTAAATCCACAAAAAATGGCTTATTGAAAACACTGTCAATACACTCAAATGGCCATTAGAGTCTCCAGATAGGGAATTTGTGGTGTTTATTAAAAATTCAAGTTAATAAAAGAGCCCCAAAAAACATCCTGGACCTAAAGAGAATATGCAAAGAAGAATGGAGTAAAATACCAATGATTAAAAACTAGAGAAAGAAACTGATTGCTGTTGACCTGAGTAACGGATATGCTACAAAGTATTTGAAATAAATATTATAATTTTGTACAAATACATTTTTGCCTTGAAATTTTATATTTCATATAATTTCATTAATGTAACAAATTATTCTGAATTTTTTTTTTTTGCATATTGCTGCATTATACTATGATATACAAATATTATATGGATTATATATTTCTTTTATAAAATCTAACAATCTTACATAAAAAAATCCATGGTGTATGAATATATTTCTCCTCCCCACACACACACTGTATATTTGAATCATTTAACCCCAAGCCTGGTAATAAACCCACTAAGACACAAGGGGTTACTGAGTGTGAAAGAATATGAGAAAAAGAAGAATATTAAGGAGAGAATGCAATAAAAGAATAGGAATTAAGAAGATAACAATTGACATTGCAATTAAATTCTTGAAGATCAAAGTTGAAAGAAACGCAAGAAGCCAGAACAGAATTTCACATGTGAGAAGTGCAAGAGAAGAAACCATTGTATAGTATAAAGTAGTGTGGGAAGTCAATATCTTGATTATATCATTATTTTCTCTTCACATTACATGTGCTATCCATTTTAGTTTTTCTCACTGTTGGAAGTCATTAAGTGATGCTGCTTTTGTTATTTTGTAATGCTCTGTGTTTGGGATTCTAAAGCAACAGTCCATAGGTATATATATTGAAAACAAAACTGTTCTCTATTAATCATCCGAGAGACCTTTTTGTGCTTCCGTCATGGCTGATGCTAACCTCCAGGAGAGTGACTCATTGCACCTTCTTGGTTGACATGAAGTGGAAAGACTACATTGAATTCATTGCTAGATTAGCTGCTAAGAAATTTGGTTCACTGTGTCATGCAAGACAATTTTTCTCTCCAGAATCTATCTTATATAACTATAAGTCTACTATTTGCCTATGCTTAGAATATTGCTGTAACATATGGTTTGGTGCTTCTGCTATATATTTAGAGATCCTTGATAAAATCCACAGAAGAATCAGCAATATTATTTGTCCTGACCTGGCATCTCAGCTTCAGTCACTTTCCCAACCCAGACAAGGTTGCCTCTCTGTATCTTTTCTATAAATACTTCCATGATAACTGTTCAGATGAGTTCTTTGCTATAGTATCTAGAATTTAAGTGCAGTACTAGACTGGCATCAAGATCTTATCAATGTACAAATGAATTGGCTAGATTCAAGTTCTATACTAACAGTTTCTTTACTCAATCCAAGGATTGAACTCACAATGTGACACAATTTTCATGAATAGTACTAAAAAATAACAAAGAATATTCCTGGAAAAAGGAATGGGAACAATATAATTCTACAGATTAAATATACTGCTAGGTCTGCTGGCAGGAAAGTGGGTTCACTGTGTTGAATTAGACAATTTTTCTCACCAGAATCTATCTTACACATTTATAAGTCTACCATTCATCCGTGCATTGAATATTGCTGGCACAGCTGATCTGGTTCTTCTGCTATGCATTCAGAGATTCATGATAAAATACAAAGAAAAATCTGCCATGTTATTGGTCCTGACCTGGTATCTCAGCATCAGTCACTTTCCTACCACCATAATGTAGTTCTTCTCTGCCTTTTCTACAAATATTTTCATCATAATTGTTCAGATGAGCTCTTCTCTATGGTACCAAAACTTTAGGAATTTAAGCACAGTTCTACATTTGGTGGCAAGGTCTCATAAATTCGAAGTTGAATTGGCTAAATGTAACCATAAGTTCTATGATAACAGTATATTTTCTCGCACTTCTCATTTGTGGAACTTTCTTCTGGTTCCATGCTCTCCAAAAATTTAAATGCACTGTCAATCATTATCTAATGTCTTCTTGATTACTCTCTTGTTCTTGCTCCTTAATAATTGTTCCTATTTTCTCCTATTCTTTTACACTCAGTAATCCCTAGAGTCTTAGCGGCTTCACTACTTTGCACGGGGTGAAATGATAAAAAAAAATGAAATTTGTCAATACTTCAATATTTTCTGAAGTTGATTCATACCTTTTTTAAGGACATTAGTTCAATCTGATATTTATGTATTCTTACACACACACACATTATATATATATATATATATATATATATATATATATATATATATAAAATTCTGTTTATATGTTATTTTTAGAGATACAATTTATTTAAGTAAATGCTCTGTTTTTTAATTAAACAGCATTAATCACATTTCCCAGCTTGAATTTTTGAGAAATTTCTTCAGCAGGAATCGAACCTGCAATCCTATACGAAAACTGTCATTTGGTCTGACATGCTGTACCATTCAGCTACAGATAAGCATCTGGTTAGCAAAGTTTGAATTAACGTTTATAAACACACAATCTTCAATAATTTTTCTTGATCAATCATTTCTGCTCACGAAACATCTCTTAACGTAAACAATGACAACATATTATGAAATGAATTGTTAAATGGTTTGTTAAATGTAATTAATACTGTTTAATTAAAAGCATTAGTTACCTAAATTATATCTATAAAAATAATGTATAACAACAGAAAATATATTAAATAACTGGTGGACTTAATCCACTTCATTATATATATATATATATATATATATATATATCTGAGGGTGTAACCTGAAATATTGTAATTGGTTTAAATTTGGATCTGAAATTTTGGGGATGATGAGTTATCATTATTCCTATTATTTCTCTTCAGACTAATGTTCTCATCTTTATTGTGATGAATGTTTTGACATTTGTCCTCTGTGACCATGTTTGAGTGTTTGTCAATTTAGTAACCTTCAAGGAATTTCAAACTGAACACTTTCTTTAATTTTTAATCATTTCAAGACACAAGCATTTACTAAATTTGAGAGAATAACATAAAAAATAGCACTATTTTTTGTAATTTTTTCAAAAAGCAAATGAAAATTAAACTTAATCTATTTTACTTCATTTTTGTCTTCCATATTTTAAAATTATTGGCATTAGCTTTTGGTGTAGCCCAAAGAAAAAAATAACAGAATAGCTTCAGTTTTCTTTTCAATTTAATTACATGAAGATGGCCTTTGTTTTCCTTTCAAAATAGAAAAGAATAAAAGTCAAAGATATCCCAGAATTTAATACTGTCACTGAATGTGTAAGAATGTAAATTTAAACAGAGACAAAGAAAGAAAAAAGGTGTAAAATTTCTTTAAAAGCACTATTTATGTATTAAATGAAAAGATTGCTACATTCTAAACTTGTCCAAAAACAGTATGAGTAAAGAAGAAATGTGAATAACATTTTAAAAGATGAATAATTGTTTTTAATACTTAATTTCTATTTTAAATTCACTGAAATTCATTAAAACAATTCACAAAGTTTCAGGAAAAACATTGTCTTAATCTAATCAGTGTCAGGTGTACATAAGAATCTCTTCATGAGTTTTGTGTTAAAAATATACTTGTTAAATAAAATTTAAGAAAATGAAAAAAAGTTTTATGTTTCTGATTTTAAATAAAACTTTTCTGTTAATGCCAAAGAAAAAAAATAGTTTATCAAGTTGAATTTCCTGTTGATTTAAATGAAGTTTTTGATTAAAATCACTCTATTTTCACAATTCAATCTCAAGACAGAAATTTCAGAAAATGCATCACAATAATTCAGTACCTGTAATTATGCAAGGAAGTTCAGGTAGCATAATGGTTAGTGATGCAGCTAGTGGAATCAGATAGACAAGTTCTAATACTAGTCTATTATGTTTACTTTCACACTAATGCCCTTGGGAAAGATATGCACCTTTTCTTCCCCTTTCCAACTGTGGGTTAAATAATATTAGACTGGGCTCTCAAGCCTAGGATGGTATCCACTGTTAAAGAAAGAAATCTCTGGATTCAGAACTGTGAAGAAAGCAATATAAAACAACTATACTATTTTTTTCTTAAAAAGTCATGGCAAATTACAGATAATAAAAAAGAAATGAATGTGTGGAGAGCATGGCGTTCTATACTCCAGGCCAAGTCATGGCACAACTGAGAGCCAGAACTGGAGGCCTATTGAAAAATGTAGGATTTTCAGAAATTTTAGAAGAAAATGAAGTAAACCACTTTATGAAATACTTAGAATAACATTTTTATTCACACTTGAGGATAATAGGAGGTGTTGAAAGATAAATAAATGAAAATATGTATTTTTGCTATGAACACTGATAATTATTAAACAACACAAAGAGGTAATTATGATTTCTGGTAAAAGATATATTGAATCAGAAATTTATATTATTTACAGGTGTCACTGAATCCTTTATTCAATCTATTCCCTGTGAGTGAATAAAAACTTTGGTTTAAATTTACATTACAGTTACTGGGTTTGACAAACAGAACCCGAGAAGGCTGGAAGACATCAGCCAAAGTGTGTACATAACAATCAATCATCGCAGAAATATAGACAAATAAAACAAAATCATTCTAGGAAAGTTTCAAAACTTTTAGAGCTGGTTCTTTTTCTGATCTAGGTGTGCCATGTTTGCAAAAGATTTTCAAAACTATATTTGCAAAAATAGAAGCATGCTTTTTCTCCATGTTGAAAAAATGAAACTCAGAAATAAGCATAAAAATGTTACTTAATGATTTATAGCAAACCTTTTCCTTTATTGTATGGAAAAGGATGAAACAAAAAAATAACCTTTGACAAGTGTGGTCAGAAGGAACTTTTAGTTTTCCACGGTCAATTAATTTGGTATATTTTCCATACTTTTCATAATAAAAATGGGTTTCACATTCACTGGGTTGATTATCATTTCTTGTAATATATCCAGCTATGTATTCAAGAGCCATTTTTATTTCATTGGAAACAGATGGTTCTAAATTTTCCAGATTGTCAAATATTTCTGAACCTTCCTCACAAAGTTTATAATCACAAGATGTACATTGTTGACCTGGATTAACATCAAATTCATCAATATTTACATTTTGATTTAAAAGTAAAGATGTTTGCTTAATATGCAGCTTTTCAATACATTGTTGAACATTTATAAAGTAGGTGCCACCTGATCCTTGGCAAAGTTTACCAAATTCTTTTTCTAATGGATCAGTTGAAAATTGCCCAAGTAGTACATATTTATGACTTGTAGCTAAAAGGTGTCGACATAGACTAACGATTCCATTGCAAGTATGATGTATGGCAGTAGCAGTGTTTTGGGATCATTGCTTTTTATGATTACCTTGACTGCCAGCCATATTAAGAGCCATTTTACCAAATTCAATGATAAAATCAAGTCGGGTGTCATTTGGAGATCTGATTTCAACTTGTAGAGGATCATTATGTAATTTATCAATTTGAAGGGATTTAACATTTAAAATTTTCCACCATGTCAAAACCTTGTTTATGAAGAGGACAGTATCATTCTTACCTGCACTTATTTCAGACTGAGTGAGAAGTTCATTATATGTTTTTTCAGAAAACACTCTGTGGCAAGTCGAAACCCGTTGTCTTTCTATTGGCTTTGGAGCAATGGAAATTTCATTTAAATCTGAAAGTTTGACTAGTCTTTCAGATTCAAAACGATATAACGATTTAAGATGTGTCCATTTTGCAACTCGACTTACTCCATCATCATCAAAGATTAGTTCTGTTTTTTTTGTCAGCCACAAATTGCGAATATTTTTCAACAGATGAACATATACAAAAAGCAAATGTTTATTATCTTCAGTTAACCAAGGTTTTTTAGGAAGTGTAGGATATAATTTAAAAAAAGCTTGTTTTACGCGGTTGCCATCACATATAATAGCCTTTACATCAGCTGGTACAGATGTGATGGCTTGGACTGTTAACTCAATTTGTTCAAATAAAAAGGCGGATGTTAATTTTGAAATTGGAATCAATTTTGTAAGAAAATTTGGACCCCCATTGAGACATATCAACATTATACCAAGTACTATTTGAGCAAGTACAGATGGATTGTCAACTGATTTACCAAATAGTTGTTTGCCATGATACAGCAACATCTTTTTGATATATACTTCATCATGGAGAATTAGGCACCCTTTTTGACTGGTATTAAGAGTATTAAATATAAATAACAAAAAAGATTTTTCTTTAAGTTTTGAAACTTTTGATGTCATCCTTCCTAATGTTGCTAATGAGGGTAATTGAAAATCATATCTTAATTCATTATACAATGTCTGAGATCTTGCATAGTACCCAAAAGCACGCACAACTATATCTGAGCTGTATTTTATTCCAACCATTTTGGGAGCTATTGCTAAAAATTGTTGACTCAGGATATTTTTCTTGTGATCAAAAGCCATAGAATTTAAATATCGGATGATTTCTTCCAGTTTTGACCAAGTATCAACTGTATTTATATGATTTTTGGACAGGCTGCTAATATAACACTTAACTCCATAATGAAATGTTTCAAAGCGCAAATTGTTATAAATTTTCAACATAAAGAGAGGAATACCATCAATAGATTTTGATGATTGAACAGTTAAAATATTTTCATCCAAAAATGCTACAACTGGACATATAAAGTCTTTTTTGTTGTTAAGCAGACTTTCTTTCAAATTTGTATAATTAATTTTATCTAATTCTAAAAAAGCATTAAGTTCATCAGCAATTTGATTTCTAACAGTACTGGAGGTTTTTTTTATATTCCTTTGAACAGCTGAGTGTGTTGGTATTTGACTACTTGGCACACCTGGCCATACAGATGGTGGATTTTTTGGACGTATTTTTCCATTAACTTTTATGGTATCAAAATTTGAAGGCCAATGGTGTTGACAAATAACAGTATTGTTAGTAACATTTAGATTGGCATTTGGAACTGATTTTATCCATTGCTCTCTCTTGTCTTTGTTTTTTGGAAAACGATAAACTGGTATTTTATTAATCTCACCACACATAGTTTTGTCTTGGTGGCTTCTGTAATTTGTTTTGCAAGCAAACACACAGCACTTCCGGGGTATGGCTAGGAATTAAGTAGTATCTGAAATGGTAGATTAAACATCTTTAACAAATATTTCTCTTACTACTTCAATTTAGGTGTAAATTTTCAAGCTAAATTAATTATACTCTTAATTACAGCTTTTATCCATGCACCCTGCCCAAATACACACAATTAATTAACACCAAAAATTTTAGTGAGTTGCCTTCAGCTTAAGAATCCACTTCTTAATTTAAAAAAAAAATGGTGGGGGTGTATGGTTTTATTTGAAGAATACAGGTTTGCAGTTTTGCACAATATTATTAATCGTTTAATTATCAACAATAAAACTGTTTTTAATCAAACAAAAAATAGTAATAGTTGCATAGTGCCATTAAACTAGAAATTAAAAAATTCAATTTGAAGTTGAATGTTATTATTGTTATTTTTTCTTTAATTCTAATAAGTAAAAAAATACTTACAGTTCACCAAATGGTAACTAATATAGTAAAAATAATCATTTTAAAACTAACTTTGGAAACAAAAGCGCGAAGAAATTCGTTTGTTTTGTTTGTTTTTTTTACTTTTAATGGAAATGTTGGATAAAGTTTAATAGAGAAATGAAATGTTAATGAACCTTTCTGTATTCAAATTTTATTCAAATTTATTATTCAAACTTAAACTTTTAATAGAAAAATGTTGACTTATGCTAATTTTTTATCCTGGTTAAAAACTTGAGAAAATTAAACTTTAATTTCGTTGACGTTATGTTTTACTTTCACTCATACTAACAATGTTTTTTTTAGCGATATCAAAAATAAATATCAAATTAAGTAATGACATTGAATTTATGAAAAAAAACAAACATTTTTAATTCATTTTATAATAAAAATAGTTTTCTTTACGTCTTTGAAGAAACTAAATGAAATTCTGTTCAAATTTGTTAAACGTTGTTTTGATTTGCTTCTTAAAATAACACAGATTACTCAAAAAGAATTGCATTTTATCAATAAATAATTCTTTAAACTTTAATCAAAAAATGTTGAACAAACTTTAAGAGGGAAAATGCCAAAAATGAATTAAAATTTCATTTAAAAGTGTTATGGCTTAAAACTTTTAAGTAAATCTTTTTGTGCGAGTAAATTTAAGCAGCAAAGTTTACTTTTTACAATTTAAATGTAAATAATGTATGGACTCAAACTAAAATAATCAAATATACTTACTTCTTCAAATAAATAAGTTATTCCAACCAAAGTTAAAATTAAAAGATCCCTTTGAATTTCTCGAACCAACAACATAAGAGTAACACAGTATGCAGCAGTTCGCTCAAACTAAAACTAAAAGGATCTAATTGTCAGCCGGCCTACAGTCTATCGAAGTCGCTGCGTTATGCAGAGGTCTGTTAATAATAATGCCATGGTGGAGAGCCATGATAGCCATGATGTCCTAAATGAATATAGTATATAAAAAGAAAAAAAATTAAATACTAAAGACTGGTTTCTTATTCAGTTACCTAATTAATGGAATATAAGACCTTCTTCTGTTTCTCTCTGCAAAATAGCTAAAAATATCTCCTGGGTCTTACATGTAAAGTTGAGGTATCTGAGAGACTTATGTTTACCAATGCATAATCGACTATAAGTACTTAGTAATATGAAATCTAAATAAGAAAGTCTCATATGTGAAGTTGAAATATCTGGTAAACTAATGTTTATCAGTCATTACAGATCAGCAGTACTTGTTTTAACCCTCATACCTGTAATCAAACCATATAATAAGTAGTGGGAAGGGAGGTAAATCACATTGATAAATTTATGAGTGATTACTTCCCTTAGTCATTTTAATAATCTATACGAATAAAATATTTATCTATATTTAGAAAAAAATTACTTCTTGACAAAATTAATTGTTTAATTAATCAGTTTCTTTACTCTTATGTTTTTTAGATTGCAATCTTATTTGTTCAAGCTTTTTATGCGAGACAATCAGATAACTTTGTTTATTAAGTGGTCATCTTGCCTCAGCTATGTCATCACCATCATTGTAGTTCTGTTGCTAATCTTTTTCTTCCAAGAGATATTTCAATTTCACTGTTTTATTAAACACATACAAGTTTTAACACGAAAAGATATTGAGCAAAAAGTGATTTATATAATACCAGGAGTAATCAATGAAGCATAGATACCATTGACCATCTAAAATTATAAAGGGGATTGATTAATTAAATGGTTCATTAGTTCTTTATCTCCACTTTACTGAATCTTGATACATTGTTTCAAGACATTTGTTTCCTTGCATCTCACAATTAAAACTTTCTAACAATTACCATCATTTTCGATGGCACGAGTACACTAGTATTAAATATAAATGAAATGAATGTATCGCATGTGCTATTAAATAATCTTAGATAATCTTTTCTAAATTGTCAGTCTAGTAGAAATAAAATCTATGATGACATCAAACATTTTTTTTTATTTTCAGTTGACACTTCTACGTCCATTTCTCATGTCCAAAGGAAATCATACTAAATCAGCCTCAAAAATTTGTGATGACCCCAAAAGTCATTTTCATTCTGGATAAAAATAGATAAACTTGTAAACTTGTAAATTTTCATTGAAATTAAAGGCAATAGACAAAATATAAATATTTTATTATTGGCTGGTTACATTCAATGCGTTTAAGACCACTTCTATGTCCATTTCTCATGTTCAATGCATTTCAGACCAAACTGGTTACATTCCATCACTTCTGATGAGACATTGAACTACTGCCAGTCATGATAAACAGATGTCCCCTCAAGGAGGGCCTGTGCCTAGAGAGGACATTGGGCCTCAAACTCACACCCAACCTCAAGTGGAACTTCTATATATGAACCATTGCTAAAGATGCAGGTAAAATGATTAGCTCTCTGTACCACTCCAGTAAGTACCTGACTCCTCATACTATCATCTACTTTTATAAGAGCCAGATCAGTCTGAAAATGGAGTACTGTTGCCATATTTAGCATGAGCTGCCCAGACCTTGTTTTCCAGTCTTGATAGAGTTCAAAAGCATCTCCGAGGCCTTGTTGGAGAAGAATTATTTTCCACTCTTTAACCTCTCTCTCACAAGCAGAATACTACCATAGCAAGTGCTCGGATGAACTACATTTCTTGTTTTTGTCACGTTGAATCTTCATAGCTAGGACCCACCATGCCACTTAAATAGTAGAAAAAACACCCCCATTCCTTCTGTATTCCATCGGTGAGAATTAAGTTCCACTCAAACAGCTTCTTTCAGCAAACCACTGTCCTGTGGAACAGACTCCCAAGAGGATGTTTCCCCGATCTCTACAATCTTAACCTGTTCAAGTTTAAACTCAACCGTTATCTTCCTCTCCTATCCATATAAACTACCCCTTATCATGACACTCTACCTTGAGTGGCCCTCAGGCTTTGTACAGAGTGAACCCAACAGTAAAAAAAAAATGTCTACATGTAAATAATGCAAATAACAATAAATCTTCATCCCAGAAATTGAGAGAGAAATCAGGTAACATTAACAAAGTCAGGTAACAGACAGATAACAACAACAAAGATGAGGACAATAGTCTGCATGTAAATAATGCAAATAACGATAAATCTCCATTTCTGAAATTCAGAGAGAAAGAAATATTTTCAATAAGACCTGCAGATAGTGTAATGGTTAAAAGCTTGGATTGAGAAATCAGTGATCCAAGTTCAAATTCCAGTCAAGTATGTTGCATTCACTTTCACACAAATATCCTTGGGAACAGTATCCATCTCTTTTCTGTGGGTTAAATAGCAGAGCAGACAGGGCTATGTAGCCATGATTGGCAACTAGTTTAGTAGATAGGGCAATTCTGAATTCAAAACTATATGTAACCCAGTAGTAAACAATTAACTATGGTGCTGGCCGAGGACTATATGTTCTCAAATAAAGTCAAGAAAGTAGGTAGGTAGGTAGGTAGGTAAGTAAATATACTACTACTAATAGTATATTGATAATTACTCATCTCTGAAAATAAAAATAAAAAGGCAGGTAGGTAGTTTTCAATAACTATTTTTTTAAAATTTGTTGGTGCTGTTATTGCAATTGATAACCTCACTCCAATACAGATTTATCCAAAAATAAGTAGAAAAAAATAAAAAGACAGAGAGCCTGTCAGAAATACAAGCCAAATTTCAAAACATAAAATGCAGTGTTTCTTTTCTGAAATAATAACAGAACTGTTTTTTTTGTAACTTTCTCCCAAAGTAAAACAGATTTGTTTTATTTATTTTATTTTTTTTTTTTTTTGTTGATGGAACATCGGTTTATTTGCTGATAATGTCAACTGAACACAAAAGAATGAAAATATTTTTTCTCTTCTTTCATAAATATTATACTTTTATGGGGAAAAATATCTTGTCTTTTAAATTAATATTTTTTTTTAGAAGAGTTAGCATTACTGACATTTATAAAATAACAAGAAGGCATTCTTGTTGTCTGAGGGGATGCTGAAAATTTTCTGAATTAGCCTACTTGCCAAAATCTGACTAAATGACCAAACATTAGGATTTTTTTTTTTAAGGGCTTTTTGGTGAATCTAAGAACTTTTCAGTACTTTCCTCAGACAGTAGTTGTTTTTATTTAATTGAAAAGAAGAAACTTAATATGAAACAATCACAATCCTTGATGATTCTCTTTGGCCTGGTGGATTTTCTGGAGGTAGATTGACTGAATTTTGTTTGATTTAACAACCCTTTGTGGGTTATTTAAAGCTGAAACATTTTGGATTGTAAGAATAATTCCTTTTTTTGCAAGTGAATATTGCATTAACATTTTTTTAAGATTAATAATGATTTTTTCCAGATATAGAGCCTAATATTTAATCCATAGTTGAGTGGAGGAGATGGTTTAATGCTTTAGTTTTTCTTTCTGCTTATGCTGTTAGGCATTACAGGGAGACACAGTTGACTGTCAGTGGCAAGGCGAGTGGCCTGGAGGAGAGATATCTCATGGGCTCTGGGAGTGTCTGCCTCTCGTTCTCCAGCCAGAGTACCTGAAGGTGTATGCTCATAGGGGCTGGCTGGCTGGTTGATAGACATATGAGTGAGGTGTCTGAACCACTTGACCCTCTGTCGTTTGATGTGTTGTATGAATGGTATTGCTTCTGCCATATCTCTTATTGCCTCATTACTAATCTTGTCTCGCCTGGTCTTGTTCACTGCTTTTCTCGGGCATTTCATCTCACAAGCGATCATTTTCCTCTCAAGGGTTCATGTTAGGGGCCATGTCTGGCGCTGGTATGTCAGCGTTGGTAAGAAAATGGTGTTGATGGGATTTGCCTTGGTGCTCATGGAAATGCCAGGATGTTTTAGAAGAGGAGCAAGTTGGTAAGTGAACGCCAACAACCAAGCAATGATGAACAATGACAGGATCCAGCTGCAGCAACACAGCGAATAACTCAACTCAAGCTGCGAGAAATACAACATGAAGATCAGTGTCAGTAAGATTGAGGTCATGACAGTCAGCAAGAGAGCAGAAAAACTTGACATTAGCATCAATGGGACCCAGCTAAAGCTAACCAGTGAATTCAAATATCTGTACAACATATTTACTGAAAATGGCAAACTAGACAGAGAAATTGAGACCAGATGTCAGAAAAGCCAACGCAGTCAGTTACGAACTTGCTCCTCTTCTAAAACATGGATGGGTTAATACCTTTTATCAATTTGTGCATAAGTGAATGTACTAACTCAACTGGGATTTGAACCTCATTCTATGCATTACACCACCCACACTTCCTCTTTTCTGAAAACCACCTATAAAATAAATCATATGTATGTACAGTAAATAATTGCATTCTTGAAGTAGAATTTGAACTTCCTCTCTTCAGAATTCTTTCCTAAAACATTATTTTCTTTCAGATCTATAGCCAAAATGATTAACTTTGGTTATTTTCCTCGATACCAACTGAATCTAACCAAATTCTTGTGACTACCCTCCTTCTTTAAGGAAGACATTAATAAAATGCTTACAGTACTGTAGAGAATTACCTCTGAGGTCCAAGAGGGCTGGAGTAGTAACGTAGCATATATATGCGAGCGAATTGCTAGTGAGGCAGACCGCCCATGCATCGGTGTTGGAATGATGAGGCACATACGTCAGTGAGTCAGATTGAGGCTGTCAGCATGTCCAGTATGCAAATTCTCTGGTTCAGCAAGAACATATATAAAAAGTGATTTTTTGTTGAGTCAAACTGAATCTGTGAGTTCAGCGTAGTTCATGTCGGTGTGTACTAAACCAAAATTCATTGCAAGGGTGTTTCTAGTGTCTGCACTACAGAATCCCAGGTTTCCTACTACAAGAGTCCTGATCCACTGTTTGTTCATTTTATGACAGTCACTTTCTGCTTATAATTATGCACCCAGAAGAAAATAAGGCAGGGGCCATTGATACTTCCTGTACTATAAATGGAATGTATGAGTCTTATAAAAATTTAGACAGAGGCGGAAAAGTAGAAGTTAGAAAGTTCATATTGGCGAGTCATTATATATGACATCAGGATTTAAAACTTAAAGCATTTTTGATACCGTGATTAATAATTTCATACTTTTTGGCAAGAGGATTTTTGACACTATAAATTTTAATGCAACATTTTTGATAGCAGGATTTGTAATTTGGGGCTTTTCAGCAACAAGATTTCCAACATTATAATTTGTAAAGTTGCATGAAACATTTTTTCATACCAGGATTTGTAATTTGTGGCTTTTCAGCAAAAGAATTTTCAACACTATAATTTGTAATGCAGCATGAAGCATTTTTGTTAGCAGGATTTGCAATTTTTGGTAACAGGATTTTCAGCAACCCATTACATTCACTTATGTGCTAATACCCTTGGGAAAGGTATTAATTCTCCTCTTCTCCCCCCAGATATGAGTAAATAGCAGGACAGACCGGGTTCTATAGCCTTGGATGGTAACTGGTCTACTGCAGAAAGAAATGGCAACCTACTGCAGGAAAAAATCTGCCTCATCAGTCATGTATGAAAAGATACATGATCACCTAAGCATTATCATGCATGGCACATAACTGACTGACTGAATTTGTAATGAACACAAACAATTTTTGATATGAAGATTTGAATTTTTGGGGGTTTAAGCAACAGGATTTTCAATCCTATAATTTGTAAAGTGACATGAAGTATTTTTAAAACCAGGATTTGTATGTGCTGCTTTTCAGCAAAAGAATTTCCAACACTATAATTCTAATGCAACCTGAACCATTTTTGATATCAGGATTTGTAATTTTTTGTTTTTCGGCACAAGGATTTTCAACACTATAATTCATAATGCAACATGTAGCAGCTTTAATAGCAGAATTTGGAATTTGTGGGTATTCATCAACAGGATTTTCAACAATTTGTAAAATAATTTTGATACAAATATTTGTTATTTGCCACTTCTTAGCAACAAGATTTTCAACACTACAATTTGTAAAGTATTATAAAAAAGTTTTTATACCAGGATTTGTAATTTGCAAAAGGATTTTCAACATTTTAGTTTTTAAAGTAACATGAAGCACTTTTGTTAGCAGGATTTTTATTTGTGGTGTTTTGGTAAAAGAATTTTCAACACTAATATTTTTAATGCAACATGTAGCATTTTCGATATCAAGATTTGTAATTTGTTGTTTTTTCACAACAGGATTTTCAACAGTATAATTTGTAATGCAACCTGAAGCATTTTTGATGCCACTATTTGTAATTTTTGGCTTTTCAGCAAAAGTACTTTCAAGATTATAATTTGTAAAATAACATGAAGCACTTCTGATACCAAGATTTGTATGCATAGCTTTTCAACAAAGGAATTTTCAAGACTATAATTTGTAATGCAATGTGAAGCATTTTTGATTACAGGATTTATAATCTGTGGCTTTTCGACAACACAATTTTTAACACTACAATTTGTAAAGTAACATGAAATATTTTTTATACCAGGAATTGTAATTCATGGCTTTTCAGCGAAAGAAATTTCAACATGGTAATTTGTAATGTCAGACGAATCATTTTTGTTAACAGGATTTGTAATTTTTGGCTTTTCAGCAACAAGATATTCAACAATATAATTTGTAAAGTAACATGAAACATTTCTGAGAACAAGATTTGTAATTTACGACTTTTCCGCAAAAGAAATTTCAACAATATATTTTGTAATGCAACAGGAAACATTTTTCATTCCAGGAATTGTAATCTGCAGCTTTTCAACAGAATAATTTTCCACACTATAATTTGTAATACAACATGATCAATTTTTGATACAAGTATTTTTAATTGCCATTTTTTGGCAACAGGATTTTCAACACTATCATTTGTAAAGTAACATGAAACAGGATTTGTAATATGCAGATTTTCAGCAAAAGATTTTTCAACACTGTCATTTGTAATGCAACATGAAATATTTTTTATATGAGGATTGGTAATTTGTGGCTATTTGGCAGAAGATATTTTAACACTATAATTTGTAATGAAACATGATGCATTTTTGAAAACAGAATTTGAAATCTTTTGGCTTTACGGCAACAGGATTTTCAACACTATAATTTGTAAATTAACATGAAGCATTTTTGATACCAGGATATGTAATTTGCTACATTTTGGCAACAGAGTTTTCAACACTATAATTTGTAATTAACATGAAGCTCATTTGATACAAGGATTTGTATTTGTGCCATTTTGGTAACAGGATTTTCAACACTATATTTTGTAAAGTATCATGAAGGAATTTTTTTGTTTTTAGTCAGTATCAGCCCAAGTAAGACAGTAGGGCCAGTAGCATGCAAAGGATTACAGGGCGTAGAAGAATTAGGAAAAGAAACATTAGTAATGAGGAGAAAGAGAAAAGAGCAATAGGAGAACAGTAGATAGTGATTGACATTGCATTTAAATTTTTGCACATTAAAGTTGTCTGGCAATCTTGGAGCTGGGATTGAGTTCCACAAATAAGAAGTGCAAGAAAATGTTAGCATAGAAGTTACAGCCCCATCTACCTAGCACAACTCTAAATTGATGAGATCTCATCGCCAGTCTATTATTGTGCTTAAATTCATACAGTCTAGGTACCATAGTGAAGAGCTCATCTGAACAATTACCATGATAGTATTTATAAGAAGAAAACACAGTGAGGAAATTTTACCACATTGGACAAGTGTCTGAACCCAAACCACCAGATCAAGACTCATAATATTGCTAATTCTTCTTTGGATTTTATCAAGGAGCTCCAGGTAAATAACAAGATCACTGAACCATATATGGCAGCAATATTCTAAGCATGGGCAAATAATAGACTTACAGATATGCAAGATAGATTTATAGAGAGAAAAAGTGTCTTGCCTGACACAGTGAACTGAATTTTTAGCAGCTGATCTAGCAATGGATTCAATGTAGTCTTTCCACTTCATGTCAGCTGAGAACATTAGCCAAAGAAGGCGCAAGGAGTCACTTTCTTGGAGGATAGCATCAGCCATGCTGATGGAAGGCAGAGAAGGGTTCCTTAGAAGATTACTAGAGAGAAGTTTAGTTTGGGAGGCATTACAATTGACAAGCCATTTTTTGTCCCAGTTATTAACTGGTGCAAAAAATGGCTTGAGGTCATCTTGTACATCAGCTGCCATTTTGACCTTGTGTGACTGATCAGCCTTACTGTTGAGACAAAAGTAAATGGTAGTGTCATCAGCATAGATACTAAGTTGAGAGCTGATGTCATTGGGAAAATCGTTAATGAAGATTAAAAACAGCGTAAAACCAACAGTCACTTATCTACATCCTTTTGTCCCTGGGGGACATAAGGATGTAGATGAGTGACTGTTCAGGACAACTTTCATTTCACAATTTGGATTATCTTAAAAATGTTCCTGGAGATACTGTAACTTTTCATCTTGTGAAAAAGATCTGAATGCCAAACCCTAACAAAGTTTTTCGACATGTCCAATGCCACCGCTCAGGATTTGCCATTTTTTATCTAAAGCATGACTTTCTGCAATTATCACTAAAACATCAGCAGTTGATCTGGAGAAATGAAAGCTGTATTGCTTGTCTTAGAAAAGCACTGTGATGAGAGATGATGAAACAATTCAGCATTGATTAATGCATCTAGGAGTTTCTCAAAAAGAGGTAAAAAGCTAATAGGCCAATAGTTGAAAGGGTCAGACAGTTCACCAGAATTCTTGAAAACTGGAACAACAAATGATGATTTCTAGCAAGCAGGAAAGAAGGAGGCATCGAGGCATTTATTGTGCAGTTTAGAGAGAACAGGAGCCAGTTCGGGGGCACACATCTTAATGACTATTACAGGGATGCCATCTGGTTCACATGCTTTGTGGGGGATCAAGGTTCGAGATGACAGCAGAAACCATAGAAGGAGTTATATGCATATCACTCAACAGAGAATAAGTTCAATCAGTGTAAAGTTAGGCAGGGATACTCCAGATGAGTCAAGAGTAGAGTTTGAGGAGAATGTATGGGCAAAGCATTCAGCTTTATCAGCAGAGGATGATAACACCTCAAACTGATTGAAGAGTGAGGAATAGAGATCTTGCACTTATTTAGTATTCTATTACAGAGATGCCAGTAGTTGTGAGTTTTTAGAGGTTATGCAGTGCCTCATTCTCTCAGCAAACAGGGATTTAGCTTCTTTGAGGACTCACTTACATTTGTTACGAGTAGCAGCAAATAGGTAACTGTTATGATGAGAGCTGTCACAGTGGTATAGCTGGAAATAGTGGTTCCTGTGAGTTATGGCAGCAGAGCATGCTGATGTGATTGTAGTTTCACCTGGTATTTTTAAGAAGGGATGAAAGCATCTATTGACCCAAAAAGAAATCTCAGTGGCACAATTTTCTTTTGAGAGGTTGGAGATGACAGTCCAAGGGGTATCATGAAGAAAACCCTGAAAGAATGACATCCAATCAGCATGCTGGTAGTGGAAAGAGTTCTTATGGATAGAGGGTTCCTTTTTAAAAGATGCTTTGAAGAAGATATCAATAGTTACCACAGATTGGTCTGAGTTACCCAGAGGGCAGTATTGCAAAGCTTGGCAAGAGTGATGAAAGGAGGTAAAAAATAGAGAAGCATGCTGCTTCGTTTGGCTAGGGAAATGAGTGGTCAACAGTGGGACTGGTCAATGCTAAAATTTAATGCTTGTATACCAGAAACATCAGCACCTTTATAATATTTCAGCAACATGCCGTAGTGAGCATTAAAGTCACTGAAGATAAAGATGTTTGCAGATGCATGAAGAGGAAGTGCCTTTTCTGTACTGTCAGCTATTGCATCTAATATACTGCAGTCTTTGGAAGAGGAGAGTGATAAAGGTAAAGAAATATCTAATAGAGTTGAGTAGTGAAAGATGGAAGCGCATGAAAGAAGAGTCAGAGACCTCAAGAGACAATTCCCTGGCCATCAGAAGATTATCCCAGATGTAAACTCCAAAGCCATGCATGTGAATGCTGGAATCTTTTGGAATTTGTGGCTTTTTAGTGACAGGATTTTCAAAACTATAATTTGTAAAGCAACGTGAAGCTCCTTTGAAACCAGGTACTGTAATTTTTTACTTTTTGTCAACCGGATTTTCAACACTATACTTTGTAATGCAACATGAAACTCCTTTGACATCAGGGTTTTAATATGTGGCTTTTTAGTGACAGGATTTTCAAAACTATAATTTGTAAAGCAACATGAAGCTCCTTTGAAACCAGGTACTGTAATTTTTTACTTTTTGTCAACCAGATTTTCAACACTATACTTTGTAATGCAACATGAAACTCCTTTGACATCAGGGTTTTAATATGTGGCTTTTTAGTGACAGGATTTTCAAAACTATAATTTGTAAAGCAACATGAAGCTCCTTTGAAACCAGGTACTGTAATTTTTTACTTTTTGTCAACCAGATTTTCAACACTATACTTTGTAATGCAACATGAAACTCCTTTGACATCAGGGTTTTAATATGTGGCTTTTTAGTGACAGGATTTTCAAAACTATAATTTGTAAAGCAACATGAAGCTCCTTTGAAACCAGGTACTGTAATTTTTTACTTTTTGTCAACCAGATTTTCAACACTATACTTTGTAATGCAACATGAAACTCCTTTGACATCAGGATTTTAATATGTGGCTTTTTAGTGACAGGATTTTCAAAACTATAATTTGTAAAGCAACATGAAGCTCCTTTGAAACCAGGTACTGTAATTTTTTACTTTTTGTCAACCGGATTTTCAACACTATACTTTGTAATGCAACATGAAACTCCTTTGACATCAGGGTTTTAATATGTGGCTTTTTAGTGACAGGATTTTCAAAACTATAATTTGTAAAGCAACATGAAGCTCCTTTGAAACCAGGTACTGTAATTTTTTACTTTTTGTCAACCAGATTTTCAACACTATACTTTGTAATGCAACATGAAACTCCTTTGACATCAGGGTTTTAATATGTGGCTTTTTAGTGACAGGATTTTCAAAACTATAATTTGTAAAGCAACATGAAGCTCCTTTGAAACCAGGTACTGTAATTTTTTACTTTTTGTCAACCAGATTTTCAACACTATACTTTGTAATGCAACATGAAACTCCTTTGACATCAGGATTTTAATATGTGGCTTTTTAGTGACAGGATTTTCAAAACTATAATTTGTAAAGCAACATGAAGCTCCTTTGAAACCAGGTACTGTAATTTTTTACTTTTTGTCAACCGGATTTTCAACACTATACTTTGTAATGCAACATGAAACTCCTTTGACATCAGGGTTTTAATATGTGGCTTTTTAGTGACAGGATTTTCAAAACTATAATTTGTAAAGCAACATGAAGCTCCTTTGAAACCAGGTACTGTAATTTTTTACTTTTTGTCAACCGGATTTTCAACACTATACTTTGTAATGCAACATGAAACTCCTTTGACATCAGGGTTTTAATATGTGGCTTTTTAGTGACAGGATTCTCAAAACTATAATTTGTAAAGCAACATGAAGCTCCTTTGAAACCAGGTACTGTAATTTTTTACTTTTTGTCAACCAGATTTTCAACACTATACTTTGTAATGCAACATGAAACTCCTTTGACATCAGGGTTTTAATATGTGGCTTTTTAGTGACAGGATTTTCAAAACTATAATTTGTAAAGCAACATGAAGCTCCTTTGAAACCAGGTACTGTAATTTTTTACTTTTTGTCAACCGGATTTTCAACACTATACTTTGTAATGCAACATGAAACTCCTTTGACATCAGGGTTTTAATATGTGGCTTTTTAGTGACAGGATTTTCAAAACTATAATTTGTAAAGCAACATGTAGCTCCTTTGAAACCAGGTACTGTAATTTTTTACTTTTTGTCAACCAGATTTTCAACACTATACTTTGTAATGCAACATGAAACTCCTTTGACATCAGGGTTTTAATATGTGGCTTTTTAGTGACAGGATTTTCAAAACTATAATTTGTAAAGCAACATGAAGCTCCTTTGAAACCAGGTACTGTAATTTTTTACTTTTTGTCAACCAGATTTTCAACACTATACTTTGTAATGCAACATGAAACTCCTTTGACATCAGGGTTTTAATATGTGGCTTTTTAGTGACAGGATTTTCAAAACTATAATTTGTAAAGCAACATGAAGCTCCTTTGAAACCAGGTACTGTAATTTTTTACTTTTTGTCAACCAGATTTTCAACACTATACTTTGTAATGCAACATGAAACTCCTTTGACATCAGGGTTTTAATATGTGGCTTTTTAGTGACAGGATTTTCAAAACTATAATTTGTAAAGCAACATGAAGCTCCTTTGAAACCAGGTACTGTAATTTTTGACTTTTTGTCAACCAGATTTTCAACACTATACTTTGTAATGCAACATGAAACTCCTTTGACATCAGGATTTTAATATGTGGCTTTTTAGTGACAGGATTTTCAAAACTATAATTTGTAAAGCAACATGAAGCTCCTTTGAAACCAGGTACTGTAATTTTTTACTTTTTGTCAACCAGATTTTCAACACTATACTTTGTAATGCAACATGAAACTCCTTTGACATCAGGGTTTTAATATGTGGCTTTTTAGTGACAGGATTTTCAAAACTATAATTTGTAAAGCAACATGAAGCTCCTTTGAAACCAGGTACTGTAATTTTTTGCTTTTTGTCAACCAGATTTTCAACACTATACTTTGTAATGCAACATGAAACTCCTTTGACATCAGGGTTTTAATATGTGGCTTTTTAGTGACAGGATTTTCAAAACTATAATTTGTAAAGCAACATGAAGCTCCTTTGAAACCAGGTACTGTAATTTTTTACTTTTTGTCAACCGGATTTTCAACACTATACTTTGTAATGCAACATGAAACTCCTTTGACATCAGGATTTTAATATGTGGCTTTTTAGTGACAGGATTTTCAAAACTATAATTTGTAAAGCAACATGAAGCTCCTTTGAAACCAGGTACTGTAATTTTTTACTTTTTGTCAACCAGATTTTCAACACTATACTTTGTAATGCAACATGAAACTCCTTTGACATCAGGGTTTTAATATGTGGCTTTTTAGTGACAGGATTTTCAAAACTATAATTTGTAAAGCAACATGAAGCTCCTTTGAAACCAGGTACTGTAATTTTTTACTTTTTGTCAACCAGATTTTCAACACTATACTTTGTAATGCAACATGAAACTCCTTTGACATCAGGGTTTTAATATGTGGCTTTTTAGTGACAGGATTTTCAAAACTATAATTTGTAAAGCAACATGAAGCTCCTTTGAAACCAGGTACTGTAATTTTTGACTTTTTGTCAACCGGATTTTCAACACTATACTTTGTAATGCAACATGAAACTCCTTTGACATCAGGGTTTTAATATGTGGCTTTTTAGTGACAGGATTTTCAAAACTATAATTTGTAAAGCAACATGAAGCTCCTTTGAAACCAGGTACTGTAATTTTTTACTTTTTGTCAACCAGATTTTCAACACTATACTTTGTAATGCAACATGAAACTCCTTTGACATCAGGGTTTTAATATGTGGCTTTTTAGTGACAGGATTTTCAAAACTATAATTTGTAAAGCAACATGAAGCTCCTTTGAAACCAGGTACTGTAATTTTTGACTTTTTGTCAACCGGATTTTCAACACTATACTTTGTAATGCAACATGAAACTCCTTTGACATCAGGGTTTTAATATGTGGCTTTTTAGTGACAGGATTTTCAAAACTATAATTTGTAAAGCAACATGAAGCTCCTTTGAAACCAGGTACTGTAATTTTTTACTTTTTGTCAACCAGATTTTCAACACTATACTTTGTAATGCAACATGAAACTCCTTTGACATCAGGGTTTTAATATGTGGCTTTTTAGTGACAGGATTTTCAAAACTATAATTTGTAAAGCAACATGAAGCTCCTTTGAAACCAGGTACTGTAATTTTTTACTTTTTGTCAACCAGATTTTCAACACTATACTTTGTAATGCAACATGAAACTCCTTTGACATCAGGGTTTTAATATGTGGCTTTTTAGTGACAGGATTTTCAAAACTATAATTTGTAAAGCAACATGAAGCTCCTTTGAAACCAGGTACTGTAATTTTTGACTTTTTGTCAACCGGATTTTCAACACTATACTTTGTAATGCAACATGAAACTCCTTTGACATCAGGATTTTAATATGTGGCTTTTTAGTGACAGGATTTTCAAAACTATAATTTGTAAAGCAACATGAAGCTCCTTTGAAACCAGGTACTGTAATTTTTGACTTTTTGTCAACCGGATTTTCAACACTATACTTTGTAATGCAACATGAAACTCCTTTGACATCAGGGTTTTAATATGTGGCTTTTTAGTGACAGGATTTTCAAAACTATAATTTGTAAAGCAACATGAAGCTCCTTTGAAACCAGGTACTGTAATTTTTTACTTTTTGTCAACCAGATTTTCAACACTATACTTTGTAATGCAACATGAAACTCCTTTGACATCAGGGTTTTAATATGTGGCTTTTTAGTGACAGGATTTTCAAAACTATAATTTGTAAAGCAACATGAAGCTCCTTTGAAACCAGGTACTGTAATTTTTTACTTTTTGTCAACCAGATTTTCAACACTATACTTTGTAATGCAACATGAAACTCCTTTGACATCAGGGTTTTAATATGTGGCTTTTTAGTGACAGGATTTTCAAAACTATAATTTGTAAAGCAACATGAAGCTCCTTTGAAACCAGGTACTGTAATTTTTTACTTTTTGTCAACCAGATTTTCAACACTATACTTTGTAATGCAACATGAAACTCCTTTGACATCAGGGTTTTAATATGTGGCTTTTTAGTGACAGGATTTTCAAAACTATAATTTGTAAAGCAACATGAAGCTCCTTTGAAACCAGGTACTGTAATTTTTTACTTTTTGTCAACCAGATTTTCAACACTATACTTTGTAATGCAACATGAAACTCCTTTGACATCAGGGTTTTAATATGTGGCTTTTTAGTGACAGGATTTTCAAAACTATAATTTGTAAAGCAACATGAAGCTCCTTTGAAACCAGGTACTGTAATTTTTTACTTTTTGTCAACCAGATTTTCAACACTATACTTTGTAATGCAACATGAAACTCCTTTGACATCAGGGTTTTAATATGTGGCTTTTTAGTGACAGGATTTTCAAAACTATAATTTGTAAAGCAACATGAAGCTCCTTTGAAACCAGGTACTGTAATTTTTTACTTTTTGTCAACCAGATTTTCAACACTATACTTTGTAATGCAACATGAAACTCCTTTGACATCAGGGTTTTAATATGTGGCTTTTTAGTGACAGGATTTTCAAAACTATAATTTGTAAAGCAACATGAAGCTCCTTTGAAACCAGGTACTGTAATTTTTTACTTTTTGTCAACCAGATTTTCAACACTATACTTTGTAATGCAACATGAAACTCCTTTGACATCAGGGTTTTAATATGTGGCTTTTTAGTGACAGGATTTTCAAAACTATAATTTGTAAAGCAACATGAAGCTCCTTTGAAACCAGGTACTGTAATTTTTTACTTTTTGTCAACCGGATTTTCAACACTATACTTTGTAATGCAACATGAAACTCCTTTGACATCAGGGTTTTAATATGTGGCTTTTTAGTGACAGGATTTTCAAAACTATAATTTGTAAAGCAACATGAAGCTCCTTTGAAACCAGGTACTGTAATTTTTGACTTTTTGTCAACCGGATTTTCAACACTATACTTTGTAATGCAACATGAAACTCCTTTGACATCAGGGTTTTAATATGTGGCTTTTTAGTGACAGGATTTTCAAAACTATAATTTGTAAAGCAACATGAAGCTCCTTTGAAACCAGGTACTGTAATTTTTTACTTTTTGTCAACCAGATTTTCAACACTATACTTTGTAATGCAACATGAAACTCCTTTGACATCAGGGTTTTAATATGTGGCTTTTTAGTGACAGGATTTTCAAAACTATAATTTGTAAAGCAACATGAAGCTCCTTTGAAACCAGGTACTGTAATTTTTTACTTTTTGTCAACCAGATTTTCAACACTATACTTTGTAATGCAACATGAAACTCCTTTGACATCAGGGTTTTAATATGTGGCTTTTTAGTGACAGGATTTTCAAAACTATAATTTGTAAAGCAACATGAAGCTCCTTTGAAACCAGGTACTGTAATTTTTTACTTTTTGTCAACCAGATTTTCAACACTATACTTTGTAATGCAACATGAAACTCCTTTGACATCAGGGTTTTAATATGTGGCTTTTTAGTGACAGGATTTTCAAAACTATAATTTGTAAAGCAACATGAAGCTCCTTTGAAACCAGGTACTGTAATTTTTTACTTTTTGTCAACCAGATTTTCAACACTATACTTTGTAATGCAACATGAAACTCCTTTGACATCAGGGTTTTAATATGTGGCTTTTTAGTGACAGGATTTTCAAAACTATAATTTGTAAAGCAACATGAAGCTCCTTTGAAACCAGGTACTGTAATTTTTTACTTTTTGTCAACCAGATTTTCAACACTATACTTTGTAATGCAACATGAAACTCCTTTGACATCAGGGTTTTAATATGTGGCTTTTTAGTGACAGGATTTTCAAAACTATAATTTGTAAAGCAACATGAAGCTCCTTTGAAACCAGGTACTGTAATTTTTTACTTTTTGTCAACCAGATTTTCAACACTATACTTTGTAATGCAACATGAAACTCCTTTGACATCAGGGTTTTAATATGTGGCTTTTTAGTGACAGGATTTTCAAAACTATAATTTGTAAAGCAACATGAAGCTCCTTTGAAACCAGGTACTGTAATTTTTTACTTTTTGTCAACCAGATTTTCAACACTATACTTTGTAATGCAACATGAAACTCCTTTGACATCAGGGTTTTAATATGTGGCTTTTTAGTGACAGGATTTTCAAAACTATAATTTGTAAAGCAACATGAAGCTCCTTTGAAACCAGGTACTGTAATTTTTTACTTTTTGTCAACCGGATTTTCAACACTATACTTTGTAATGCAACATGAAACTCCTTTGACATCAGGGTTTTAATATGTGGCTTTTTAGTGACAGGATTTTCAAAACTATAATTTGTAAAGCAACATGAAGCTCCTTTGAAACCAGGTACTGTAATTTTTTACTTTTTGTCAACCGGATTTTCAACACTATACTTTGTAATGCAACATGAAACTCCTTTGACATCAGGGTTTTAATATGTGGCTTTTTAGTGACAGGATTTTCAAAACTATAATTTGTAAAGCAACATGAAGCTCCTTTGAAACCAGGTACTGTAATTTTTTGCTTTTTGTCAACCAGATTTTCAACACTATACTTTGTAATGCAACATGAAACTCCTTTGACATCAGGGTTTTAATATGTGGCTTTTTAGTGACAGGATTTTCAAAACTATAATTTGTAAAGCAACATGAAGCTCCTTTGAAACCAGGTACTGTAATTTTTTACTTTTTGTCAACCGGATTTTCAACACTATACTTTGTAATGCAACATGAAACTCCTTTGACATCAGGGTTTTAATATGTGGCTTTTTAGTGACAGGATTTTCAAAACTATAATTTGTAAAGCAACATGAAGCTCCTTTGAAACCAGGTACTGTAATTTTTGACTTTTTGTCAACCGGATTTTCAACACTATACTTTGTAATGCAACATGAAACTCCTTTGACATCAGGATTTTAATATGTGGCTTTTTAGTGACAGGATTTTCAAAACTATAATTTGTAAAGCAACATGAAGCTCCTTTGAAACCAGGTACTGTAATTTTTTACTTTTTGTCAACCGGATTTTCAACACTATACTTTGTAATGCAACATGAAACTCCTTTGACATCAGGGTTTTAATATGTGGCTTTTTAGTGACAGGATTTTCAAAACTATAATTTGTAAAGCAACATGAAGCTCCTTTGAAACCAGGTACTGTAATTTTTTACTTTTTGTCAACCAGATTTTCAACACTATACTTTGTAATGCAACATGAAACTCCTTTGACATCAGGATTTTAATGTGTGGCTTTTTAGTGACAGGATTTTCAAAACTATAATTTGTAAAGCAACATGAAGCTCCTTTGAAACCAGGTACTGTAATTTTTTACTTTTTGTCAACCGGATTTTCAACACTATACTTTGTAATGCAACATGAAACTCCTTTGACATCAGGGTTTTAATATGTGGCTTTTTAGTGACAGGATTTTCAAAACTATAATTTGTAAAGCAACATGAAGCTCCTTTGAAACCAGGTACTGTAATTTTTGACTTTTTGTCAACCGGATTTTCAACACTATACTTTGTAATGCAACATGAAACTCCTTTGACATCAGGGTTTTAATATGTGGCTTTTTAGTGACAGGATTTTCAAAACTATAATTTGTAAAGCAACATGAAGCTCCTTTGAAACCAGGTACTGTAATTTTTTACTTTTTGTCAACCAGATTTTCAACACTATACTTTGTAATGCAACATGAAACTCCTTTGACATCAGGGTTTTAATATGTGGCTTTTTAGTGACAGGATTTTCAAAACTATAATTTGTAAAGCAACATGAAGCTCCTTTGAAACCAGGTACTGTAATTTTTTACTTTTTGTCAACCAGATTTTCAACACTATACTTTGTAATGCAACATGAAACTCCTTTGACATCAGGGTTTTAATATGTGGCTTTTTAGTGACAGGATTTTCAAAACTATAATTTGTAAAGCAACATGAAGCTCCTTTGAAACCAGGTACTGTAATTTTTGACTTTTTGTCAACCGGATTTTCAACACTATACTTTGTAATGCAACATGAAACTCCTTTGACATCAGGATTTTAATATGTGGCTTTTTAGTGACAGGATTTTCAAAACTATAATTTGTAAAGCAACATGAAGCTCCTTTGAAACCAGGTACTGTAATTTTTGACTTTTTGTCAACCGGATTTTCAACACTATACTTTGTAATGCAACATGAAACTCCTTTGACATCAGGGTTTTAATATGTGGCTTTTTAGTGACAGGATTTTCAAAACTATAATTTGTAAAGCAACATGAAGCTCCTTTGAAACCAGGTACTGTAATTTTTTACTTTTTGTCAACCAGATTTTCAACACTATACTTTGTAATGCAACATGAAACTCCTTTGACATCAGGGTTTTAATATGTGGCTTTTTAGTGACAGGATTTTCAAAACTATAATTTGTAAAGCAACATGAAGCTCCTTTGAAACCAGGTACTGTAATTTTTTACTTTTTGTCAACCAGATTTTCAACACTATACTTTGTAATGCAACATGAAACTCCTTTGACATCAGGGTTTTAATATGTGGCTTTTTAGTGACAGGATTTTCAAAACTATAATTTGTAAAGCAACATGAAGCTCCTTTGAAACCAGGTACTGTAATTTTTTACTTTTTGTCAACCAGATTTTCAACACTATACTTTGTAATGCAACATGAAACTCCTTTGACATCAGGGTTTTAATATGTGGCTTTTTAGTGACAGGATTTTCAAAACTATAATTTGTAAAGCAACATGAAGCTCCTTTGAAACCAGGTACTGTAATTTTTTACTTTTTGTCAACCAGATTTTCAACACTATACTTTGTAATGCAACATGAAACTCCTTTGACATCAGGGTTTTAATATGTGGCTTTTTAGTGACAGGATTTTCAAAACTATAATTTGTAAAGCAACATGAAGCTCCTTTGAAACCAGGTACTGTAATTTTTTACTTTTTGTCAACCAGATTTTCAACACTATACTTTGTAATGCAACATGAAACTCCTTTGACATCAGGGTTTTAATATGTGGCTTTTTAGTGACAGGATTTTCAAAACTATAATTTGTAAAGCAACATGAAGCTCCTTTGAAACCAGGTACTGTAATTTTTTACTTTTTGTCAACCAGATTTTCAACACTATACTTTGTAATGCAACATGAAACTCCTTTGACATCAGGGTTTTAATATGTGGCTTTTTAGTGACAGGATTTTCAAAACTATAATTTGTAAAGCAACATGAAGCTCCTTTGAAACCAGGTACTGTAATTTTTTACTTTTTGTCAACCAGATTTTCAACACTATACTTTGTAATGCAACATGAAACTCCTTTGACATCAGGGTTTTAATATGTGGCTTTTTAGTGACAGGATTTTCAAAACTATAATTTGTAAAGCAACATGAAGCTCCTTTGAAACCAGGTACTGTAATTTTTTACTTTTTGTCAACCGGATTTTCAACACTATACTTTGTAATGCAACATGAAACTCCTTTGACATCAGGGTTTTAATATGTGGCTTTTTAGTGACAGGATTTTCAAAACTATAATTTGTAAAGCAACATGAAGCTCCTTTGAAACCAGGTACTGTAATTTTTTACTTTTTGTCAACCGGATTTTCAACACTATACTTTGTAATGCAACATGAAACTCCTTTGACATCAGGGTTTTAATATGTGGCTTTTTAGTGACAGGATTTTCAAAACTATAATTTGTAAAGCAACATGAAGCTCCTTTGAAACCAGGTACTGTAATTTTTTGCTTTTTGTCAACCAGATTTTCAACACTATACTTTGTAATGCAACATGAAACTCCTTTGACATCAGGGTTTTAATATGTGGCTTTTTAGTGACAGGATTTTCAAAACTATAATTTGTAAAGCAACATGAAGCTCCTTTGAAACCAGGTACTGTAATTTTTTACTTTTTGTCAACCGGATTTTCAACACTATACTTTGTAATGCAACATGAAACTCCTTTGACATCAGGGTTTTAATATGTGGCTTTTTAGTGACAGGATTTTCAAAACTATAATTTGTAAAGCAACATGAAGCTCCTTTGAAACCAGGTACTGTAATTTTTGACTTTTTGTCAACCGGATTTTCAACACTATACTTTGTAATGCAACATGAAACTCCTTTGACATCAGGGTTTTAATATGTGGCTTTTTAGTGACAGGATTTTCAAAACTATAATTTGTAAAGCAACATGAAGCTCCTTTGAAACCAGGTACTGTAATTTTTTACTTTTTGTCAACCAGATTTTCAACACTATACTTTGTAATGCAACATGAAACTCCTTTGACATCAGGGTTTTAATATGTGGCTTTTTAGTGACAGGATTTTCAAAACTATAATTTGTAAAGCAACATGAAGCTCCTTTGAAACCAGGTACTGTAATTTTTTACTTTTTGTCAACCAGATTTTCAACACTATACTTTGTAATGCAACATGAAACTCCTTTGACATCAGGGTTTTAATATGTGGCTTTTTAGTGACAGGATTTTCAAAACTATAATTTGTAAAGCAACATGAAGCTCCTTTGAAACCAGGTACTGTAATTTTTTACTTTTTGTCAACCGGATTTTCAACACTATACTTTGTAATGCAACATGAAACTCCTTTGACATCAGGGTTTTAATATGTGGCTTTTTAGTGACAGGATTTTCAAAACTATAATTTGTAAAGCAACATGAAGCTCCTTTGAAACCAGGTACTGTAATTTTTTACTTTTTGTCAACCGGATTTTCAACACTATACTTTGTAATGCAACATGAAACTCCTTTGACATCAGGGTTTTAATATGTGG
Source organism: Acanthosepion esculentum (assembly GCA_964036315.1). Taxonomy (NCBI): domain Eukaryota; kingdom Metazoa; phylum Mollusca; class Cephalopoda; order Sepiida; family Sepiidae; genus Acanthosepion; species Acanthosepion esculentum. Next base: position 131,064,780 of record OZ038476.1, read on the forward strand.
CTTTTTAGTGACAGGATTTTCAAAACTATAATTTGTAAAGCAACATGAAGCTCCTTTGAAACCAGGTACTGTAATTTTTTACTTTTTGTCAACCAGATTTTCAACACTATACTTTGTAATGCAACATGAAACTCCTTTGACATCAGGATTTTAATGTGTGGCTTTTTAGTGACAGGATTTTCAAAACTATAATTTTGAATATTGTAATCTGTATCATACTTTTCAATTTGAAGCATTTTGCAATGCTATAATTTGTAATGTAAAGCATTTTTGATACCATATTTGTAATTGTGATTTGGAAGAAAACACCCCTAGCAACAGTTCTATTTAAAAACGTGTTGAGAGTTTAATGCAAGAACGCTTGCTCCCTAATGAATCAAAATCTGATTTCTTGTCATGCTTTTTATTCAAATTTTACTTCAATTCAATTGTACAATTCCTGCACTATCAGTTGGAATCAGATTTGAAGACTCAGAAAACCACTGATTTTTCATGCTTTAGAATCAGATTCTTATGCCATTGCAAACTTCACTGTGTGAGATGCAGACAAGGCCAATGATGATGCATGTATCAGACAGAAGTTGAGGAATAAAACAAGCAAAATTTCAAGTTCATAGTACCATCTGAAAATAGAAATTACAGAATTGGCTTTTATTTTTTAGTTACTTCTTGTGAGACCAGTGAGCAAGCAATGTTTTACAGTATTTAAATCATAGGAACACTAAGGAATTTTTGTGCAAATCTGATAAATAAAAACAAGAAAAAATACATTTCTCCAAACCTTCATCAGGCTGCTAAAAATACAACTGTTTCAAAATCTATTACAGGTTTCTTGCATCATTGTTTGTTTTGGTTAAGTAAGGTATCTCAACTGGTTTTGTGATATCCTTCTCCTTAAATGATTGCCAACTGTGGCTAAAGAGCCCAGTCTGCCCTGGGAAGAGGAGATGGATTCATACTTTTTCCAAGGTTATTTGCATGTAAGTGAATGCAAGGAACTCAAATGTGACTAATTTGCAAAATATTGTGGGCTTATGACTACATTACATTGCAACATTGGTTCCTGTATGATCACTGGAGTTACGCAATGTCAAGTCTGATCAGTACCTAGATAGGTGTCTGCTTGGTAATACCACATGCTATAAATTTTGTGCAGTTGTTCTAATGGATAATGACTTGGAATTGTTAATTGGAGAGCCAAGTACCAAATCATGTTGGGTTCATTATATTCACTTATAGGGAAATAACCTTGGAAAAGGTATGAATCCACCTCTTATCCCCCCAGCTATGAGGTAATTAGTAAGACTTGTATCACAAAAGAAAAAAAAAGAATTCTTACAATCTAAAAAAAATATTTTAAAAATATTTTGACCTGGAAGCGACTGATAAGCTGTAAAAAATGAACCAGTCAAAAAAATGGAATCAAATCAAACTGAAAGCTTAATTATTAGGTCATCCCATAACTTCTGTCTGAATTTTAACTTTTTGTTAAGATGAATGAAATTTAAAGAGTATTTTATAATGTCTAATGGAGCTGATCAAATTTTATTTCAGACAACAATAAAATTAAATTTTGTTTGATTAAAACCCTGCTAACATGGAAGTACCCAAGAATCATTTGAGGCACATAATGCTTTATGAGTTCAAGAAAGGAAGCTCAGCAGGTGAAGCAGCTAGAAACATTCACTCAGTTTATGGAGAGGAATGTGTGAATGAAAGAACCTGTAGAAGATGGTTTACAAAATTCAGAGGTGGAGATTTCACCCTTGAAGATGAAGATCGAACCGGACGTCCAGTTGAGTTTGATGAAAAGCTGCTTGAAGCAGCCCTTGAAGAAAATCCTGCTTTATCAGTTGAGGAATTGGCAGTGGTTCTCAGTTCAAACCATACAACTGTTCATCGTCATCTTCAACAACTTGGAAAAGTTCCTAAACTTGGAAAATGGGTGCCTCATGAATTGTCTAAAAACAACTTCAAATCCTGAGTTGACATCTGCTCTTCTCTCCATTCTCACCAACTTGTTGCACTTTTTTTGGATAGCCTTGTGACTGGTGATTAAAAATGGATCTTTTATTGAAATGTTAAGTGTCGTAGACAGTGGCTTGATAAAGGGGAAGGACCCCAGTGACAGCCGAGAAGGGAACTTCATGGGCAAAAGATTCTTCTTTCAATCTGGTGGGATTGCCAAGGAATAATCCACTTTGAATTCTTACCACCTAATGCAACAATTAATGCTCAAATATACTGTCAGCAATTAGAGCATTTGAACCAAGCTTTGAGGAAAAAAAGACCTGCTCTAGTGAATCAAAAACAGGTGATGTTTCATCAGGATAATGCACGACCACACACAGCAAGAATCACGTCACAAAAGATCGAAGAACTTGGTTGGGAGAAAATTCCTCATCCACCTTATTCTCCCGACCTTGCTCCTTCAGACTACCATTTGTTTCGTAGCTTACAGAATCATTTGGAAGAAACAGCTTTTGTAACACAGGAAGAGATTAAAACTGACATTTGTGAGTTCTTCGAATCAAAATGAAAAGAATTTTACAGTAATGGAATTTAGTAAGCTTGTTAATAGATGGAAGGAAGTCATAGATAATCAGGGAAAATACATTGTTGATTGAATCTGTAATTAAATGTAACATTTGGTCACTTGTTTGAAAATTCAAAATTCGGACAGAATTTATGGGATGACCTGATAGAATTAAATAGTGGGTAGGTCATCAATGTCTGAAGGTCATTGGTTGATGGTGATATCATTAAGACATAAAAATTTGGGAACCACCAATCAAGCAATAAAAATGGCAAGCGGGGTTCATGAAGTTGTACCTAGTTACAAAGAGATAGATTAGGGTCTGATTAGCCTCAATTGGGTTTAACCTGAGAAGGGAGTTTGATGTTAAATGACCTGAAATTCTCTATGATCCCAGCTATATAACATCACTGACTGTACACACCATACAGTGAATAAGAAAATAATATTTTGCAAACTAATGTTACCTGATGCTTAGAAATTAAATTTTCAAATAAATTTTTCTATCTAAAATATCGGAAAGCACATTATTTTTGTGTCTGAGGGACACAATTTCAAACAGTTTTTTTTTTAACAAACCAGGTATTTTAAAAAGAAGTCATTTGGTTTTGAGGGATATAGTGAGATCCGAATAACTTTGAAGAAGCAAACCTTAAAATATGGTATCTTACAATGATGGAATCTATTCTTTGATTCTATTTGATCTGAACCAAAACTGGCATTCACTTGTGAAACTAAATTCTCCCCAAAAACATTCTAACAGAAGAATGTCACATCAAAGGAAGCAGCATACACAATTGAGATTTACTTGTGGATCCACTGTCTTTCAAACTAAGAAAGAGTAGAAACAATTCAATTCAGTCTCTCACTGAAATTTATCGTAAAACAAGAAAACTCATTTTTCTATCTTCATTCTCATGTAAGTTATATTTCGTTTGGAAGATAAAAAATATTAAGAAAAAAATTATCAGATATAAAGTTTATTTTTTGTATCAAAGCTTTCCAATTTACATTTAACAGTCAGAGAATTTTTTTCACTTGAAGTGTCAACGATAAAATCTTTAGTGTTGCAAAATTATCACTTAAGAGTACAAGCTATGAGAGAGCTTTGTACAGCTAACATAAATAAATCCCTCACCACTATGTTGTGGTCCAGGTTAGGACCAAGGAAGAACAACATGAACACAAGAGTAGAAATAACGAAGATATATTACATGGAATAATAATACAAGATGTGGAAGGTGTTAGTATGACTGTCAGTCTGGTTTGGAGTGAACTACTATCAGTCTCTCTTGAGAGACGTAGTATACATAGTGTTAGAAAAGAGTTCATTCTGTAGTATAGGTAAGGACCCATAACACACTAGATCACAATTGAATACTAATATTCTATTAATATTTACCTTGAACATTAATTTGCTGTGTATGTATCTGCAACCATCTGATTTTGTCTGCTGCTTGTGATATTCCATTTAGCATTGTAACTCTTTAAAAGTCTGAGAGAACAGATGTAGATATATAGAGGAGGGGAAGATGCCAAGTTAGATGTCTAACCACCAATTTTAGGTCTCATATCAGTGACATATGTTTAGTGTATACAAAAGTTTCTAGTAAAAAAAAAAAAAAATGCTTTTCAACCATGAATTCAGTTTCTAGTTTTCAAAAGAGCATGCCTGGAACTTTTTTCCCAAACCTAATCCTTTGCTTAGACAATAAATCCCAGCTTCTTGCAAAAGAGATTATCAGTATTTAGCAAATCTGGATTATCTGGTAGATATAAATGCAAATAACAGGAAACAAGTATTTGCAAATTTATTTCACTGGTTGATTTGAGAAGACATGGCTTCCAGATTAAGTCTTTCAACATTTGAAACTAGAATTCAAGAAAGTTCTTCATTATTCATATTCTTTTAGAATAAAAGAAATCAAGAGAACTGGTATCTTTGTAAATCCTCTCTCTACCTGGCCAGTGCCTTGGTGTGCATATATGGCCTCCACAGAATGTTTATACTCTGCCTTGTCCACAGGTGCTACTTGTACCTCATTCCAGGATTTCCAACCCATTGGTTTTTTCTCCTTCACCATGTCATTCTTGGGCTTCCCTTTCTTCTTTTTGCTTCAGGCTCCTCGGTCATTGACACATTGCAATCTAAGTTGGGTCTTGCCATAAAGTGTGGCCAGTGAAGTTCTATGTTCTACACTACACCTTGAAAGTAAGAAGTCCCATGTGAAGACAGTCCCACTGCCTTCACATGGGACTTCTATGTTCTATACTATACCTTGAAAGTAAGAAGTCCCATGTGAAGACAGTCCCACTGCCTTCACATGGGACTTCTATGTTCTACACTATACCTTGAAAGTAAGAAGTCCCATGTGAAGACAGTCCCACTGCCTTCACATGGGACTTCTATGTTCTACACTATACCTTGAAAGTAAGAAGTCCCATGTGAAGACAGTCCCACTGCCTTCACATGGGACTTCTATGTTCTACACTACACCTTGAAAGTAAGAAGTCCCATGTGAAGACAGTCCCACTGCCTTCACATGGGACTTCTATGTTCTACACTATACCTTGAAAGTAAGAAGTCCCATGTGAAGACAGTCCCACTGCCTTCACATGGGACTTCTATGTTCTACACTATACCTTGAAAGTAAGAAGTCCCATGTGAAGACAGTCCCACTGCCTTCACATGGGACTTCTATGTTCTATACTATACCTTGAAAGTAAGAAGTCCCATGTGAAGACAGTCCCACTGCCTTCACATGGGACTTCTATGTTCTACACTATACCTTGAAAGTAAGAAGTCCCATGTGAAGACAGTCCCACTGCCTTCACATGGGACTTCTATGTTCTACACTATACCTTGAAAGTAAGAAGTCCCATGTGAAGACAGTCCCACTGCCTTCACATGGGACTTCTATGTTCTATACTATACCTTGAAAGTAAGAAGTCCCATGTGAAGACAGTCCCACTGTCTTTACATGGTCTTACTGACTGATCTTGAAGATTGCTTGTTATGAAATTCTTATGAAAACGATTATAACAATCCCTAGCCAAATTCAAATCATGTCAAAGAAAGTTCTCTTGATATGGTGTAATGGACCTGGATTTTAAATAGGCTTAGTCATTAAATGCCTATAATGCATGTAAGATAGTTGATAAAATGCAAAGAAGAATCTGCAATGTCATTGGTTCTGAGTTTGCATTTTGCTTCAGTCATGTTCCATCTGCCATAAAGTAGCTTCCCTCTGCCTTTTCTATAAATAAATTCATGGTAATTGTTCTGATGATCATTCCTCTATGGTACCGGGATTATGAATTTAAGTGCAGTACTAAATTGATAGAATCATTTTACAGATGAAATGGCTGCTAGATGTAACCATACACTCGATGCTAATATTTTCTTCTCTCACACTTCTCACTTGTGGAACTCTTTGATAGCTTCTTGTTTCTCAGCCAAGTTTGATCTTCAAAAGTTTAAGTGCAATGTCAATCAGTATCTTCTGACTTCTTGTTCTTTTATTGTTCTTGCTCCTTAATAGTAGTTTTTTCCTAATAGCTTCTAACACCTATTAACCCTTTGCATCATAGTTATGGTATTGTCTTACTTGGCGATATATATATATATATATAGGGTCATTCAATAAATAAGGTGAATTTTTCGGTATAAGGACTTTTAATACAGATAGTAGCTTACTCTTTTTTATTTTTTTTGTTTTACTTCTTTTTCACATGGATTTAATTTCTTTTGCAGATTTAAAAAAACTTTGAGAGTTTTGGCGATTAACATGCTCCAGGATTGAACAGCGGTCAGTTATCAAGTTTCTGGTTGCTGAAAGGTGCAAACCAGTTGAAATTCATAGGAGAATCTCAACTGTGTATGGTGCCACATGTTTCAGCCAAAAAATGTCTACAAGTGGGCTAAATTGTTTAAAGAAGGACAGAGCAGTGTTGAGGATAAAGACAGTCCTGGGAGACCTACAGAAGTGAGGTCTCCTGAGGTGATCGAATCAGTCAATGACCTCATTCAGTCTGACAGAAGGGTGACAGTGAATGACATTGCAAGGACTTTGAGCTTATCTGTTGGGACAAATGCAGGGGTCATCAGTCAGAAGGAGTCATCTTGCATCATGACAACGCAAGGCCTCATACAGCAGCCCAAACAGTGCAGACCATCAATGAGCTGGGCTGGAAACTGCTCCCTCATCCCCCTTACAGCCCAGACCTTGCCCCTTCAGATTTTACCTGTTTGGTCCCTTGAAAGCGTTCACGAGAGTAAGCTTCTATCTGTATTAGAAGTCCTTATACCGAAAAATTCACCTTATTTATTGAATGACCCTTGTAGAAAAAATTCGCAGTGTGAGATAGGCAAGAAGTAAGGCATGTAGCAGCATCAGCACGGCAAATGGTACTCCTTTAAAGGCAAGGAAGGGCAAAAATATTTTAAGTCAAGTGATAGCAATTGCTGTACGAGTTGTAAGATTTTTTAATCAAGCATGGGCAATGCCAGGCCATGCTGCTAGTATAATACTAAAAAGAAAAATAGTAGGCAAGACTAGAGTCAGGCCAATGCTTGGATATTTTTTTAAAAGTGCTCAATACACAATTCAGAAAAATTGAATTTGTAGAGCTGATAATAAAATATAAGATTAGGAAAAATCCACACCCAATACACTACCTGGGTTTCGACCTGATGGTCTCATCAGGGCAGTTACTTGTGGATAGTTAATCTGTAACACGATTCATGCCCATTTACAAAAAAATATCAAAGTGCCACAAATCAGAGATATCAGAAGGGGAGGAGCAAGGGAAGAATTGGAGGAACTGCAAACAAAAAAAATTGTTTGTCCGGGCTCGTACTGGCTCAGAGTATATTTATTGATATGTCTACATTATGACATTACCTCAGACCATTGGTTTAACAGGTTGGTCTTGTCTGGACATGTCACTATGGCCAGCTTTTTTTCCTGACAGAGCCTGCAAACATTATCAATACATCTGTAAAACTTTGCTCTCCTTAATGCATGCCATCTAATGCTGGGGCTTTTATTGTAACCATAAATCCTCCTTCAAACTGGTGAGCCACAGCAGTTGCACTAAACTAGCAAACCATGTGTGGGAATTAAATAAAGAAATAGAATAATGTAACAAACAATTAGGGTTATTTATGAAAAAATGAGCAACTTGCATTATGAATTGGTATTTTACCTGAGATGTATATATGCTGTTAGGATTGAAAGGGTTAAAGTAGTTATTACATTCTGAGAATTAGCTAAAGTTTTCAATTTCCAAAATCATGTTTGATAGCAGTCTCTGTAATTAATATCAATTATTGTAGCAAATAAACTTCCAATAATTTTAGTGAAAATTAAAACTAAAATTGATTTACATTTTTGCAACAAAGATTTTGTATGCAGAAGTGTGTGTAAGTTACTTTTCTGAAAATGTATCTTTTCCTAGTAAGCAATTTTAATTACTGGAAATATTCATAGAAATAGATATCTGTCTGGTATGGAGAAAGGTCTTACATTAAGAAAATATCATTAATCATAATTTGCAGGAGAAAATGAAGTACACAAGAAACTTGCATGAAGTTTTATTGAGTCTTTTGATATCTGCTTATCTTTTTGCTGGTGAAGCAATCACTTGGCATAGATTTGTGTAAACAAAGTGGCATTTCTAAGTTGAATGACTTTGACCTGTTGCAAAGTCTCATATTTATTTTGGGGATATACAAACTAGAGTTTTTTTTAATTTACTCAACCAAATACTGACTGGTTCAAAATTCCTTTTTTATTTCTCATGGTATTTTTTTTGTTTTAGGTTTTATTTTTGGCATCTTTTTTCCTGAAACCTGTCATTTCAAATTTTAAAAAATCACTATTAAGGCAGTACAGCCACTAGTATGTAAAGGGTTAAAGGGTCTAGAGGAATTAGTTACAGTAACATTAGTAATGAAGAGAAAAATAAAAGAGCAATCAAGAGGACAGTAGATAGTGACTGATGTTGCATTTTAATTTTTATAGATTGAAGTTGGCTGGAGAACATGGAGCCATGAGTGAGTTCCACAAGTAAGAAGTGTGAGATAAGAAAGTGTTAGCATAGAAGTTACAGCTACACTGAGGTTGCTCAACTCTAAATTGATGAGATCTCACCACCAGTCTAGGATTGTGCTTAAATTAATGCAGTCTATGTACCATAGCAAAGAGTTCATCCGATGAATTAACATGAAAGTATTTATAAAAAAGGCCCAAAGAGGCAACCTTACGGCAGAGGGAAAGTTACTAAAGCTGAACCACCAGATCAGGACCAATAATATTGCCAATTCTTCTTTGGATTTTATCAAGAAAAATAGATAAATATAGATGCAGATAAATAGCAGAGACACTGGATCATATATGGCAGCAATATTCTAAGCATGAGTGAATGGTAGAATTATAGATATGCAAAACAGAGAGAAAAGTTGTTTCGCCTGATACAGTGAACTGAATTTTTTAGCAGCTGATCTGGCAATGCATTCAACGTCTGAGAAGACACAATGAGTCACTTTCTTGGAGAATAGCATCAGCCATGCTTATGGAAGGCAGAGAGGCGTCTCTCAGATGATTAAGTTTCACTTTGGTGGCTTTAAAAATGAGACGAGCCATCTTTTGCTGCAGTTAACGACAATCTTGAGTTCCTTTTGTACTTCGGCTGCCATTTTGACCTTTTCTGACTGATCAGCCTTATTATTGAGGCAGAAGTAAATGGTAGTGTCATCAGTGTAGATGCCAAGTTAAAAGCTGACGTCATTGGAGACGTCATTAATGAAGATTAAAAACACTGTAGGACCAAGGATGGATCTCTGGGAGACACCCGCATAAGAACAAAAAGATTTAGACAAGTGGCTGTCCAGGACAACTTTCATTTCACAATTTGATAGGAATGACTGGATCAGCTCAAAAATGTGCCTGGAGATACCGTAACTTTTCAGCTTGTGGAGAAAACCTGAAAGCCAGACCTTGTCAAAAGCTTTCAAGATATTAAATGCCATAGCACAAACTTCTCCATTTTTATCTAGAGCCTAAAAGACTCTTTCCACAGTTATTGTCAGTTCATCAGCAGTTGATCTGGAGAAACAAAAGCCATATTGCTTGTCTGAGAAAAGGTCCTGTGATGAGAGATGATGAAACAATTCAGCATTGATTATGACATCTATGTGATGATCTTTTTGCATACTTTTTTTAATGTGCTTCTGAAAACTATACACAGTTGATACTTTATTAAATTTTGTATACATACATTTTTAGTCATGTCCCACCAAGCAATAATGCCACTGAGACACAAGAGGTTACTGAGTGTCAAAGAATATCTAAAAGAAAAATTTACTAAAGTGCATGAACAATAAAAGAGGAATCCAAAAGACAGAAGATAAAAATTGACATTGCATTTAAATTTTTGAAGACCAAAGTTTGCTAAAAAGCAAGATGCTGGAAGAGAGTTCCACAAGCAAGAAGTGCGAGAACAGAAACTGATAACAAAGAACTTACAGTTACAACTGCAAAATGAGACCTTGTTGAAAATTAATACTGTGCAGAAATTCATAAAAGTTTAGGTACCATAGAGCAAAATTCATCAAAAAAGAAAAATTGCCATGAAAGTATTTATAGAAAAGGCACAGGGAAGCTACAATATGGCAGTGGGAAAGTGACAGAAGTTGGGATGACCAATAGCAATGTAGATTCTTTAGATTTTCTTAAGAATATCTAAATATATAGCAGCAGCACCAGACTATATGACAGCAATATCCGAAGCATGGATGAATGGTAGACTTGTAGATATGTAAGATAGATTCAGGTGAGAAAAATTTTCTAGCATGACACAGTGAAATAATTTTCCTAGTAGCAGACCTAGCAATTAAAGTTATCTATTTCATGTTTTTCTTACGGTGGTGCTCAGCCTCTACAAGGCCCAAAGGTAGAGGGCTACATAGTAAGAGGCAGATCTCATGTGGATATGTCAGGGAAGATAATGGTTAATCATGGACTTGATTGTCATGATCAGTGAAGTAACATCTTAGGAGCTGCAACCACAAGGAAGTGGTTTATGGGAAGAAGTTGAGTGGAAATTATATCTCATCAATGGACTATGAATGGAATGAGGGGTGGTTTGTGACAATATGCTTGTCAAGGTGGGTCTAAGCTGTGAAGGTTAGAACTGGTGGAATTAAGAAATGGAGTTCATTTGAACACTCTCCACAGAAACACCAAGTGGCTTGTGACATTTTGTCTCTGAGATTGGGGTTATAGAGTGGAATATTGATGAAATGACAGAAATACAAATATCCATGGTTTCCATAGTCTTTTTACAATTTAAAAAATTTATTACAAAAGAAATGAACAGACAAATATGTGGAAGTTGTTACAAAATGATGAGTAGATATTGAAGTCTTTAAAACTAATTTAATATACCTCTATATTGACAACATTAGTTGCACAAAGCACATCAATATGGTACTTGATTTCTTGGCATGTCCACAGTAGAAGCCTCATCAATGGTAGCAATGACATCAGTTATCTTTTGCTTTAGATCAGTGATGTCCTATATGTTTGTTTGTTCGATACACAATATATTTAACATAAACCCCACAGAAAGAAGTTCAGGGTAGGGATATTTGGTGAATGAAATGGACAGGGAATTGGGCCAACCCTTCCAATCCACTGGTTTAGGAATGTTAGAGATTCACTTAATAGTACCTCATCAACAGGATACCCTAAATACACAAATTCAATGTGATTAAAAACTTTGATAACTACTGAATACGTAGTACAAATCTGATTAAGATATCTCATCAGTTGCCTTTGTAATATATTTTTAAAATAGTAAAGAGAATTTATGAACCCCCCATATATTAAACGGATATATAAAATGTCAGTTTCATTTAAATTATTTTATTCAATTATTGAGCTAAAATTATGATATCTATAAACTCGGATATTTTTTAGAACAAAAAATGAAAAGAAAATTCAATTAAAAATAGCTTTTACATAACTCTCCATTGTGATAAGCTGTAGCCAATAATGAAAGCCTTCATGTAATCCAATAAGACATCAGACATGTAAAAGTTTCGAAACATACCTGTAAAAATCGAAGTCAAAAGTGAAAAGGATCAAAGCAAGATTGACTGAACTTTGATTTAGATCTTCTCCAAAGAATTTGCCTTGTTTGATGTGCCATTCTTCTGTCAAGTTGCATGCTAAAAGAACCTTTCATCTGAAAACAATTGTCAGCTGAAAGTCAGGTCAAGTATTTCAACTCTTCTGCATGCCATGATTGTAGGCATCATAGAAATTGTACTAACTCGACCAAAAACTGGCTTAGTACAATGATGAAGTACCAGTTTTGTTCAGTACACCAGGTGTTGGTTACTCAATAGATACAAGTAGAAAATTATAGTCTTTATTAGCTGTCTCGTGAATGAATAGTCTAAGAAAGTATAATGATAGTGTGAGAAACAGATTCATTAATTAACACTTTTATTTCCAAGTTCGAGAGTTTTCTTCCAAAGAAAATTACAAGAAAAAGATATATCCATATTACATTTTGCTATGAAACATATTGCATCTATATTTTATCTTTTACTAGTAGAACTACCAGTGTACCTGGGTTTTTATATAAAAAGAAAAAGGAACAAAAGTATACGATTTAAAGAAATATTTTAGAAAATAGCTGAAGTATTCTCTACAATGTGTCTGAAGACAAGACTTAGGATGCAGCTGATTATAAAAATCTGTTGAAAAATCATTTCTCATATGATCCCCAAAGTTAAGCAATGTCAAGCCTGCTCAGTAGCTAGATAGCTGACTACTCAGAAATACTAGGTGCTGTAACAGGAGTGTATGGTGGGTGGTGTAAAGGATAACAGCACAGAGTCGGAAATTGGCAAGCCGAGTTCCATTTCCAGTCAATGTTGTTATATTTACTGACACACAAATACCCATGGGAAAGGTATAAATCCACCTCTTCCCCCCAGTTATGGGTTAATTAGCAGAACTCATATCAGTAAATCATTATCATCTCCAAAATGTTCTTATAATCTAAAAATGTTTTCTGTCTTTAAATACCGAGTAAAAGGTTGATAAGCCATAAAAAATCAATCAATCAAATCATTAAATAATTGTAAAATCAATAAGATTATTCAATCAATGTGAAAATTAGTGACATATAATGTCTTGTACAAAGGTGAAACAAATGAAACATATAACTAAGGATGGTCTATTTTACAATTTTTCTTATCAATTAAAAATATCTGTTAGTGTCTTACTTTGGACTAAAATGACTGTTTTGTTTTTTGTTATTTATGCTTTATCAACCATTTGAGGGTTAATACCAAAACATATTTTGGATTGTAAGAATAATTCCTTTTTTTCTTTTTGCAAGTGAATGTTAACAATTTATTTTAGAAAACAATTTTTCCAGATGCAGGTTCAAACATTTTATCCTTAGCTAGGGGGAAAGGAAACAGATTCATATCATAACCAAGTGCATTTGCACATAAATGAATGCAACAAAACTACCTGACTGGAATTTGAACTCAGCTCGTCAACTTCTCATTCTGAGCCACTTTCCGTTACACCACCCACACATCCACTTGCATAAAATGACCCATAGAAATTGATTTCTTTTTAGTTTTTTTTCGTCTGTAAACTGTGGAAAAATCATAAAGATAGTAGAAATTGGGTTTTTCTTATACAAAAAATAAAATTTTAATTTATTTTACAAAATGATTTATTTAAGCAGAAAACATACATACACAAAAGACGTATTAAATTTAACCGCACATACAGCATCATCATCAGTACTTTGCAGAAGAAGACTATCTCTTCACTTAGTAGCTTTTTTGTGCTTTTCATTCATAATTTTATTATTTTTACCATTTATGTCTGAACTAACACTCTGCTATGGGCCTGTGAGAGATTCTTACTGTCAGTTTCAATTTTGCAACCTCTCTTACCCATGTGGCAAACAAAGTTTGGCTGTCTCTGTGTACAATAATATGATGTTTAAGTCCTATAACAGACTTACAAAACTTCCGCAAGTAACTTGCTGGTCTTTCTGTTAGGATTGTATTCACAAGAATTTACACCTGATCTCTCTGGTGTGATCTTATTTGACTGGCTAAACCAGCCACGGAGAGGGTGACTTTTCTACAAATAAGTGTGTTGGTGTCCTAATAGCTCTTGGATGGATTCTATTTCTCCCTTTCTAATAGTGCACTTATTGTTGGAATGCTCAATTCTCTTCTGCTCAAAATTGTTGCAGCATTCCAAAATCAACCTTCTTCAGCCAGAACTATCTCCAACAACAGTTTCCTAGTTTTCAACATTGATGCCAAGAGTCTTTAACTAAATACTTGAAACGTTTTTGGGGCTTATGAACAGGTTGATTAGCTTGTACCAGCTCACCATAGAAAAGTCTTTTAGGCAATCTGTCATCCTCCATTTATGTCAGATAACCTGTCCATTGCATTTGATTTTGGAAAAGAAGTTTCTCTGTTGTGGCTATGGTTGAATGCTGAAGGACTTTTGTATCTGTGATAGATACATAATTCAGCCCAACCACAGACACACACCCATATATCTTAGTCTGACTCTTTAGAATAAAATGAGGTTGACATACAGTTAAACAAAATCTTATTTTAGTCTCTTACCGTACAAAGAAAAAGTTCAGTATTTACATTAGTCGAACTATTGTCCTCATCTTTGTCGCTATATTTGTCACAACGTTTCGGCCGTTGTACGCTCCGGCCTTCTTCAGGTGGTTGGAATTTCGAACCGAACCCTTTATTTCGATCACTGGGGTAGACTGTTCTAGTTCCACGAGCCATGTTTGATGGATGTCAGTTATCAGTTATCTCCTGGTAATTTTCCCTCTGAAAGTTCTCCACTGCCTGAACCGGGTATTGAACTCACACTCTTTGGGTTGTTTCTTCAGTATTAGTGGGAAAAAGAGATAACGCCAATACCAAACTAATTTAAAAATAGTTTAGCTAAAATGAAGTGGATCACTGAAAAGCCAGAAGAGTATTTCAGGAAAAAACAAAATGGACTGTTTTTGCCTCCACAAACTCTAGATGTTGTAATGTATGGCAAGAGTATGTTGAGGTTGAGGGGAAACACCAAATCTGATTATTCTTGCAGCAACTATGGGAGTAATAGGCAGAACGGTGGAAGAGACAGGAGAAAACAAAAATAATACTGCCTCAGAAATTACACCATCTTTAGGAAAAAAAAATGCCCATAGGACTGACTTCACAAAGCACTGCGTCTTCTCAACTGCTGACTGTTGGTCCCCGCCCCCAGTTGCATTTATAGGTATAAGGCATCTTATAAAACCTGGATCTTGATAAGTCAGACAGGCCTGTATCTAGATATGTCAAGCTGTTCCACTGCTAAAAGGGAATACCTAGATGTAACTGGTGTTGACAGACATGTCTGCAAATGATCCAGGGCCTTCATTTGTGTCTGTACTGACGTGCTAGATCATTTTGCATATTTATTATTAGATTATATATATGTATATTATTTGTTGTTATTCACATAATGGGTGGCCTTCAGTCATGTACGGTAACTGAGTAAAGCAATTAGTATGTGAAAGAAAAAGCAAAATAGGTTCTATTTGTTTTTGATAAATTTCCAATGACAAAATCCTATGAAAGCTAAAAAAATATATTCTAAGGGGAAAATTGTTCAGTAAAATTATTTATCTTGTCTGGACATTATTAGCAAATGAGAAATAATAGTAATTATTGTTCACAATAAACACATATAACATGATGAATAAAAAATCTTTTTTACTTCAGTTCAATAAATATGCCTACTAATTTTAAGAACTGCACATTAATTTTTCTTTTGTTGGATATTGCAAACATAAACAGAGTGTTAGATGTTTGAAAGAATCAGCACATATACTAGGTTATGAGGATCCCCTTAGTAGGCCTAGCATAGAAATAAATACAATATGGGGGCTTCTAATAAAAAAAAGAAAAAAAAAAACAAATAACAGCAAGTCTTCAACTGCAGCAGCAGTAACAATCAAAACATGACAGCCAGCAGTAACAGTTGCAACTTAATCAGCAGCCAAAGTTAGTTTTAAGGCTCTAAGTTTACAACAGCAAATGACTTAGTAAAAGTGATGGCTTGTGAATTTGGTGACACAGGGTTGTGAGTTCTATCCCCAAGCTGTGCGTACTTGCACTCAGTGGAAATGGGCGAGCAATAACTGAACAGTACTAAATGAAAATAGACAATATCCCTAGACATGAATAGTTGAAAGACAAAGTCTATTCCCATAGATTAAATAAAGGATTCAGTTCAGAATTCCCTGTAGGTTAACCAGATCAATATACACCAGAGGGTACAATGGCTGAAATGTGATAACAACAACAAAGATGGGGGACAATAGTTTGTATATAAATAGTGTAAATAAACTCTTTTGCGTGTATATATATATATATATATATATATATATATATATATATAAGCTGGCTGCTTGTTTCTAAGTATGCTTATCTGCTTAGAGATTTAGCAAGTCATCTTGCAGACACCTATTCAGACATATTTGTTGTAGAATAAAAAAAAATTGTCACCATTATTCTCAACAATGGTTTTAAAGATTTCAGTTATTCCTGGTAATTGTCTAATGAAGAAATACAATGAGAACAAAAATATTTTTCTGATCTGGATATTAATTTAAAAAAAAAGAAGAAATTATAGCCTTTCAATGAAGGTTACAAATGGTAATCATTACTAGGAATGCTAAATCCATTCTATGAGGAACAAAGAATAATGTTAGGTAGGCATCAAGTAGATAACAAAATTATATAGATTGGCAGACCAAGCCAAGCAAAAATTAAAGAATAGCTAAGAAAAAGAAAAAACAGGAAGACAAGTTAAATATTCAAACTTTGATTCTTTTAATTACCAAAATCCATGGCAAATGTTCAGATGAGCTCGATTCTTTAGTTCAGCCCTTTATATCTAGGACATGGCATGCTATTTCCATGCTTCCCTTTATGATCCAATTTTAAGTAGAAAGTTTCATTCACATCAATTTCACAAGAATGGCCGCTTTATAGAACTGGCTCCTCCATGGTTGCTTTCCTGAACACTATATTTTTAACATCTTGAAGTCAAAAGTCAATCATTATCTATTTTCCTTATCCCGCTAACATTAAGTTCCTACTACCTTCTTTTTTTCATTCATATCACGCATCTTGTAATCTTTTAAGAGTAACCTTCTACATCAAGTGGCTCTCGAGCCTTGTACTTAGTGACCTTTAGTATAAAAATGTTATAATGTGTGAAATGCTTTAATGAACTGTTTTCATGAATGTATCTGTATTTAACAGATTTTTTCTTTTATATGCCATGTTCTTTCATGGCTCTCCACAACTTCCTATCCTTTGTAGCTCTAAATAATGTCTGGTTACTATCCCTTCCAGTCTGTTCTAACATCCATTTACACAGGCCTGTTATGTAGTTTACTCAAGGCTTCCTTCTGCACCTCTTGCCTTCAGTATCATTTGTGAATAACAAATTCTCCAAGCCCTCTTTCCTCATTATATGTCCCAGCAAATTTAACTCTCTTTCTGATCCTAATTAAAAGCATTCTTTTTGTTCTCTTTTTCCTTATAATTCCTTGGTACTCACAGTATCCTTCCATCGAAGCATATTTCTATGGGCTCATGTCACCTTTTCATCTATGAGAACAGTGTACAGCATTCACTGTCATATAGGACTATTATTACATAGCAGTTCAGCACTTTTTTCTGAAATCCCAGATAAATACATTTCTGCATTTGCTTGATTCTGATATCTCCAATCCATAGCTTCCACTTTGGTGGATCCTTCTTGCTAAGGACCATTCATTCTATCTTCTTACATGTCATGGTTTGTCCTTTCAACTAATACTGTAACAATAAACACTTTACTTGTTCTGTCGTAAATATTCATTAAAGAATTAATGTATTTTTTAATGCAATATCCCATCTCACCTCTCCTCACATTCTTTATTATCTGTGAATTTTCATGACTTATTTACAAAGATAGTGAATTCATTTCCCATTGCTTTTTCTCTAAGTTTGAATTCACATTTCTCTTTCGCCATCTATGGCTAGAGAGACCAGTCTACTCTGCTATTTAACTTGTAGCTTTGGGCAGTGAAAGTGAATCCATCTGTCTGAAAGTGAATACAGCAGACTAGGCTGGAATTTGAACATGGCTCACTGATTCCACTATGAATGATGATAACCATTATGCCACCTGCACATCTGTATGGAATATTTTTTTTGATTTTGAAATGTTTGGTTTACTAACAGAACACAAAGCAAAAATATTTTTAATGTGAAAAGTTTTAAAAATCAAAGCTTATTAAAAACCATAACAACTACAAAACACAGCAAAAGAACTGATTGATGATCAGGTATTGCTCAGGTAAGTCAAGGTGTCTGAAGAACATATTAACCTGTATATTACTTTATTTCTTGCATATTAGATCTGGATTATATTTTTGGAGCTATAATTTAGCAGTGAAAATGGTGGTCTCATACAATATCAAATATAATAATCATGAGTGTTTGGGAATATCAGTTCTCCCATTCAGTCAAGACAAAGGCAAGATTGTCTGGTCAAAAATGATGATAGACACAAGACAATCTAGATATATTGTAATCTTGAAAAAAATCCACCAATTAAAAGTTCTAATTCTGGCCAATGTAAACCAATGCATCTTGGGCCTTGGAAAGAAATAACCATATTCTTTATGAAGCTATCATGTATAGAGCCTTCATCATTGCTTCTCCTGTCTTCATCATAATCAGTGCATTTTTGGGAATTCCTATCAAGTTCACAGACAGAGTATTAAGAACCATGACAAAGATATTTCCCATGAGATTCCAATCAGTCATTCTAGAAATTTCTTTTAAGATACCTTTATCTCAACCAATTGGAAATGGCTGACTGATATGATAACACTGACGAAAAAAATGATAACGTTTGTTGAAAATCAATATCTAGTTACCAACTTTCATTAACCAAGTATTAATTAACTACAAGGGTATTTTTGTCCATCCAAGTACTAACTAAAAAAGGAAGTTTTTTGGCATCTTGCTTGGTAGAAAAGATAATGACATATTTATCATCAATATCAATGGATAGTGTCAACCCAATATTGAACAATAACATCTTCATAGAGATGAAGTCTGTGAAAGCAGAATGGCTCATGGGAAATGTCTTTATTCTTGGGGTGGTTGATAAAATATCCTTCAAGAAATTCCTTTGCGTTTTTTTTACTCTTGCAGTGACTCAGACAGGGACTCAATAACTTCTTTTTTTTTCTTTTTTTTTTTTACACACTTTTTTGTTAATTTTTTTCTAGTTTGGGAAAAAAGACTGCAGTGACTGTAATTTATTGACCAAATGTTTGTGATTTGGTGCTTTCAACCATACTTCTGGTCGTCCTAGTTACGACGTTAAACTGCATCCAACAGCAAGGCCTCTGATCAGGAGGTTTTGCAGAAGCGTGGAACCACCTCTTAATTGCTGGTGTTCCCAGGTCCACCATGACCAGCGTGGTAGCACCTGTTGGGGTCCCAGCTACGGGCAAATAGTGAATTTCCAGGTCTTTTCCAAGCTTCCAGGTCTTTTCTAGCACATTTTCACGTCCTGGGTATGATGACAAACTACATCCGCGTCCTGGGTTTGGCGATAAACTACATCCGCATATTTGAAGCAGTGGTGTTGCAAACTGAGCGCTTTTAAACAATAATGTTGCAAGCTACACGTTTCTGAAACAATAATGTTGCCAGCTATATGTTTTTGAAACGATGATGTTGCCAGCTATATGTTTTTGAAACAATGATGTTGCCAACTATACGTTTTTGTAACAATGATGTTGCTAACTATATGTTTTTGAAACGATGATGTTGCCAGCTATATGTTTTTGAAACAATGATGTTGCCAACTATACGTTTTTGTAACAATGATGTTGCTAACTATATGTTTTTGAAACGATGATGTTGCCAGCTATATGTTTTTGAAACAATGATGTTGCCAACTATACGTTTTTGTAACAATGATGTTGCTAACTATATGTTTTTGAAACGATGATGTTGCCAGCTATATGTTTTTGAAACAATGATGTTGCCAACTATACGTTTTTGTAACAATGATGTTGCTAACTATATGTTTTTGAAACGATGATGTTGCCAGCTATATGTTTTTGAAACAATGATGTTGCCAACTATACGTTTTTGTAACAATGATGTTGCTAACTATATGTTTTTGAAACGATGATGTTGCCAGCTATATGTTTTTGAAACAATGATGTTGCCAACTATACGTTTTTGTAACAATGATGTTGCTAACTATATGTTTTTGAAACGATGATGTTGCCAGCTATATGTTTTTGAAACAATGATGTTGCCAACTATACGTTTTTGTAACAATGATGTTGCTAACTATATGTTTTTGAAACGATGATGTTGCCAGCTATATGTTTTTGAAACAATGATGTTGCCAACTATACGTTTTTGTAACAATGATGTTGCTAACTATATGTTTTTGAAACGATGATGTTGCCAGCTATATGTTTTTGAAACAATGATGTTGCCAACTATACGTTTTTGTAACAATGATGTTGCTAACTATATGTTTTTGAAACGATGATGTTGCCAGCTATATGTTTTTGAAACAATGATGTTGCCAACTATACGTTTTTGTAACAATGATGTTGCTAACTATATGTTTTTGAAACGATGATGTTGCCAGCTATATGTTTTTGAAACAATGATGTTGCCAACTATACGTTTTTGTAACAATGATGTTGCTAACTATATGTTTTTGAAACAATGATGTTGCCAACGTTATCCTTAAATTATGTTTACAAAGTATATATATTTAATAAATATGCGGAAACTGGATCTGGCATTAAATAACCCATAGTGGTTGATATGCCATAAAACCCCAACCAACCAACATACTTCTGGCCATTATCAAGGTCAGGGAAAGAATGGATGTCTTGCATGTTTTAATTTTTAAATACTTTTTAAACATGGCATATCTCTATGTATAGATTTGTTTCTAGCTGTTAAATTAACAACCACCATGTTATGTATGATCAGATTTTTATATCAGACAATAAAATCGTCAAATGTTAGACTAGATATTATTGAAAAATATAAAGTGGTAGGATTTTCTATAAATATTTATTAAAAATAAATTATTGTCTGATCAGGTCCATAGACCGTCTAATGATTGTATAGCCACAAAAAGTTAAATTTTTTTTTTATGATATATTTCAGTTTATAATATCCATCAATGAAGATGACTGGTTAAAATTGGCCCTAATAAAAAATTTACTTGGGTAAGCTGGTCAAGTAACTGATACAGCCACTCAGAAGCCTTTACCTAGAAATGCCAGACAGGTTGTTTTTATCTAAATGTTATGGTCCAACATCCTCGCACCACGGTTATGGTCCAAGGTAGAACCAAGTAAGAACAACACAAACACAAGAGTAGAATAACAAAGATATATTACAACAGAAATATAATAAAATAAGTTGAAGGGTTAGTATTAACTGTCAGTCTGGTTTAGAGTGAACTAATATGTCTTGACTCATTAGGTCTCAACTCATTCCTCTTCTCTCTCTCTCTCTCAGAGAGGCGCAGTATTTGTAGAGTCAGGAAGAGTCCATTCTCGTTATAGGTAAGTTCCCATAACACTAAAAAAAGCAAAAAATAAAGGTGGGTGTCACAGCTTGGTTATACTTGAAGAAAGACTCTCAGGAATTAGTAGTCAACACACAACAGGCTGTAAGTATCATTTTTTTTATGTCAATATGTACTCAGGGATTATCTTGTAAGTGGTGTTGTATTTTCTTTTCTTGTACATCATATTTCATGGAAGTAAAATAATTATTTATACTATCGACATAATTTGTGGAGGCATGGATAGCGGCTCGGATTAAGGAATCGGAGATCCGAGTTCAAATTCCAGTCAAATCCATTACATTGACTTACATGTTAATACCCTTTGGAAAGGTATGAATCCTCTACTCCTCCCCCCAGCTATGGGTAAATAGCAGGACAGATTGGGTTCTGTAGACTTGGATGGCAACTAGTCTACTGCAGAAAGAAATGGCAACCTACTGCGGGAAAAAATCTGCCTAGTCAGTCATGTATCGAAAGATACATGATCACCTAAGCGTGTATCACATATGGCACAAAACTGACTGACTGACATCATCTGAACTGTTGTTCTCATCTTTATTGCTGTATTCACAATGTTTCACCTGTTGTGAGTTCCAGCCTTCTTCAAGTGATATATGCTTGAATTTTGATCCAAACCATTTATTTAGTTCATGAATAAAAGCATTGGTTGAGTGATCCAAAGAGTGATTTAACCCAAAGAGTTGTGAGTTCAATACCAAACCACAGCAGATGAAACAAAAACATGCCTCTGCTATGAAGAAATCAAATATGTTAAGAATGTGAAAAAGTGTTCACAGATATTCAAGAAATTTTGCTTAATTCTTCAGTAAATATATCCATGATAAAAAAATAAATAAATACAATAAAACATACAGTTTTGAACAAGTTTCAGATTTTGTGATTCAATGTTGTGTTTTGGAAAATAAGGAAACAGAATAAAATTGTGATGTATACAATTTTGGTGCCATTGCTGAACTTCTATATTTCCCAATTTCAAAATGACCCTTAAATTCTATCCCAGGCAAGTTTTAATCAATACTACTTCTTTTGTGGTTTAGGTATTGATTTGAAGCTCCAGATAGGTTACTCAAAATAGACTGTTGTGAAAAAGAGGCATAAAGAATAAATAATTACATTAGAAATAAAATCAAATTTAGTAAATATTGTCATTTTTCTCATGTCAAACAAATTGCCAAAAACCTGAAAAATATGATTTTTTTTCATGTTTGCAAATAAATCTTTCATAAATAAAATGTCAATAAAAAGTCTACAGGAAAATATAAAAAATTAGCATCTGTCTATATTTCAATTTCAAATTGTAATATGAGCTCTGTTAAAAAAATAGTTACTGAGACATTAAGTCCCCAAAATTCATACACTAATGTCCCCAAAGACACATGACTCAGTGGAAAAAAGTGTGTTGGTTCATTTGGAGTACAATATTTTTAAAATATCATTTAGAATATAATATTTTACTAAAATCATGTACTAGCAAAGAAATTGGATTGTGAAAATAATGCCCATAAAAGAGTTAACCATGGAAGGCCAAAGAATGAAAATTGAATTTCACAATGCAATCAAATTTGGCAAGAATTTAAATGTGGCCAGACATTTTTTTTTATTTAGTTTTTTTATTCCTTTCATGCAAATGATCAATTTATTTTCAAAAATGATGTTTATTCACAAAACTTAAATCACAGGTAAAATGAAAAACAAACTTTAACAGTATACTTGATGCTTTAATATAGGTCTATGTTTTTCCAATAAAACTAGTATTAACCAATTTATATTGGTAAACTTTTCAGGATATAATTACATTTATCTGAATAGTCTACTATCTTTTCAGCTTATAGTAACCTATTATTAAAAATACTTATAATTTTTTTTGTAATGTTTTATTATTTAAATAAATTCTTATCTATTAATAAATACAAAAGATATATTTGATTAACACATTTTTATACATATTTGAATAAATTATTGTTTTATATGTAAATATGGGCTCATTGACATTCAAAAACTTTCATCAGTCTTTCAATCATTGATTCTATTCATTAAACTAATGATTTGAATTTAACATTACTTCAGCAGTTTTTATTACTTGCTAAAGATCTTTGCTTGAATAATGTTTTTTCTTCTGATAAACATTTCTTTTAAAGGCGTTTTTTTTTTAATTTTATGTCTTCAGGCAAAGATTTTTGAAAGTGAGCAATAGTTAACTTTGGAGAATGTTTAAGGTGCATTGTCTTTTATAAATATATTCTTTAGCTTAAAGCGTCTTGGTTTCAATTTGTATAAATCGAAAATATCTTATCCAAAAACTTACAATAATTATCTGCATTTATTGTGAGCCATCTTCAAGTTTGAAGTAACTTATAATTTTACTACTGAAAATACTATCCCAAAATATTACTTGACTCCTATTCTGTTGTAAGTCATATTGGTTGACTACTTTCATGAAATTATCAACTTCTATCTAAATATTAGCTCTCCATTCATCATTAAAAATTACTGCTGAGAAATTAGTTTTCATGCATTTCTTTGCTTGACTTATAAATTTCCTTTTATGATGTTGACTTAAAAGTTGTAGTTTGGTAATTTTTATGTGTTCAGCTAAAGTTCTTAATATTCAGCATCTTTTGTTTACATTCGCAACACCAGTGTAAGCAAATATTTTCTTGCTTATCATTTTTTAAAAATTCCTCAAAACTTTTTGACATTATATGAGTGTTAAATTCTCTAAGCCATCTTTTCTTATCATGCCTTCCAGAAACTTCAACTGTCTCTTTCTGATTATAAGTATGTGTTTCCTTATTGTTTATGTTTATCATTCATTGTTCAAAATGTCTCAGCAGGACATTGAGGACACAATACTGTTGAGCACTATTTTGCTTTTAGCAATAAACTCCTTTGCTGAGGTTCCATGGTTTTCCATGACACTAACCACTCTTTCAGCACGCCTGTAAACTTACAGTTTCTCATCCTGGCCAGATTAGCATTTTTCTTCTCACCTGAGTTTGGATGGTGTGTGCATATTGTGCACATTTGGCTGTAATGCACGTGCCTTATCAGACTGGGTGTCAGGAGGTGTATATGGATTTTGTATATCAGTACCCCAGAATTATTTTGTTGGCATACTGAAGTCTCAATAATAATAATAATAATAATGAACATTGAGGTAAAAAGATCTAGGCAGGAAATGTCATTGGGAGCACAACCATCTGACTATATTGAGACAAAAAAGAAAATTAACAATTAATTATTTTGCTATTCAAATTATTGATTTTATTGTTTCATCTAACACCAGAGCGTACTCAAAATCTGAAAAGATTTAAAAATACCAGGACCTTCCTAGGGAGTTGAAGAAACTAGTTAACATGACTGTGGAAGTAATTCCTGTAGTAATAGGTGCACTTCGAACACTCTCTCCCCAAGAAACTTGAAAGTGTTTTAGGGAAAATTTGAATTAATATTAAGTTTGTAGACCTTCAGAAAACTGTCATTCTTTATTCTGCAAGGACTCGCCAAAAAGCTTTTAAATTGTGAGGGTGGGGGCTTGCTGATATCAGGTTTCAAGATCAGAATTTCCATTGACTATGTCAATGTGTGACACCAACATAACAACAGCAACATTATAGCAGCACCATAATTTTTGGTGTGCATATGAATTAGGCTAAGAAACAGAGTCTGTAAAAAAAAAAATTGCTATATCTTAATAATTTGAAAGTTGCTAAATGTATGTTATTAGCTTGTTTATAATTTCTGATGGCTTCCCACACAGACTATTGATGACATTTCTGGAGAATTCAAGATTTGGCATAATTGCTACTAAATTTTGTATATCTGAATCAGATCCATGAGAGCACCTCTGCACCTGCTTGGTCTCATACTGTCCAGTGACATGAGGTGCAACAACTACATTGAATCAATAGCTTCATCTACTGCAAGTTGGTTCTCTGTGTCGTGTCAGAAGTTTTTTTTCACTTCAGTCCATCTTTGAAATCTATAAATCAACCATTCATCCTTGCACTGAATACTGCTGCCATATATGGTTTGGTGCTCCCACTATTCATCTTGAGTTCCTCAACAAAATCTAGAGACAGATATGCAATGTGATAGGTCTTGATCTGGCATCTCGTCTAGTCACTTTCTCACAGACATGCTGTGGCTTCTCTGTGTCTTTTATACAAATGGCAACTGCCGTGATGAACTACTTTCTCTGGAACCTAAACTGCATGAAATTAAACATGCTACTAGTTTGGAATCTCAGTCACACTCTTTCACTGTCAAAAAGGTTAAATGTAGCTGTCTCTTCTACTCCAACAGCTTCTTATTTCACACCTCCCAGCAGTGGAACTCCCTTCCTCTTACTTGCTTCCCGGATAACTATAATCTTCAAATATTCAAATGAAATGTCAATCAACATCTTCAGATGCCTTGATCTTGATCCCCCATCCTTCTCTTTATCCTTTCCTCAAACACCCTCTTTACTCCTGCTCTCACTCTCTGTAACCCCTTGCATGCTAGTGGCATTCTTGTCTTGCTTGGGGTGAAAAGCTTAAAAAAAAATTCAGATGCTCCAATAGTGATGAATAGCTAATGAGCAGAAATTTAAAATTTCATTGAGTTTGATACTCAACCCACAAATATGGCTTGATACTAAACTAATTTAAGGTATAGTGTTGGTGAAAGATTCCATGGGTCACAGTTTGTTGCATGAAAAATCAGGGAAAAGATTGTCATGTGTTCAAATAAAATGATATTTATTTAAACCTAAATTTTAACTGTAATTACTTATCAAGAAATGAAAGTTAAAAAGTTCTTCTCTTTGACTGCAAGAACATGAACATAAATAGTCTTTCAACGGGGAAGATAGAGAAAATGGAGTTGGGAGACAAGATCAAAGTCCACTGTTGCTTTGATGAAAAAGAACGATGAGGTTGAGTCATGTTTCTTTACTCCTCTCAGACCTGCTGAGTTGAATGAATGTTTGGTTTATATGGTCTCATGTTAGTCTGTATTTATTTATTGGTGGGAGCTGATTTTATTGGTTTTATTTTTATTAAATTGAAAATTTGAAGTATGTTTGTAACCTGGAAGACTGCGCCGAGCACTTGAGTGGTGTGTTTAATTTTGTCATTTGCTCCTTTGATTTGATACTGTTCACTTCCACCTACACTACAATACGAACTAGTATTTTCAGTATCATGAAGAAAAATTTGCACTGTTGCAAATAGCTATATTGATCTGTAAATTACTGTAGTTACAGAAATAGTAGATATAAAATGGTTATAAAAGAGAAATATTATAACATAATGGTAAATGTGCTTAAAATGGTATTTTAACCCATCCATGGAGCCAAGTTACCGCAACAAGAATGAGTTATTTATGCATTTTGTCATTGGTCAAAAGTATCCTAGAATTGGTTTAAGGACACATGGCACAGTAGATAAAGGTGTTGGTTAGATCCAGTGACAGGACCCAAAGAGTATGAGTTCAATACCCGGTTAAGGCAGTGGAGAATTTGCTGAGGGGAATTAACAGGAACATACGATTGGCTGAAACGTTGTGATAAAGATGAGGACAATAGTCCGAATAATGTAAATAGTGTACATTCTGGAAACTTTTGATGAATGATGGAGGCACAATGTTTATCTGACATGTGCCCAATCAAACATTTATAGGACATGGTGGATGATACTCTGACTATATATTTCAAGATTCCTGACAAAATCCAAATCAGGGTCTGTAATTTTATCAGAGTCCTGACCTGGAATCTAAACTTCAGTTAATTTCCTACCCCACTATCACATGCCTTCCCTCTGTGTTTTTTGTTTGCATGCATTTACAAATATCAGGCATCTGTGGTCAGAATAACTCAACATCTCTCTAGGGGGTTTTCCAGTAATTTTTATAACTGATATCACATCAAGTTACTGTATTCTGCCAGGATAGATGTGGGACCTACATAATACAAAGAACCTAATCCTATAACCTTTGGCACATCAGGGTACTATCAAATACTTATAAAAACTTATTAGCCTTTGCTCCAAGAATTCTTAGATTTTCTTAAGCATACCCTCATCCAGAGCTTTCAAACTGGCATATTATAACACTTTAGTGGAATTAATTACATATTCCTCCTTTAAATTAATAGGGCATCATCAGTATTAAATACCAGCTAATATTTTTTAAGTTATGCTGAAATCTTCATCCACCTTGTTCCTGCATTTAAGCATAACCATGTTATATAGTCTTCTAGACATCATTCTGGATTTGCCAAAGAATTCTGATATTTGGTAAAGTGACTGAAGCTGGGATGCCAGGTTAGAACCAATAACAATTCAGATTCTTCTTTGTATTTTATCAAGAATCTCTAAATGCATAACAAAAGCACCAGACCAGATGTGGCAGCACTATTCAATGCATGGATGATTGGTAGATTTATAAATATGTAAGATAGATTCTGACGAGAAAGATTGTTTAGTGTTACTCAGTAAACCAATTTCCCTAGTAGCAGACCTAGCAAATGATTCTATACCATTTTTCCACTTAATGTCAGTGGAAAATATTAACATGAGAAGGTGTAATGAGAAACTTTCTTAGAGATTGGCATCAGCCATATTTGTTGAAGGCATAAAAACGTTCTCGCAGACGATTAAATTTTTAGAGAAAGCAATATGTTAGTCCTTGTAAAAATTGTCACGCAATATACTTTAGTGCAGACTTGTCAAAGAAGAATGATTGAAATTAACAAATAACAAATTCATTTATTACTCGTCTAAGCATCTGACACTGACTGAGACTGGTACTGAAAAAGGTGAAAGAGTTAATTGGAGATGAATTTTGTATGAATGAAAAGTGAAAGTTCATCACCATACTGACAAGGAGATGCAAACATCTATGATTTATAGCAGCCTGCTTAAAAGATGCTTACCATTAGAAAATGACTTACAATCAGTTTGAGGACAATTTACATAAACGGATCCCAGACTGTTAAACACAACAAAAATTGATTGGTTTTGAAAACAGTGTGTTACACTTTGTCCCAAGCTCTGATTGACTTCAACAGCCTGGTTTTGGAATCCAGTTAATAGAATTGGTTTTGTCATTTTGTTTTTTTTCTTTTATAGTAGAACCTTCTGAGTCATTCTACTGGGTTTGTTGAAAGTGAATATTTATGATGGAATCTTTGATATAATTTTTTAGTACAAGAAAAAAGAGGAGCATGCCAGTCTGAATAAGAAGTTATATTTTAAAGGCAAAAATATAATTTACTGAATCTTGTTTGAATTATTCTGCGTTTAATACCAATTCTATTCTGCTGCTATCACACTTAATTCAATGAATCTGTACAAAACATTTTCAACTGCAGAAGGTCAAATCACTTGATTATATATACTCCTAGTATCAAAGTGTAGTATCTATCTTTAATGGTAATATCAGCAGTTTCCTTATAAGGAAATATTTGGCATTCATTGATCTAGCAGCCTGGGCTAGTTTCAGTTGAAATTTATTAAATGTTTCTGTAAAAACAATTTTTTAGGAAAATAGGTTATTCAAGTCCAGTAGCTCTTCTCTTTCCAGTTTAGATTGGAGTTTCCTTCCTAACCTTTTGTTTGAAGTAGTGGGGAATGTCATCATTTCGATTATGTCGTTATTTTCTCTTTGAGTGATATCCATTTTATGTGTTGCTGCTGTGATGTGGTTTCTGTTATTTGGTATAGATTTTTGCTTGATGATGTAGCTTTTAATTTCTGGAGTTTTAATTACCTTCAAAATATTATGTAACTTATGTTTTTATTTGTTTCAAATGAAGTAGTCTATAATCAGGCTGCATCTTCTGATTATGTTTTATTTAACAGTGAGATGATCCTAAGAGAACTAGGAGTCCTACTAAGATTTACTATTGGTGGTCACAATTTTAATAACATAAGCTACATAGAGGACATTGTGCTGATGCTATCCACAAAAAGAAAACTGCAGTAAGGCAAAGCAGGAAGAAAGGACTGAGGTGAACTGAGCTCAAACTTTGACTGAGATAACTTTTGATTTACTTTGTACTATATCCTTGAGAAAGGTAAGAATCTATCTTATTTTACACAACCTATGGATAAAATTGCAGGGTAGACTGGGCTGTCTAGACTTTGTCATCCGTCGTTTATTGCAGTTAATCAGTTTCAGACCCATAATAAGTGAATTTTCAAAGTAGGCTTCTTTATTTATAAATCAAATATTTTTGTAGTTACAGCATAGAAAACCTGTTTATGACATTATAAGAGCTCTCTAGACATAAAATAACACCCTTGTAGTAACCTTCACACTTATATTACCCAATATATTAGAGAAAATAAGACATATTGATGTTACAAATATCATATTATTATTATTGTACATTAAAATCACACACAAAGTTCTTACGTGTACATTGCTTCATCATCAAACAAGTTGCATTATTTTCCTAGGTTAGTGTGAACCCAGGAACATAATGCAACTTGTTCAATGATGAAGAGATGAATTGCACAACAAAAGTCACCGCTCCTCTAAATCATTTGCATAAGTCTTCTTTATAACTTCGAAGGACTAATAAGCATAATTTGATGTTTTCTTTTCAGCACATCATTGAAATCAATGATCCTATTTGCATAAATGTCTTTGTATGTAGTTTTGATTTTGTTGCCAAAAATAAAATTTCACTTTATTTTAATCAAATACTATTGCCATGTTGTTTTGTACTCAGTTTTTTGTTGTCAACTTACTATCTTAACAATTTTGTTTGCTGAATCTTTTGTACCAACACATCACAAACAAATGATCCACAACACACCTGCAACAATAGCCAATCAGTGAAACAGCACATTCTGATTGCATTCGTTTCACCCCCACCTGATTTTTGACAAATACAGGCCTGGAAAAAAGTTCTTGCCCACACACAAAGAGTGGCATTGAAGGATTTTTCAGGGGTGTTCGAATACATAGGCCTACAGTCATTTTAATACGGGGGGGGGGTGTATAATTGACTCAGACAACCGAGCCCATGCTGTATTATTTTCACTGTCTCAATCAGCTGAAGGATTGGCTTTTCCAACCCTGTAGTAGACTTTAGTCAACTGTGAAGCAGCAAGGAACTGCAATATGATTTTTTAATGAAGAGATCGGAAAAAAACCATCATAGTCAAAGAATTGGCAAGGAACAACTGTATTTCCAAACAAGAGCATCAACGTCCCTGGTAGACAAATGTTGTGCAGTGCAAAAAAGCATGGGGGTGACACATTCAGGACCCTCATCATCCAAGGTTTCCTGGACGATCTCTGTTTTAATGATATCCTACCTCTCAAATTTAGGCAGACAGAAGCAAAAGAATGAGGGGTTGGTAATGTGTGCAATGCACCCTTATTCTCTTATTCCTTTAGATAAAACTTAATCTTTAATGCTGAAATACTTAACATATTTTATGGTGTATAATTTTCTATCCTAAAAATATCATCTTATATATGCAGTCAATGTATATGGTAGACCACTGTGTACCCAGGGGCGCTACGCATGCAGATTACTGTTCATCCAGGTGTGCTACATGTGCAGGCTACTATTCACGCATGTGTGCTGCATGTACAGACTAATATTTTTTTTAAGCATTTCACCCCAAGCATGGTGGGAGTACCACTAGCATGCAAGGAGTTACAGAGAATGGTAGCAAGAGTAAAGAGACATGATTGAGGAAAGGACAAAGAGAAGGATGGGAATTAGATCAAGGCATCAGAAGATGTCAATTGACATTACATTTGAATATTTGAAGACTATAACTGTCAGGGAAGCAAGTAAGAGGAAGGGAGTTCCACAGATGGGAAGTGCAAGACATGAAGCTATTGTAGTAGAAGAGAAAGCTATATTTAACCATTTCAACAGTGAAAGGGTGGGACTGAGATGCCAACCCAGTAACATGCTTAAATTCATGCAGTTTGTGAACCAGTGAAAATAACACATTGGAGCAGTTACCATGAAAGTACTTGTAGAAAAGACACATGGAAGCAACAGCACATCTGTGAGAAAGTGACTGTACACAAGAGACCAGGACAAATGACATTGAATATCCATTTCTGGATTTTGTCGAGGACCTTGAGATGATCAGCAGGATCTCCATGCTACATATGGCAGCAGTATTCAATGCAAGGGTGAATGGCTGATTTATAGATTTAAAGGATGAACTCGGGTGAGAAAAGCTTTCTGGCGTGACACAGAAAACCAACTTTCCTTGTGGTAGATGAAGCTATTGATTCAATATATTTGTTCCATCTTAGGTCAGCAGACAGCATGAGACCAAGCAGGTGCAGAGAAGCACTCTTGTGGAGTTGGGCATCAGACATTCTAATTGGAGACAGGGACAGTCCTCCATGGTGGGTAAATGAGAGAAGTTTTGTTTTTGAGAGATTAAAGTTTACCAACCATTTCCTTCCCCAGTCAACTACAGACTGGAGGTCTTTTTTGAGACCAACAGTCAGGTTAGTTTTGTCAGCAATAACAGATTTGCTATCGAGGCAGGAGTAAATATTAGTGTCGTCTGCATAGATGCCTACTTGGGAACTGATAACATCAGGGATATCATTAATGAAGATCAGAAACAGTGTAGGACTTAGGATAGAGCCTTGGGGAAAACCTGTGTTTGTGAGAAAGGATCTGGAGGAGAACCTGTTTAGGACAATCTTTATTTCATGGTTTGACAGGAAAGGTTATATTAAATCAAATAATCATCCTGAAATTCAGTATCCCTGAAGTTTACAAAGTAGGCCAGCATGCTAAACCCTTTAGAGATATCAAGAGCCATGGCTCGAGCTTCTCTGTTATTGTGAAGTGCTTGGTAAACAAATTCATTTATGGCCACAAGCACATCAGCGGTAGATTGGGCAAAGCGGAAACCATATTGCTTGTCAGAGAACAGATCATGGGATGTAAGGTGCTTAATCACTTCAGTGTGGATTAAAGCCTCAAAGGCTTTGCCAAAGAGTGGTAGGAGACTGATAGGATGGTAGTTAGATAGATCAGAAGGGTCTCCAGAGTTCTTAAAGACAGGGACAACAGATGAGATCTAACAGGCTGGAAAGCAAGAGTTGTTATATAGTTTGGAGAGGACAGGAGACAGCATATTTCTTCAGGACAACAGCTGGTATCCTGTTCCCACCACTAGGCTTATAAGAGTTTAATTTAGAGATGATGCCCAATACCATCGATGGGGTTCTGCGCATCCTGCTCAATAGAGCCTCAGTTCTAGGGGTAAAATTGTGTGTAGGTACACCGGATGAGTTGAGCATTGAATTGAATGAGAATTTCTGAGCAAAGCATTTAGCCTTATTATCTGAGGAAATCAGGACCTCAAATTGATTGAATAAAGGAGGTATTGTGGATTTGCTGTTGTTCAGTATGTTCTTGCGGAGATGCCAATAATCTTTAGAACCGAACTTGCAAGATGAAATACATTGTTTCATTCTTTCAGCAAATTGTGACTTTGCTTTCTTGAGGACACGCGTGCACTCATTACAGGGAAAGACAAACAGACGTCTGTTGCAATCAGACATGTCACTACAGTACAGACAGAAGAAGTGATTCCTATATTTTATTGCAGGCATGAAAGCCTCGATTTCAGCTTTTACCAAGAAGGAGACCTCGGGAGTGCATTTTTGAATGGGGAGATTAAAGACCACATTCCAGGAGACATCTTGAAGGAAATCACAGAATGAGTCCCAATCTGCTCGTTGATAACAGAAAGATGTTCTGTTGGTAAGACGTTTTTTTTTGTTTGGGGGGGGGAGAAATAGAAAGAGATGTTAAGAGAAACTATCGCATGACCAGAGTTGCCAAGAGGGCAGAGCCGCATGGCATGAAAAAACTCGTGGATGGAGGTAAAACAGAGATCGAGAAGGGAAGTCTTACTATCCTGGTTATTGGGAAAATGTGTAGGAAAGTCAAACACTTGTGTGAGGGATTGAGTAAGTGAAAAGTTAAGGGTTTGCATGCCAGCAAAGTCAGTTACATAGTTTTTAAGCCACTTGCTATGGTGGGCATTAAAGTCACCGAACATGAAAATATGTGCAAATGGAAGAAGAAAGATAGCCTTGTCTATATTAATGGAAATGCTATCGAGAACACCACAGCCTTGGGAGGACGGAGAGCAATAGAGGAAAAAGAGGTAGCACACAGCATTGAAAAGAGATAGATGGAGACACATGTATGAATGGTCTGGAGATTCAAGAGAGAGCTTCCGAGCCAGTGGGAGATGGTCCCTGACATAAAATCCCAGGCCATGCATGTGGATTTTAGGGTCTTTTCTAAGGAGCGGAAGGTAACTGGGGATCGAGAATTCAGAGGAGGAGATAGACAAGTCAAGGTTGGTTTCGCAGAGCTAGTATATCAGGAGATTCCACACTGCAGAAGTTGGTTTGAATGCCACGGATGTTGGAGAAGGAAATGTTAAAGGCTTTGGGTGATTATTTTAGAGCTGGTTTAGGTTCACTTCTTTGATCATTTGTCGTCATATTGGATAATGTCGGTAAAGAAAATGAAAAGGCCTGAAGTAGTAGTAGCAGACGGTCATCAAATGTGACATGGGCAGAAAGGAAAAAGGTGCAGCCTGCAATATAATGTGGCCTTAGTGTTGCCCACTGGACGTGCATGCAGGGACACCCTTCCATGTGTGAAATGGCACTACAGGCACCCTGATATTATGCAACTGTTGATCAGAGCAGCTGCTGAAGATGCTATGAAAGAGGGTTCTTAACTACCAGTTGGGAACAGCAACCATTGAACTGTCAACCCGGTACCCTCAGAATGAAGAGACATTGCCACAGACGGCACACATCGCAAGAGAATTGTGTCAGTACTACTATGGAAGCCAGAGAGAAGGAAACGAAAGTTCCAGGAACCCCTTCCTAAAAAGGAAACAAGAGATGAGCCTCTATACTTGTTCAAGAGAAGGGTGAGGAGTATAGACCAGGGATAGGTAAACCTATCTACTCCTATTACACATGCACAAAAAAAGAAGCATGTAGCATACAAGAAGCTCATAAACAACATGTGAGACACTGAGTTGAAACCGAAATATGAAGTTTCAACTGAGTTTAAGTGCTAACATGTACTTTATAAAGAAGTCAAAAATTACTCCATGACTATGACCAGGCATTCATTTAGTGTCCACAGCTAGCATGAATGTTCAAACGACCTCATATTCAACAAAGTTCACAATAAAACATAAAATAACAAGAGGGTTAGCTTAAATTCACTACCATTAGAAAGAAAGAACACTGATGAAAACTACTGTTTACCCAGGTGCGCTACACCTGCAGGCTACTCTTTACCCAGGTCCGCTACACCTGCAGGCTACTCTTTACCCAGGTCCGCTACACCTGCAGGCTACTCTTTACCCAGGTCCGCTACACCTGCAGGCTACTCTTTACCTAAGTGCGCTACACCTGCAGGCTACTGTTTATCCAGGTGCGCTACACCTGCAGGCTACTGTTTACCCAGGTCCGCTACACCTGCAGGCTACTGCTTACCCAGGTCCGCTACACCTGCAGGCTACTGCTTACCCAGGTTCGCTACACCTGCAGACTACTCTTTACCCAGGTGCGCTACACCTGAAGACTACTCTTTACTAAGGGGCGCTACACCTGCAGACAACTATTTACCTAGTAATTCTATCTTGCTTAACTTAATATCAATAATGGAAAATTATTACGTAGTATTAAATGCAGTAATCTGTCTATTTCTTATATCAGTTTCGGAATCGAGGGACTAATTTTCTCATCTTTGAAAACCAGAGAGAAAAAAAGAAACAACAAAATTGGGGATATTAATCCAAAGAAAAGTATATACAACAATTATGTTTAATATCCTCCTGCAAAAAAATTAATTTAAATGGCATAAAAATAATGAATTTAGAATGATAAATTTCATAAAATCCTCATGTCTTAATTAAATCTTCTAATATTAACAAGAAATCATTCCCAAGATAATTTCCAAGTTTATATATCAAATTTATCAAGTCAAAAAACTCTTCTGTGAGTCTTTAATAATTTTCTCTCTATTTTTCGTTTTGATTATTAGCGATAATGTTATGGATAGTAAGTTGTCATCTCTTGGGGTTTTTGAGGCTTAATATGACAACATTTTCATTCAACTGAATTTAGATGTTAGTAATTATAAACTGTCCAGAAATAGTGAACCATTTTTGAATTTTCAAGTGAATCAATGGATTGGTTTTTCCTAAACTGATATCTATCTTGCTCTATTAATGTCAAACATTAGAAATTTTTAATGTGTTTGTGTGTCATGCTAAAGTCATTTCCAGGGCTAATGCAGGCTAAATATCATATAAACAGAAAACATAATTGAGGAAAAGTTATTATAAAGGTTAACAGGTTGAGTGCTTTTTTTGTATTTTAAGTGTGTGTGTGTGTGTGTGTGTGTGTGTGTGTTCCCATATGATAAACAAAGAAGCATACAAAAGCTTGTGTTCTACTATGGATGTTTATTCTTTTTATGGTGACTGTAGTGAAACAATGTTTCTTGGGTATGTCCGTTATCTTTTTTGGTTCTGTAGGTAAGTAAGGATAAGAACAGTTAAAAGGGATCAAGCTCAAGTCAACCTTGTGCTGAGTTGGAATGACCAAATCTACTTTGTAAGTAGGGCTGCCAAAACATGCTCAAATGTTGTTGTTGGAAAAAAGAAAAGAGAAAGATTCTGTCTTATTTATAAGTGAGGTTATAAAATCATGCAGGTGACCAAAAACCCTTTCTGGTTCCTTTTTTACTTGCATCCTGGAAAAATGAATTTATTCTTTATTATTATTTTATTTGCTGGTTTTATTTCATTTTCCCATAATATCTTTGGCAAGATGTTAACCTTAAAATTCATGGAAAGTGTTTTGGAAGTTATCACATAACTGGTTTTGATAAAAGAATAACCTCTAAAGAAAATATCTGTGCAGTAGATTGATTGATAGCAAAGTAAGGGAAAACAGAAATTTCTAGAACATAATAAGGAAGAAAGGCTTAGAGAATTTGAAACTCACAGAACATATTTAAGGCAAGCTACCAACATAACTAAATTGTGTGAATGAATGACAGAAGAGTTGATGGGAGGGATGGCAAAAAGATAAATGTTACTAAGAGCTACAAGAGATAGGAAGTTGTGGAGAGCCATGATCGCCCATGTCATGAAGGGACAAGGCACACAGATGAAAAATATTGCTATCTTATTACTTTTGGCATAAAAAGTACTGAGTACAAACAGCTGATCATATTATAAAGTAGCTTCCATACTTTACACTTCATATGCAGCATGTTTGCATTGGTTTAACTTTCTTTATGGTGTAATTGTGATTTGTAAAGGCAATTGACCTGGTGTATTTATGGCTAATTTCTTTGTTTACTCATGATATGTTCCTTACCTCCTCTCGGGAGTTTTATTACACTTCACAACCCTGTCTTCTTTCCAACTCGGATCATGTGGTAGTGTCTGTTTCTTTTCACATGTCTGTTAGGCAAGAGCCCCAATACACATTTGTTACCAATGCACTCATTGGGATTCATTTAGAAATTTTCTTATTGATATCTCTTGGAGTGAAATATTTCATTGTCCCATTGAAAATTATGCCACTAAGATTTCTTCCGAGGTGAAAGGTGGCTTTGAAGTTTTCATTTCATTGCTGATTCCTGTTTTTTTTTTTTTGTCCTTTCTCCTCAATAGTATCTTCTTATTTTCTTTCACTTTCAGTAACACTTGCATCTTATTGGCATTATCTCTTTGCTTGGGATGAAATGATTAAAAAGAAAAGAAAAAAAAAGAAAAGAAAAAAAAAGAAAAGAAAAAAAAAGAAAAGAAAAAAAAAGAAAAGAAAAAAAAAGAAAAGAAAAAAAAGAAAAGAAAAAAAGAAAAGAAAAAAAGAAAAGAAAAGAAAAAAAGAAAAGAAAAAAAAGAAAAGAAAAAAAAGAAAAAAGAAAAAAAAGAAAAAAAAGAAAAAAAAGAAAAAAAAAAGAAAAAAAAGAAAAAAAAGAAAAAAAAAAGAAAAAAAGGAAAAAAAAAAGAAAGAAAGTGGATCATGCTTCAGATTCTGTTTTTTTAGGAATGAGTGGTCAGTTAAAAGTGCCAATTTTTATTGCAGATATGGAAATTAACAATTTCCACTTCAGTTTTTTTTTTAAATGTAAAAGAATGTTTTTACAACTATTTCAGTAATTTGTTTCAAAACAAAAACTTGAAACAGTACTTAGAAAATTTCAGTCTGAATTCCTGGGATGAGGAATTATTATTATTTACATTAACCTTTGTTATTGTTATCACAATGTTTCAGTCATTATGCCTTCCAACCTTCATCAGGTGCATATTAATCTTGGAAAACTACAGGGAATTCTGAACTGAACCCTTTATGTCGGTAGACACCTTTTGCTCTACAACCCATGTCTAGAGATATCTAATCTAGTTGTTATTTTAGCACTGCTCTGCTATTGCTTGTACTGTTTCCACTGAGTTCAATTACAAACTGCCAGGCCCAAAGATTGAACACACCAAATTCATGTGGGACAATGGCCAAATTGGTTTCCCAGTTATTTTACAGTAAACATTTTCAATGTACTTACCCACCCCCATAACATATTTACCCCGTGTCTTTTCTGTAAATATTTTCATGGTAATTGTTCTTATTAGATTTCCTATTTGGTATCTAGACTTTATGAATTTAAATACAGTAGAAGACTGGAGGCAAGGTCTCATCATTTTACAGTTGAAACGTCTAGATGTAACTGTAAATTCTCTACTAACAGTTTCTTCTCTCACACTTCTTTCTTGTGGAACTCTCAGCCAGTTTCTTTCTTTCCAGTTAATTTTGATTTTCAAAATTTTAAATGCAATGACAATCATTATCTTCTCTCCCCTTAATAATGTTTTTCTTTTTCATCCCAAGAAAGGCATTAGAGCCACTAAGATGCAAGAGGTTACAGAGTGTGAGAGAATATGATAAAATGAAAAACCTTATTAAGGAGTAAGAACAATAAAGGAACTGGAATTAAGAAGACTGAAGATAACAATTGACATTGATCTTCAAAAAATTAGGTGCAAAGTTAACTGGAAAGCAAGATACCAGAAGAGAGTTCCACAAGTGAAAAGTGCGAGAAAATAAATTGCTAGCATAGAAATTAGTCATATCTAACCATTTCAACTGCAAAATGATGAGACCTTGCTGCCAATCTAGTACTGTATCAGAACAATTATCATGAAAATATTTATCAAAAAGGTATAAGGAAGCTATGTTACAGTGATGGGAATATGACTGAACTGAGATGCCAGGTCAGGATGAATAACATTGCAGATTCTTCACTGGATTTTATCAATGATCTCTAAATATATAGCAGAAGCACCAGACTTGATGTGGCAGCAAAATTCAATACATGGAGGAATGTTAGAGTTACGTGTGAGATTTATAATCTTTTCTTGATATATTTTGCGATTATGCACACAAAATATATGCAGTAGTCTCTGGTTTCCACTCTTAGATACGAACAAAAATATAATGTGACATATTTTGTGCCTTACAAAGCAAAAGACACTGGCTTTTATATATTTTCAACAACACAATGTATGCAGAGAAAAAGTCATAACAGAATTCTCATCCTTTCTAATATAATCAAATTGTGGAGATAGACTATTACAACCCTCAGTCAGCCATTGTTTTATACAAATAAACTTTTGCATACAATTTACCGAAATCTGCTTCAGAATGGAGATATTCAATTACAGCATAACAGATATTTCCAGGGGTCATGTAGAATTTTCCAATAAAAGGAGAAAATCTTCTGTTCATTATTGATAATAAAATCTTTTTTTTTGTTTTTGTTTATTAAATTCTTCAAGTTTTCTTTCTTCTTTTACATTCTTTCTCTTTATCGTCTTTCAACTTCAAGTTTTATTTTTCTCCATTTTTCATCTTTTTTAAAATGTCCAGATTTTGTTCAAATAATACTTGAAAGCATGAAATTATTTTTCAAGCACCGTATTATTTCTTAGTGCATTTATTTAAACGTTATAAGTAGCATTATTAAATTTACTGATAGAATAGTCAAAACAAGAGAAGATAAATGGACATACAAACAATTATATGTAATTAGCAACAACATATTTTATTGCCTGAGCAAAAGAAATGGAACATATGCAAAAGGTGTGAATGAAGGTCTGTATGTAGATATCTAACATAGTCTGTAAATATGTGTGAACTTCATATGAAAGATATTGAGAGACTTCCATTTAAAAAGTGTTTTTTTAGTAGAACTATTAGATACACTTGTGTCTAGTTATGTAAGCTTAGGGTACTGTATACTGTATTGTACTGTCTTCAATATAATAGGAAATATTTTTTAAAATGATGTTCTCCTTGTACAAGTCCCAAGAGCCACTTGAGATTGAGGTTTGTTACAGAGTAAGAGCCACAGTTTATGGGAATATGCAGAGAAAATAACAGTCAATCTTAGATTTGAACAGATCAAGATTGTAGTTATGGAATAAGCATCCTCTTGGGAGTCGGTTTCACAAAGCAGTTTGTGGGAAGAAGCTGCTTGAGTGGAACTTGCATCTACAAAGGGAATGAGGGTGGTTCGTCACAATGTGCATGAAGGCTAGAACTAGTGGAACTAAGGAATGTAGTTTGAACACTTGCTAGAGAACAAGACCTCTTATGTAAGATATCCAGTGAGAAAGAAAAAGTGCTAACTAATCATTGTTAGTCAATGTCCTTTGGCAGACAAGTGTGGTATTCCAATAAATTAGAGTTTATATCATATCAATTTTCTTTAACATTTAGCAATCTGCATAATTTATAAATATTAATTCTTAGATATGGAATCCCATCAAAATATAGTGTTTTATATTGTTGCAGATTTATGAGTATTGCTTTTGTTAATATGGTTAATTACAGTTGATTAGTCTGCATGAAGAAAACTCTATAAACATTTAAGTTTTTGTTGTCCGCCTGGCACAAGGTCAATAATAACATCTTTTAATAAATGAGAAAACGATTCCTTTTGGATGCGAGAAAGAGATATTCAAATTTATGTACAGAAATGTACAATTGGGTTGTGCTGAACTAAAATTCAAAGAGATTGTATCTTTTGAAACCTTTTATGTTTTTTCTTTTTTATTGTTTGCTGACAGGAAAGTTTCACCATTTCTATTAAAAGATATTGTTCATAAATATTTCTGTGACAGTGAATATTACAAGAAACTGTCTTTTGGTTGGAAGCATTTCAGTCAATGTAAGATTTGGATGTTTCGATTAGTTTCTTTTTTTGTAAGTCAGTTTTAAATTGCAAAATACTGTTCTTTTAAAACAAATCAGTAATTTTGCTTGCAAGGATATTTTCATAAAATGAACAAAGTTGTCTGCCTTTAACTGTGAATGGTTCGCAGAGAAGAAATAGAATTTAAAAATAATAAATTCGAGAGAAAATGAATTTAACAAATGTGGAGAGTCAGGTATGTGAGCTTGCAAGATAATAAATTTGTTATTGTAACAGAACATATTTTTCTTGCTGAAATATGTCAAGTATTTTTTTAGGAAAGGTAATTTGAAATTGAGTGAGTGTGTGAGAAAAGTTTTTTTTTTTAGTACATTACTTGTCATGCAACTTTAACAAGATTTGATGCATTGGATTTTCTGATGCAGTATTCGAGAAAGGTTTATTTAGCTTCACTGTATTTGGCTGCAATTTCAGTTTCAGGTCTCCTGTTGGAAACTTCTGGTCTCACTGGTGCAGGATTCACGTGCTTTAGTTTATATACCTCATTGAGTCATCTGGTTGCACAAAAAACGCTAGACTCTTTTCCAAGAGAAAACGTTAGAATTTTAAGTTATGCAAAGGCATTAAAAGTAGCCACTGATTGGTTGATCCTACTTTTGTATCAATTTTAAGCATAAAATTTTACTACATTAAATTTATATTGAAATTATTTCGAAAACAGCAATATTTGCTGAAAGAAAACCATGTTTCAAAATTAATTAAAAATTGAACTCTAAAATATATTAGTTCTATATATTTGAAATTGCAGTAGCCTGGCTCTCAATTTCAATCAAGATTGTTTGAGATGTTGCCATAGAAGGATATGACTACACAAGCAAAAAATTAAAATTTAATATTGACAGTACTAACATTTTGCTTGGCAAAAATAGCCACCTACAGAATGCTGAAGGTTTTAATATAATAACAAAAAGCAAAAGCCTTAGGAAATATCCAGAATTTGGCACACTGTGCTCTCAAATAACATACAAGCAGTAATGAAAATTGTTTAATGAGAGAGTACTTTCTTTTCTGACCAATGATAATACACTAGGGAAAACTCAGATAATTTATGATTTTTCTCTAGCTTATTCACTATTTTATTAACAGACACAAATCAAGATGTTGCCAAGGCTACTCATACCAAGAT
>OZ038476.1:131111529-131191529 GCA_964036315.1 Acanthosepion esculentum
GGACTTTCTCCTATACCAAATTACACATATGCAAACAATACACTAGCTTAAATGTTTTCTTCATTCATGTTCATTGTTCACTAAGACACAACAACGTTCTATTGTATATGTAACCCTTGTTTCTTAACATTTTTTTAGGTGGACTCATACTCCGAGTGTACCATGTTGGTTGTAGACATTTCAGGAGACACATGTGTTTATCTCACGACATGTACACCAGCCCGCAATACATAACGTACTTAGGGAGATTAAATAAATGGATGGTGGAACAAGGTTTTGGAGAAATAACAAAAAGATGAAATTTAATAATAGCTAAAAAAGACAGAAAATTGTAGACAGCCATGTTCACCTACATCTTGAGGGGATACGACCACAGGAAGATGTCAGAAATGAACTGGAATATATTATTAATGCAAATTGTTACAATCAGATATACATTAAAAATCAAAAAGAATAAATAAGAATATTGTTGTAACCTAGGAAAAGGTTACTGAATAAGAATAACCAAAACAAAGGTTTGAAATGGAACGATAATATTTATAACAAGAACAACATACAAGATTCGTCAGTGGCATGAAGTAAGTAATCAACTGCTAGTGGTGAGCTAGAAGTGAATCAAGGTGAATCGCAAATGAAACCCACAGTGAATAAACATACAGTATATCAACTATTTCCTCATAAGGAAACATTCGCCATTCATTGACTGAGCAGCCATAGACCCCATAAAAAACGGGGTCGGGTAGCTGTCTACCACCCCAGATGAGACACTGCCCTTCGGCATAGCCTCGTCTGGGTTGCTAACTGCTTGAAAGCAGAGAGTTCGACCAGCACAGCTGGAGACGAATCTCCAACTAATTGCCAAAGGAAGTGAATCCCAAGTGGAAGGATATTTGCCAACCGCCCCACGCGGTCAGATGTGGCACAAGGCCAAATTTAACGTGGGGTATCCGTGCAGTGAATCCCAAGTGGAAGACAACATACAGTATATTCCACTGTATTTATACGGATTGGGACATACCCCTTATAGTCCATATGTACAGTATAAGAAATATATAAATTAGATAAATTAAAACACCATTATTTGAAAGAGAAAGTCGATAGGAATCATGATCTGACAGAGAATAGAAAAGGATCCCCTTAGATTGGGATAAATTTCAAATCCAGCATATGTTAATGGTCTCTGTATGAAAAATACTGATTATTTGATCACAATATCTAATAAAGATCTTTGTTACTTACTCCCCATTTTTTCACCTCAGAGGTGTGTCTCTCATTCCAACTCCAGGACATCTACTATAAGAGTGGGGGTGGTGCACAGACACAAATACACTATGTCAGCTTTTATTCTGTAAATCAATGTATTTGTTTTTTTTTAAGCTTTTTACCCTGGTAGCCACTAGCATGCAATGGGTTACAGAGGATTGGGAGCGAGAGCAAATAGGAGTGTTAGAGGAAAGGATGTGGAGAAGGATAGAGGATAGATCAAGGCAACTGGAGATGTCGATTGACGTTACACTTGAATAGTTGGAGATCTTAGTCATCAGAGAAACAGGAATGAGGAAGGGAGTTCCACAGGCAAGAGGTGTGAGATATGAAGTTATTGGAGTAGAAGAGACGTCTACATTTAACAGTTTCAACAGCGAAAGGGTGGGAACGGGGTGCCAGCCTTGTTGAACACTTAAATTCATGGAGGCTGGGAACCAGCGATAGCAGCTCATCGGACCAATTACCATGGAAGTATTTATAAAAGAGACAGAGAGAGGTGACTGTGCATCTGTGAGAGAGAGAATGTAGACAAGAAGCCAGATCAGGGCCAATTACATTGCATACCCGTCTCTGGATCTTATCCAAGAACCTTGAGACAATAAGTTTAGTATTAACTGATATCTCACACAATATGCTTATATATATATAATATCTGGATAAAATAAATGAAACAAAATTGGGTGTTTTTTTTATGAAAGTATTTATTTCTGTGTTTTTGTATATATTTATTTATTTAATATTTCAGACCACCTAGGTCTTTCCTCAGAAATCAAATGAGATACTGTGTTTGTGTGTTTGTTTACAGCGTTTGTCGTGAAGCGTGCATGTCACGTGATGTGCAATGCGACTTTGTTTGAATTTTTGGCGGAAGACTGATGATAGTGTCTTAAATGTTGTTTAAAAGGTTTTTGACCATAACTCAAGAAATATTTCTTAAAAGGTTTTTTGACCATAACTCAAGAAATATTTCTTAAAATATTTTTAACTGTTGAAATATTTATGTAGATTTAAAATATCCACATGTTTGTTTACCCCTAGTTTATATGTGTCTAATTTTAGAATTCAGTATTTTTCTTTTTTTCTTCTTCGTATGTGTGTTGTACTTAAATTACTGTGTTTGTGTGTTTGTTTTTAGACTCGGACGACACGTGGTGTGGAACGCGATTGTGTTTGATTCTTTAACGGACAACTGGTGTTTTGGTTATTGTTTAAAAAGGATTTTTTACCATATCTAAAGAAATGTTTTTAAGAAATATTTTAACTATTGAAATATTTATACTGATTTAGAATACCCAAGTCTTTGTTTAACCCTAGTTTATATGTGTTTAATTTTAAAATCCAGTATTTCTCTTTTTTTCTTCGTATGTATGTAGTGCTAAAATTTGAGTCTATCAATATACATTTGCAATTATCTATCGAATGTCGTGGTCTATTGAAGTGTTCTGCTGCTGGGGAATATGAATTATTTTGTCGTATTTGATATATATGTTATGGGAATTCCACCTTATATGTTTTATT
The DNA here is from genome assembly GCA_964036315.1 of Acanthosepion esculentum. Lineage (NCBI taxonomy): Eukaryota > Metazoa > Mollusca > Cephalopoda > Sepiida > Sepiidae > Acanthosepion > Acanthosepion esculentum. Next base: position 131,114,314 of record OZ038476.1, read on the forward strand.
AGAAATAAAGAGGATGTGCAGGTGGTGCAATAAATAGAAGCTCAGAATGAGAAATCAGAGAGCCAAGTTCAAATTCCACTTGAGTTTGTTATATTCACTTACCATAATTCCCCATGTATAATACACCTCCATCCATAATACGCACACCTAAAATTGTTCTGAAAGAGTAGGGAAAATGCTTCTACTCATGCATAATACGCTCCCTTGTTTGGTAATCAAAACCTATAATTTTTACCTCTCCAATTTCATTAAGGCCAGTGTTTCCTACTCTTATTTAAAAAAAATGGTTTTAAACATAGAATATTATTATTATAATTTAGTTTTATGATAATTCATATTTTATTTTATGGTAATTTTTTAAAGATTTTTTTTGTAGCTGTGCATAATACGCACCCCCTGATTTTGCTTATTTTTTTAAGAAAAAATGTGTATTATACATGGGGAATTACAGTATGAGTAAATATTCTTGGGAAAGGTATGAATCCATCCACTCCAGATATGGATCAAATGAAGCAGACTGGACTCTCCAGGCCTGGCTGGCAGCCAGTCTAAGATAAGGAAAACTTTGAATTCCAAAATGATATGTAGCCCTTGCAAAGCACAAACTTTATCCAGTAAAAACTGTAGGCTCCACAAAGACTATAGTCCTAATTATAGTCAGCTAGTTTATTACAAATATTTATAACTTAGTGGTAGTTTGAAATTTTATTATGCCACTCTGTTTTTTTTTATTTGAATTTCTAGGATGAGTAGTTATCAATGACAAGTGTTGGTTTGTGAATTTGTTGACAGTGGTTGTGAGTTCAATCCTTGGGATGGGCAGTGTGTGCTTGCACTCAGCGGAAATGGGGAGCAATGACTGAACAGTACTAAATAAAAAAATAAGAGCAAGACAATATCTATAAACATTAGCAGAGGATTGAGAACAGTCTACTCCCATAGATTAAATAAAGGGTTCAGTTCAGAATTTCCTGTAGGTTACCTAGATTGGTAGCCACCCGAGAAAGACCAGAGGGTATAACAGCTGAAACATTATTTACATTCTTTGGACTGTTGTCTTCATCTTTATTGCCATATTCATGATATTTTGACTGTTGCACATTTCAGCCTTCCTCAAGAACACATGGCCCAGGAGATAAAAGTCTTGGTTGAATCCAGTGACTTGACCCAAAGAGTTGTGAGTTCAATACCTGACTACTGCAGTAGTGGACAAAAAGTTAGAGAGTCGAGTTAAAGGGAGTTAACTGAGACATCCAAAAGAGGCATAGCACATGGAACTAGAACAATCTACTCTAGTGGGTTCAGTTTGAAATTCCAATTAACTGAGGAATGTCAGAGCATACAATGGCCAAAAAGTTGTGAATATGACAACAAAGATGAGGACAACAGTCCAAATAATGTAAATAATTACAATACCTCATCTCACAAATATAGACAGCCGAAATATTGTGATAAAAACAACAAAGATGAGGACAATATTCCAGATATAAATAGTGAAAATAACTCAAGAGTTGTTTCCTCAGATTATAAATAAATGAATATGATAGTCTAATTATTATTTGTAATTTAAAACAAAGTCATTGTCTTGCCATAGGTTATAAAAAAAAGTTAAAAGAGAATGATTTTGTAAAACTACTGAGTGATGAAATGACAATGTTGAAAGTTGCAAAATGTTTAATTGACATCAAAGAGCAGACAAAAAAGAACCGACTTTGAGAACATCGCAAAATGAGAAAAATTAAAAGCAAGAAAAGTGGATTGACCAGCAAAAAAACTATTTGAAGAAGCTGTTTTAAAGCTGAGGCTGTAAAAAACGCAGATTATGAAGAATACCGACTGCTTACATTTTTTTTAGCAAAACTACCACTTTTAAGTAAATATTACAAAGAGATACATGTATACACAAACACTTGGTTGTGACACCAGATATACACCTGCAGCCAGTCACAGTGCCAAATATTACCTCTTATTTTCAACTACCAAGTGAGGTGTAATATTTTCCAGGCATGGACGTTTTTAGTCCATTTGATATTTTCACCTGTTGCCAATCTCCAGGTACAGTCATCTAGTGCTTTGTCATTATATACTCACTGGGTTGTGATTATTGGTGAATTCTTCTGTACATTCAAGCGAGTCATAGTTTTCTTGACTGGAGATTTTTTTGAAAAGTAAAAGGATTTATAAGTATAAAAACTAAACACCGATTTAAAAGTCACCAACAATTTAATACCATAGGCTGTGAAAAAAATGTTACACTTGCTCTTGGCTGACTTTCTACTAAAATCTTGAGGTATTGAGAAAAGGTTAATTACAAGGTCAGACATTTGTGAATTAGGGTTTTTGTTCAATTTGAGGAGAGAATACTAGAAAGATAGAGACAAAGTTCTATTGGAATATAACATTTTTATGTACAAACTATACAAATTCTCTGCCCAAAATTGCTTAACCATGTGCTTTAACTTGTATAGATACAGGAACGACATATATGAATATTATTTCCAAACATTCTATTAACAATGCATATAACTATATTTCTAAAGTACTTACAACCAGACATGCTGCATTTAAAGAGACTTTGGTCAGATTATGATTCAGATATTTTGGTAAGAATCAATGTAATTCTGGCTGGATAGTTCACTAAATAAACAGTTACCAAATTTGTCAGGGTTTTTGCAGAATTTTCATAAACACATTAATTTTTTCACCAAAACTTTCCTGTGGATGAGAAGCCGGGTAGGAAAAATTCAGTTGTACTGAATTTACTAAATATTACTATTATTTGGGGTTAAAATTCTACCAATAACATTCTCATAAGCATTTTTCTGGTTAACATTTTTAAACCAAACCTTCTTCCATCAGGTTCCAATCTGTTTAAGTAGTCATCTATATTTCTTTTCCTTCAGTTAGTATTCTTGACTCTTTCAGTTCCTCAGGTCTCTAAACAGCATTTCATGAGCTATTATAACTTCATCAGGGTCACTGTCATGTTACACATGTAAATTGGGAGAAATATATGTAAATTAATTTCTCAATAATACTTTTTAGTAATAAACCCCAAGCTAGATGTCAAAATCAAGCAAGTATAAAAATTTAAATATCTGGTGGGTGTTTTTAACAAAGGACAGGAAAAGTGACACCAAAATTCAAAGGATATTGGAATAGCAAAAGATTAATTCCTAAAACTAAGCAAATTCCCTAGAAACAATGAAAAGAGTGCTGAATTGCTACATAATATCAATGATCCTCAATGGCAGTGAATGTTGGACTTTTTCCTCACAGATGAGAAGGGAGTTAAAGTATTGATTATTTGGTTTTCCAGAAGAATCCTGAGAATCTCATGGAGTGAACATATGAGTAACAAGGAAGTTTTAAAGGAAATGGAAACAAAAACGATACTTATACTTAGAGTCAGTTGAAACTTTTATAACATATAAAAAGGAAAGAGGGCTTGGAGAACATGATATTCAAGGGTATGACAGCAAGAGGGATAGTCGGCGCATGTAAATGGATAGTAGAATAATAAATAGAAAGGATAATGAAAAAATGAACTTTACTAAGAGTTACAAAGCATAGGAAATTGTGGAGAGCCATGATTGCCTACATATGTTTGCACATATAAAAGATATTAGATGGACCTGATACCTGGTCAAAGGTTAGATATTTCACAGAAATAGTCTACCAACAAAAGATAATATGGTGGAGGTGAAGTAATGTTTTCGGTTAGTATTGTAGGTAGTAAAATTTTAAGTCTCTTCAAAATTGAACATGGTGCCAAGATAAATCCAGAGAATTATTCTTGGACATTTTTGGAATAGTGCAAGTCACAAATCAGAAGCTATAAGTAAAGAATATATTTATGAAAAAATACCAACTACACTAAAAATTTAACTCAACTAAAGACTATTTTTATTCCCTTTTGACTATTTTGAATTCATGTACATATGTTTGTAAATACCAATGATTTATTTAACAGGCATGAGACCCTGTTTTCTTCATTTTTATTTTATTATTGTTTGGAATTCGGACATTCAAATTTTTATTATAACAAAACCTGGATGACCAAATCACCTACAAGACTTTTAAAATATACAATTAAAGCTACATATATTACTGAGAGACCTAGTTGTATACACCTACTAATGTATCCATCTGCAACAGTTCTCTTTGAAGTATGAGTAAGAACCATTTAAGCATTTCACCCCAAGCAAGGCGAGAGTGTCACTATCACACAAGTGGCTACAGAGAGTGAAATTAATAGTACAGAGGGGGGTGATTGAGGAAAGGATAAAGAGAAGGACAGGGATCAAGATCAAGGCATCAAATGATATCTACTGACATAAAATTTATTTTGATGAATATAGACATATTCTTCTCATCAGACTGACTATATATATATATATATATATATATATATATATATATATATATATATATGAGAAAATCTATGAACAATCATTCACTTTTCCACTTTATCTCATCTCCACTTTTGTTTTGGATACTATTATACATCCTGCACATACATATATGTGTGCATGCATGCATATATATATATATATATATATATATATATATATATATATATATAAGGGGGTTGACTAAATGCTGTAAAGTTGTATCCCTGCTCTTGATATTTTAAATCTATGGGTTTTTATAATAAATTTTTCCTGAAAGTTGGCTCGAGAAAAATAGGGTTTTAGTTTTCTCTGATTGGTCAAATATTTCACATGGTGTTGTTAATTTCTAACCAACAGACACTCTTATTTAAACAGTGTCTGTTGTAATGTGGAATCTTTTTTTGCATGTTTTTAAATATTGTCTGCTATTGGGTAGAAAATAAAGTTTGGGCATATTTTAGTATGGTATATAATTGTGCTGGAAATAGGATTTATTTCCTATACACTTAAGAATATGATAATTTATAATATAACATACCAAATATAGTGAAAAAAAAAACAAAATGTTTAAGTTTATCAACATGCTTTAATTATGAAACTTTCAGTAACACCATTTACAGATCATGATGCAAATCCAGTGCCAGATTTACATATGGGCTGGTAAAACTAGAAAATACTAAAGATATAAGAACAGAGAAGATTTGCTTATTTTAAGATTTAATGGTGCTTCTCTGAACTAATTTGAAATGGTTTATAGTATTTGAGCTTCTCCACTTGGAGTGGGTCTGTTAAGTTTGACGGTGGCTCTTTGAAGTCATTATCATTATTATTGCAGTATGCTACAATCCAAAAATCTATTATTTTCTATCCAATCTCCATGACGAGCTTGGCTATTTAAAGTTGACAATTTTAACAATAAATAAAATAAAATTTCTTTCAACTGTGTTGATTTTGGATTGAAAAGTAGTAGCAAGTCAGAATTTTCCTTCATCATTTTTCAAGATGCTTTGCTAGTGAATTTCAATACTAGAATGTCAGTGTAATACAGGTCCTTCATTCTAGATATATTTCTGTTGGATGTAAAAATTTGGATAAAAAAAATCATGAAATTGCTAATGAAATAATTTAGATGAGTTCCAAAACCATGAAAAATTTTAGTTCAAGCATTTTATGTTTTACACACAAAAAAACATAATCTAATAAAATATATATATATATATATATATATATATATATATATATATATATATTTTTATAGACATAACAAAGGCAGGGCGAGCATATGTAATGAAGCAGGGGCCCCAAATTATATTAGTCCAGGGGCCTCTTAAGGCCTAAATATTACCCTGTGCAAATCACTCAATGGAATAAAGGAAAATGACTTTGCCCAAACAATGCTAGGTACCACTGCTAGTAAATATAAAAATAAGATTCAGAAACCTCATTAAACTTTGCAGGAAATAGTTTTTAAGTTAGATGTGACACAAAGAGAAAGTATAGATAAGTTGATTTCCTTTCATTCTTTCAAAGGCTTATATAAAACCACCAGAGGACATCCATTAAAAATTCAACCACTGATCTATTGTCTGAAGATACAAAAATATTTTTTTTCACAGCGGGCAGTGAATTAGCTGAACACTCTCGCTCTTTCAGTAGTCATGCCAAGACTTCAGATGTTTTCAAAAAAGAGATCAAAATGTGTACATTGTGCCATTTTCACTGTCTTAAACGATTTTCTATTTTCAATTCAATTATTCCTTTTTTCTGCATGTTGCCAGTGCTTTGTGTTATATTTCTTACCACCCATTTGCTTCCCATTTTGGTCTAATGCAGTGATTCCCAGTGTAGGGCACATGGCCCACTAGTGGGGCATGCATAGGATGTGCATCCTTCAGCTTACATTACCAACAGAATAAGGGGCAATTTGAGAAAGAGTTAGTAACAGTGAATCGTTTTCTAGTGAGTCTGAGTGAGATTGTTAATGTGTGCTAATACATACGATGCATATACAGTACGCATACATAAAACATATTTTGTGTGTATGTACGTATATGTGTAACTGGCATACAAGTAAGAATTACATCTTACAGGGAGCACCAGAATTTTAAAAATACCAAAATGGGACATGGCTCCAAACCCGTTGGGAACCACTGGTGTAATGGCAATTGGGTTATTAATAATAATAAACAAGTAAATTATATATATATATATGTGTGTGTGTGTGTGTGTGTGTGTGTGTGTGTGTGTGTGTGTGTGTGTGTGTGTGTATTTATATTTATTGTATATTGATAATAGATATACATTTTTCCTCACCTGCAGCAGAGTTCTGAGTTTCATGTCCAACAGAATCATCAGGTGCTGAGTGAAAACTGACAATGTAAAATGTATATTTATTATTAACATATAATTTATAGTCATTTTATTCTACATTGAACACTATTTTATTAACACCAGCACTCAATATGCGGTATTATACACACACACATACAAACATATATACATACATATATATATATAATTTTTAATCATTTCATCTCCAGCAAAGTGGAAATGCCACTAGTAGGTAGGGGTTACAGAGAGTGAAAGCAAAAGAGAAGCCTGAGAATAGGGAGGATTGAGGAAAGGACAAAAGATGGATGGGAATCAAGAAAACAGAAGATGGTGATTGATGTTGCATTTAAATTTTTGAAGATTGTAGGGAAGCAAGTAAACAGGAGATCCACAGGTGGGAAGTGCAAGAAAAGAAACTGTTGGAGTAGAAGTGGCAGTTGCATTTAGCTATTTCAGCAGTTAAAGAGTGGGACCTAGATGCCAATCTAGTAGAACACTTAAATACAAGTAGGGGATATATATATATATATATATATATATATATATATGTATGTATATATGTATATATATATATGTGGTGATGTGCTTCCAAATGAAACTCACTGTTGTTATAGAGTTCAGATGTAGCTTTTCTATCACAAAGCAGGGGTTTACTTGTAGCAAGAGGTTCTCAAATACTTTTTGTACCTCACTACTTTAAGTTTATATGGAAGCACATTTTTGTTTAATTTGATGCTGACTTCCTCTTGGTTCACAAATGATCTCTCCTATCTCTCAGCACAATGGGGTAAAAATACTGAATGTTTATCATTCACTACATCCAAAACTAAACTTGTGACATTTCATCACTACCGTACCGAGCAGACCCTAAACTTGCATCAATCCTGATGAGTGGCCATACCCTCAAGGAGGCATCTTGCCTCAAACAGCCACTGGGGCTAAAGCTCACTCCTGACTTTAAATTGAACATGTATATTCATACCATTGCAAAAGATGCTAGAAGAATAGTTGTTTTTTTTTAATCGATTCACAAAATCGATAACTTTTGCTGCCATGCTCTATCTTTACCAGAGTCAGATCAGACCAAGAATGGAATATTGCTGCCATATCTGGGCTGGGGCTTCTAAATCATCACTGTCCAGCACTTGACAGAGTTCTAAAGTGCCTATGTGGCCCTGTTGGTGGTGTGTTATTCTCCCTACTGTGACCTTATCGCACAGACATAATATTACTGGTCTATCATTACTCTATTGCTATTACTATGGCAGATGTTTAGATGAGTTACATTCTTTAGTTCCACCAGTTCAGACATTTACAGCTAGGATCTACAATGCCATGTTCACAGAGGCAAACCATTCCAATTGCCTTCATATTCCTTTGATAAGGAGCAAGTTCCATTCAGACAACTTCTCCAGAACTGTTGCTTTGTGGCACATACTCCCAAGTCAGTGCCTCCCTAACAACTACAATCTTGATCTTGTGGATATGTGGTAGGTATGTGCTGTAGGTATTCTTGGTGATGTTTATCAGAAACATAAGACATAAACAGAATGGAGGTACAAAGTATAATCAAATACTTTTATTATAGAGTGATGAGTGAGCCCTTTGGTATTTGGTGTAGTAAAATGTTTGTTTATGAGGTGGATATTGGTAGTAACTTGGAGAAAGTCCGGTAGTGTAGTTTTGAAGTCAGACTGTGCTAAGGGTAGTAGTAATATTAGAAACAGGTCAGTGTTAATCTAGTGTGTTTTTCTCAGTCTAAAGCAGGGCAGAAATGTAATCAGCAGATAAAACCTTAACAAATTCTTCATGTGTGGCTGGTTTTTCTGCAGCATTATTTTTGTTCCACTCTTTTCTCCCGTCTTCTGTTCTTCAAGCATAGGGATGTCAGCTTATATCCTTCTGGCAGGAACTTTGGTTTCAGATAACATCAAAAGTCTCTTTGTGTTAATTTTTTGATTGGACCCAATTATTTTATTTTCCGGCATTCCTTTCATTTTCTTCATAATAGAAGTTATGCAAGGAGCCTTCGTGAGTTTTGTGTCTTTTTAGTCATGAATTAGTAACTTTGTTCCTGCAAACTTCTGGTGTTTTTCAGTTGGGTTCAATCTTTCTTCTTTGTCCTTTTTATTTGAGGGTTGACTTCTCATTTGTTTAGAAAGAGCGGGAAAGAAAGAGGTAAAGGTTTTAAAAGAAAGTGAAAATGTCTTATTTTAATTTGAATTGTTTCTATTTTATTTTTATTGGGATACACTACAATCACTTTAAGTCCAATGTCAGTTAATATCTGTCCTACACATCTTCATAATATGCATTTCTTAATTCTTCCTTCTCCCTGCCTTATAACAAACTCACTCAGTAACCATCTACCTTGAATGGCTCTTGGGGCTTGTATTAGGTGAAATATCAGTAAATAAAAAAATGTTATATAAGTCAGATCAGTAACTGTTGTTATCCACAGTGATATCAAATCATGTTTAGTTCTGTTCGTTTGTTTTATGGCGTATCAACCTCAATGGATTATTTATTGACGACAAGATTTTTATATGTTGTAATATTTTTCCTTTTTAAAAATATACTGCTGGTAATAATTTTTTTTTCTTCAAAAATGTATTGCTGGTATTAAAACATATTTTTACACTTGTGTAGTCTTTTGATCCCAGTTTTGGTGTTAATTATTTGCCTATACCTGGGACCCTAACTGGTGCTAGCACCCCGAATCTGGGAAAAGCAGCAATTAATAGGTGGTTCCAGGCTCCTCAAAACCTCCTGATCAGAGGCCTTACTGCTGGTTGTAGTTTATCGTCATACCCAGGACACTGTTGTATCTGTAGTTTTCATCTTTCTTTAGGAGTTGAGTTGTTGTTTGTCATGTGTTTAGGAGTAATTACTTGAACCTCTTGGTTGAAGAGTCACTGGAATGTCTTTTTTCTGTCTACTGTGTCCCTTCAGGATGTGAGCATTCATGGCTCTGCAATGTTTTCTATCCTTTGTAGCTCTTAGTAATGTTTCTCATTTTAGTATCTTTCTATATTTCTGAGATGAGGTATTATGTACACTGGTTAACGTGGTGGAGAACTTGGAGAGGTGAATTAACAGGAGATAACTGACATCCATTAGACATGGCATGTGGAACTAGAACAGTCTACCTCAGTGAGCAAAATAATGGGTTCAGTTCGACATTCCAACCACCTGAAGAAGGCTAGAGCATACAATGGTCGAAACGTTGTCATAAATATGGCAACAAAGATGAGAACAATAGTCCGAATAATGTAAATAGTATTTCTCATTTTACTATCCCTCCCAAATGGTTAAATTTCTCCAATTCATGGGCTGTCCCTTTTGCTAACAACCATATATTCTGTCTTACAATTGATGCTTAGTCTTTTCTTCCCTCTTTCCTTTATTATCTGTAAATGCAATGGTGGTGTAATGGATAATGGCTTGGAGGGAGAAATCAGAGAGCCAAGTTCAAATTCCAATCAAATCTGTTACATTCACTTATGCATAAATACCTTTGAGAAAGGTATAAATCCACCTCTTCTACTCCCATCTATAGGTTAAATAATGAATAATCATTATTTTAGTTAAATTTTTAATTCACTTGCAAATAAAGAAAAAATTTTTAGAATCTAAATTATGATTTAGCTTTAAATAACTCACAAAGGGTTGATAAACCATAAAATCAATCAATGGCGATTACAAAGATATGGCAGCCTTGAAAATTCACTGATCATTGTGATAAGAAAGGGATTCCTGAATTTTTTGGTGATGACCTCAGACTCAACATGGAGGCCTATATCAAATGCCTTGAGGAGGTAGTGCTGACCTGGGTCAAGAGGGTGGCAGCTGGAAGACCCTATGTCTGGCAACAGGATTCTGTACCATGCCACACAAGCAGAAGAACCTGTCATGGCTGTCAGACAATTTCTTTGACTGCATCACCCCTTATATCTTGCCATCTAACTCCCCAGACTGCAATCCTCTTGATTATTATGTGTGGGGCACAGTTGTGAGTGAGAGACCAACAAAACTCCTAACACCAAAGATGAACTGAATGCAAGAATTATGGCAGCATTCACCAAATTAAACAAGGAAACCATCCAGATAAGATACAAGAGATTCCATAGTCATCTGGAAGCCATGGTTGAAACCAATTTTATTGTAATTTTGATAAGTATATTTTTGCATAATTTAGACAAAAATTTATTCATCGTACCCTGTATAGTATCTAATAAAAGTTGATTAGATAGTTCCATATGAATATATGTAATATAGGTAAAAAAAGGAATGTATATGTAAAATATGGTCAAATTTTCTTATATCCTAATTAGAATAACAATGCAAAAACAACTTTTGTCAATTTACTTTCTTTCATTCAAATTTCTATTGTTTTTCATCTGGTAGTATTAGTAGTAATATGAGTTTTTATGAGACCAAGCATTGTTAACAATTATTAATTTTGCCTCATATTTCTTTCATTCTATTGTTTTTCATCTGGTAGTATTAGTAGTAATATGAGTTTTTATGAGACCAAGCATTGTAAACAATTATTAATTTTGCCTCATATTTCTTTCATTCTATTGTTTTTCATCAGGTAGTATTAGTAGTAATATGAGTTTTTATGAGACCAAGCATTGTTAACAATTATTAATTTTGCCTCATATTTCTTTCATTCTATTGTTTTTCATCTGGTAGTATTAGTAGTAATATGAGTTTTTATGAGACCAAGCATTGTAAACAATTATTAATTTTGCCTCATATTTCTTTCATTCTATTGTTTTTCATCAGGTAGTATTAGTAGTAATATGAGTTTTTATGAGACCAAGCATTGTTAACAATTATTAATTTTACCTCATATTTCTTTCATTCTATTGTTTTTCATCTGGTAGTATTAGTAGTAATATGAGTTTTTATGAGACCAAGCATTGTTAACAATTATTAATTTTGCCTCATATTTCTTTCATTCTATTGTTTTCCATCTGGTAGTATTAGTAGTAATATGAGTTTTTATGAGACCAAGCATTGTAAACAATTATTAATTTTACCTCATATTTCTTTCATTCTATTGTTTTTCATCTGGTAGTATTAGTAGTAATATGAGTTTTTATGAGACCAAGCATTGTAAACAATTATTAATTTTACCTCATATTTCTTTCATTCTATTGTTTTTCATCTGGTAGTATAGTAGTAATATGAGTTTTTATGAGACCAAGCATTGTTAACAATTATTAATTTTGCCTCATATTTCTTTCATTCTATTGTTTTTCATCTGGTAGTATTAGTAGTAATATGAGTTTTTATGAGACCAATCATTGTAAACAATTATTAATTTTGCCTCATATTTCTTTCATTCTATTGTTTTTCATCTGGTAGTATTAATGGAAATATTATCTTGAATTTTTATTAGACAAAGCTTAGATAAATTATTAATTTTTGAATAGTATTTCTTTCATCTTCATTTCTAACCTTGAGTAATTTTTCATTCTGATCACAACTCTCAGTTTAATATTTTATGACTGCTCAGTAAATAACATTGACTGGAAATAAAAAAAGAAGCTTCCGGTGATATTTGAACCAACATTGTTTCTATTAACAACAAAAACTTTTGAGCAATGAAAATAATAATGACATTTTTTTTTTTTAATTATTTTTCCTTTGAGAAAAAAGCCACATAAATAAGCTGAAAGAAAGACAAGATAAAAATAAATTATGTTTCATCTTGTGGGACATTGTCAGTGAGCCTCATGACATTTATGCGTCCACAGCTAATCCTGGTGATTTGAATTGCCATTTCCAATGTGGGCAATAGGAATTTAAAACTTTCCTGAAGGTGAGATTTATTAGGATTCACATCTTCAAATTCTGGGAAAATAAAACCATTGGTTAAAAAACAAAAAACAAAAAAAAAATCTTTTTATATTGGAATTAAGATGTTTGAAATTGTGATTTATTATCATTCTCATCTTCATAATCTTGGAAAATAAAACCATTGGTTAAAAAAGGTTTTTTACTGGAATGAAGATGCTTGAAACTATTGGTGTAAAAAGAAAAAGAACACTTGTGTAAATTGAAATTTTTTATCATTCTCATAATCTTGAAAAATAAAATCATTGCTTAAAAAAAATAGTATTTTTTGTAATGCTTATTATCCTTAAAACTTTGATATTTCTTGCCTGCACTCTCTATGGTATTATTAATAGTCATTAGTAAATTCCCATCTCCGTTGCTTCAACTTCTCTTCTTCATTTGTGAGGAAGTTGTCCAACATTTATTGCCATATATGAGATATTACATTACATAGCAGTTAAGGACTTTTTCTTTGTTTTTATGAACATTTTATAATCCCTTGTTTAAAAAAATAAACTATCATCAAAACAATAGCAATCCATTATATAGATATATACCGATTCGTCATGAAACCAAAGTATATGGCTCAATGATTAACAAACTGCAACATGAGGTTGTATTATAATGTCACTATTCTATAGCTATTGTTATAACACACTCTTATATAACATACTTTGAATAAGGATTCTCCATATGTAATGCTTCAGCTACTTGCCCTGATGCCTGTATTAGTTAGTCTGAAGAAATGGCTAACAGTCTTACCTCTGACCTGGAGGTCTTATACCTATGGATTAATTCATATAGTCAATAGGGGTGTACTATTCACTCTACAACATCTTCTCTTTTGAGATTAATACTTTTAGACACATTATTTTTTATTAGCATTAGTATCTCCCCCTTCTCTTTATGGAGTGTTCACCAACATACTTGATTTTGTAGCATTTCTATCTTGGATCCACTTCCAGTTCTGCAATAAGCTTTCTTTTCCTAGAATATGTCTTTGTAGGTTCCACAACCTGTTGTTGTGCTGACACATTGAAAATGTCATATAGCATTTTTATTGGTTCTTCCAATATTGCAGGTCTTTCATCACTGGATCTTTTTTTCAGCTGATTATGGTGCCTTTTATATTCAATTTTTTTCCTTTTCACCATGTAAATCAATTTCCTGATACTTTGCCATCCTTATATGCTCTGAACACTTTATCACTGATCTTGAAACTTTTGGTGTCATTTTTGTTAACTGTGTTTTTTGACTTGGTAACAACTTGTCAAACACTGTTTATATGCTTCTGGCAAACATTAATTTTGCTGGTGACATGTCTGATGGTGTATTTGAGTTAGGTGTTACCTGGTAAACTCTCAGAAAATTTTGAAGTGCTTTCTGATTTACTTTTTCAAGACTTGCTTTCTTCAACACTCATTTTGAATGATCCCACAAACCATTCAGCTTCTCCATTAGACCTTGGGTGATATGGCAGAGTCATAACATATTCAATGGAAAACATCTTACAAAAGTCTTGGAATTCTTTACCTGTGAATTGTGTTCCATTATCAGATACTATGGTATTTGGTATGCTATATCTCACAAACAGTTCATGTAAGAAATTCACTATCATTGAGGATGTTGGATTTTTGCACTTATAAATTTCCGGCCATTTTGTGAAATTATCAACTACCACAAGATAATATGATCTGTTGATAGGACCTGAAAAATACATATGCAGTCTTGAACACGGCAGTTCTATCTTTGTGATAGGTAGTTTTGCTGCCTGAGCACAACATCTACTTGCTTTCACTATTCTTTCAATATCTTGGTCCATTCCTGTCCAATATATGAAATTTCTCATCAGAGATTTCATTCTAGAAATACCAAGGGGTCTGTACTGAAATTCCTTTAATATTTATTTGTCTAACACACTTGGTATTACAACTCTTTGACCATACCTTACTACACCATTGCATATCAAGTAAGTATTTAAGTCTGGCTTTCGTTTTTTGTTACTCTCAATTGTTTTTTATTTTCACATTAAGGACATCATTTTCTGTTTTCTTTTATTTCATCCAGGGTCATTGGTAACTCTTGTACTATGTTGCATAAAATGTCTTATTTCCATTTCACTTTTTAGTGCTTTGATGACCATGTTCTCCAATTGTTTTGCATTTTTAGGTATTAATCTAGATAATCCATCTACATGTCCTAATTTTTTAGATGGTTGGTACTAAATCGTAAAATCATAGTTTAACAGGATGATACCCCAGTGTTATAGTCTATTAGCTGTATGTGTAGGTATATATATATATGCATGTCCTAATTTTTTAGATGGTTGGTATTCCATCATAAAATCATAGTTTAACAAGACGGTACCCAGGTACCAATTAGCTTTATGAATAGGTGTGTGGAATGAGATGACTTACCTCCCACAAAGCGAATTTGCTTGGCATGTCAGATCTTGTTGAAAGATCTTGACCGCCATTAAAAGTGAATTGGATTATTCTGAAATTCTTATCTCGTGTGCAGACGTACAATGAAAAAGCCTAAGAATTCAAACCAGCTTGAATTTATAAAATAGGAAGTCTCATGTGAACGAGAATTAAGTGTCATATGCAAATATTAGTTCCCCCTGACGCAGGCATAAATAGCAAGTCTGTGAGGGGGATTCGTTGTCGTGACATTGCACAGACACACGAACAAGAACAAGTAACGGTAGAGGTCAGTCACTTGAAAGCAAGCACCTTAATCCAGTTCAGTTATCGCAAACGACTGGGGAACTAAATTAACCACAGTAGGTATACCTTTCTTTGAACCATATATTTTTGATAAAGATCTGTGTTCTGTTTGCAACATGGAATTTCATCTATGAATAAATTTATGAAATTTCTTCACTGCAAATATAATTGCTGGAGTTTTTTTTTCTGTCTGGCTGTAATTTTTTCTCTTCTCGTAGAAGCGATCATGAAGCATGAGTGAAGACTTTCATTTTACTGCAATCGTATTTGTGTAAAATCACTGCTCCAATACTCACTAGCATCTGATGCCACTACAATTTCTGCTTTTGGGTTGTAGTGTGCTAATGATAAATCAGATGCAAATCTTTTTATTTTGTCAGATGACTTTTGGCATTTTTCATTCCAACTGCACTTTGCTCCTTTCTTAAGTAGATCATTAAGAGAAGCCCTTAACTTAAACATATTATGAACATAACTTTGATAGTAATTAGCCAGTACTAAAAAGGCTTGTAACATAGTCACATTTGTTTGAGGAGGCAGATTTTTAATTACACTTGCCCTCATTAGATCTGGTTGTGTACCATTTTTATCAATAATTTGACTGAGGTATTTAATTTTCTGCAAAAACAATTCACCTTTTTCTTCACTAAGCACGAATCCGTATTCTCTTAGTTTTCCCAAAATTGTCTTCACATGCCCAACATGTTGTTCTTTCAATACACTTTTGATCAAAATGCCATCCAGAAATGTCACAGCGAAGTTGCAATCTGCAAGCATGGTATCCATGGCTTGTTGAAAAATAGCTGGTGCCACCTTTATACCAAAAAGAAGTCTGTTAAACTTACATAATCCTGTGTGTATTTATGGTTGTTAATTCAGAATACTCATTTTCAATCTGAATTTGTAAATATGCTTCAGAGAGATCTAGCTTTGAAAATATTCTTCTGCTGTTCAACTTCGAAAAATTTCTTCTGACATTGGTAATAGGTAGTTTGTGTTTCTAAACAACTGTTTAATCCAGTTGAGAAATCCGTGCAAACATGATATCTATTATTTCTTTTCTTTATATACATGGCTGGAGCAGCCCATTTTGAAGGCTTCATTTTTTTCTATTTTACCTATTTTTCCGAGTCTGTCGAAATTTTCATTAATTTGTTCTAATGTTGTGAATGGTACACTCCATTTTCGGTTTAAATACTGGCATCAAACTTTTCTTTTTACTTGAAAACATGCCTTGAATTTTGAACACTAATTAAGTTCATTTCACAGAACATCTAGAAAACATTTTTTTTAATTTTTCCTTAAGATTTTCAATCTGACTTTTTAAATTGGTCGCTTGTTCACTTACATTTTTATAATAAACATTAATGTTCAAATACTCCCATCCAGTCTGTTCTGAATAAATTTGTAGCATTTTTTAATACATAAGTTTTGTTCTTACATGCTTATTACAAAAAAGACATTGCAAATTATTTCTCAAAATAAAAAGTAAAAAAATAATTTCTAAAATTGCAAATTTGGAAGTCCTTTTTAATAAAGGCTTTCCAATTTGTTTCCATGTGGTTTCACTGTTTATTGAAATATCACTACCAGTGTCCAGCAGCATTTTCACATGCACATTATTTATTTTCCCATTTACAAATTTTCTTTGGTTTCCTGTGACCATTTTATCCATTGAAATGTTGTGTACTAACTTCTTCCTGTGAGAATTTTTTCTTAGTTTGATTTTGCAGTGTTACTTTATATGTCCTTATTTACCACACTTATAACATTCTGCATTTTTAAATGGACAGTCTTTTCCAAGATGAAATTTGCCACATCTGAAACAATTCTACATTTTTTAACATTTGCCCTCTGCTTGTACCAATGCACATTGTTTTTTTTCTGAATTTTTTCAGCATCATGTTTCCAATTGACAAATCATCCACTATTTCTTGCATTGTAATATTATTGTTTTTTTTCAATTTTTCTTAAAATTTTCAGTCATATTTCAGCATCTTTCTTAGCTGTTAAACCATGCATGAAAATGTAAACATTTAAATATATCTGAAGTTATTTCATTTATTTACCTTTCACTTTCTCTATTGATGATACCAGCATACATGACATCTTCTCCGTTCTCTTTTTTGGTTAGATTTACACAGATGCAACAAGCATTAAACAGAGAGCTCTTGTCAGTAAAGATTTTCATCAGGATGTGCACAGTGTCTTCAAACCCAATTTCACCTGGTTTTCTTGGTAAAAATAATTGCAGTATTTTTCATACAATTTTGATGCTATTTTTTTCAACAACAAGTTCATTTTGGCCTCACCTGACCCAGTTGCGATATCTATGAAAATATGCACAAAAAAAAAAGTCAGGATTGTATATAAATTCTGATATGGTGTTTTGGACAGCATCTTTTCTTTAAAGCCAACATGGTTGAAATTCTTGTAACTCCAGATACAAGTTGTATGAGTTCCTGAATCTTCATTACTGCTATAAATTCTAAGAGTTCTGAATCCTCAACACAACGGTTATAAATCCTGAGTTTTGAATCCCTCACCACCACTAATTATAACATCACTATTCATGACTATTTTTATAGCACACTCTTACTTATACGAGGGTCATTCAATAAATAAGGTGAATTTTTCGGTATAAGGACTTCTAATACAGATAGGAGCTTACTTTTTTTTCATTTTTCAATGTAGTCTCCCAGCACTGTCACACACTTTTCCCATCTGTGCACAAGCTTCCTTATTCCTTCAGTGTAAAAATCTTTGGACTGATGTCTCAGCCAGTCGCTCACAACACTTTTGACTTCATCATCACTTTTAAACTTCGTGCCTCTCGTGAACGCTTTCAAGGGACCAAACAGGTGAAAGTCTGAAGGGGCAAGGTCTGGGCTGTAAGTGGGATGAGGGAGCAGTTCCTAGCACAGCTCGTTGATGGTCTGCACTGTTTGGGCTGCTGTGTGAGGCCTTGCGCTGTCATGATGCAAGATGACTCCTTCTGACTGATGACCCCTGCGTTTGTTCTTTATGTCTTTCAAAGTCCTTGCAATGTCATCCACTGTCACCCTTCTGTCAGACTGAATGAGGTCATTGACTGATTCGATCACCTCAGGAGACCTCACTTCTGTAGGCCTCCCAGGCCTGTCTTCATCTTCAACACTGCTCCGTCCTTCTTTAAACAATTTAGCCCACTTCTAGACATTTTTTTTGCTGAAACATGTGGCACCATACACAGTTGAGATTCTCCTATGAATTTCAACTGGTTTGTACCCTTCAGCAACCAAAAACTTGATAACTGACCGCTGTTCAATCCTGGAGCATGCTTCTTGGTCAGCCATCTTTGTTAATCGCCAAACACTCAAAGTTTTTTTTAATCTACAAAAGAAATTAAATCCATGTGAAAAAGAAGTAACACAAAAAAAAATGAGTAAGCTTCTATCTGTATTAGAAGTCCTTATACTGAAAAATTCACCTTATTTATTGAATGACCCTCGTATAACATACTTTGTATAAGGAGTCTCTATATGTAATGTTTTCACTACTTGTTGTGATGCCTGTATTAGTTAGTCTGAAAACTGACTTGAAATAGCTACCAGTCTTACCTCTGACCTGGAAGTCTTATAGTCAATGACTAGTTCATATAGTCACTGGAGGTGTACTATTCACTACACAACAGGTTGGAAAGAAAGTTCTGTTCTCTGTTTTGATAGTTTTAAAAATTCTTTTTTATTATGTAATGACTTTAACTGCACACACACAATACAGCAATATTTTAAGTATGAAGTCAATTTGTAGCATACACATTACATGGAAAGAAAAATTGCTCAAGATCCATTGTTACAACTCTTGTTATGTAATGACCCTAACCCTCTACTGAAGGTGAGGTAAAGTGTAGAGGGACAATACCCTGGGGTATATGTGCATAATATCAATTTTCTAACCTGGGTCATACAAGATATTTTGTGCAGATAACTTTGTGTTTTCATCTTTTCTCTCATTTTTTTTCATATCCTTCAGGGATATTTGATGTCAAGGTGAATAATTTTTTAATTGATTTAACCTATAAAAATTAAGAACAGATGAGACTTGAAACACTGCATTCTTTGCTATAAGGGCTGATTATGAAGGAGTGATGGTAGAGCTGTGAAATTTTGCATGCATTAATTTCAGCCCTTCCCATTAATAAATGTATGGTTTCTTTCCAGGTAAACTGATATCTGACTGTTCAAAGAAGATTGTTTATCCTCTTGGTGAAAAGTCATCAACAGTGATGTGACACCTTCATCACTGTGATACTGGTTCTCAGCTAAATGTTTTTTCATGTTGGAGAAAAGATGATCAAATCAGGCAAATAGAGAAAGTGACCAACCAGTTCAAAGCCAGAGTCATGTACAGTAGTCAATGAAACCAAGAACTTGCATGCTGGAGCATTGTTCTGATGAAACAAAACTACTTTTGCCAGTTTTCCTGGTCATTTGATCTTGATAGCTTTTCATAACTGCTTCAACAAGTTGGCATAGTACTCTCCATTGATGGTGTGGCCTTTTTGAAGATAGTTAATAAAGCCAATGCCTTTTGATTCCCCAAAAAACTGAGGCCATCACCTTCCTTGCAGATGAAAAAAAACTTAGCCTTCTTTGGAGCAGGTGAGGTGGGGTGTTTCCATTGCATGGATTGTGTCTGTATCTGGCTCAAAGTGATAAATCCATCACTCATACTGGGTTAAGAAATGTTGAAGGAAACCAGCTGGATCTCTCAGATTTCCCTGTGATGTGATCAGCCCTACGCGCATTTGTTAAGGTGTCAGAAGACATGGCATTCATTGAGCAGAAACCTTCATCATGCCAAGTTCATTGTGTAGAATATACTCAATACTCACAGCATGTGCTAATAGCATTGGCTATTTGATCTATAGTCAATCCATCAGTAAAGTGTGAACATGATCCATGATTATTTTGGTGCTGGCAGTCACATGATGTCCAGACCACATGTCATTTTCAAGACTACCTTTCCCTCCAAAATTCAGCTGCCCACTTTTGCACTGTCAATAATGCTGGAGTATGTCAGCATGAATATCCTTAGTGGCTAACCACTTTTTTGCAGATACTTGATAGCACCACAATGCCATATTTTGTCCATTTTCAAGAGACGTCTCTACTTGTTACTTTTGATGTCTTCTTTCAACAGTCAGATATCAGTTTAATTGGAAAGACAAAATGCAGTTACTAATAAGAAGAGTTGAAATTAATGCTTGCAAGATTTCACAGCTCTATCATCACTCCTTCATAATCAGTTTATGAACTTTTCAGCCCATCCTTTTAATTCACAAAGGTTTCTATACTTCAGGAATTAGTGATGAATATTTGAACAGTCAATTGAAATCGAGATGTAAGTGTCAGAACATATCAGTTGTGGTTTTCTCAGTTACTCTCAAATATTTCCCTCCTTTGGGATGACTAACTTCAACTAAAAGTCAACCTCTCTTTGTCATCACTAAAGGAAATCCTAAGCTGGTGAAACAAGAAATGACAACAGTTCCATACAAAAATCCTAATAATCATCTACGGCAACTCTTTTGCTTTCCATCAGCAGCATGCCTAATATTAACCTCCATTCTTGGTTCGGTTTTCTCCTAACAATTGGAAACAATAATATTTAATCAATTGCTAAGTCTGCGACCAGGAAAGTTGATTTATTATGTCATGTTTTCTATCTTGAATGTCATATTTATTTAGTTTTAATACAGGCCAAAAGAGGGGATAGGGGAAGGTTGAACTTCAATCTGTATTATCTTAAACCTCACCATAATTACTGATAAAAACATACCAGTTTTCCTTACACTAAAACAATACATTCTTACCATTCTTACTACAGCCACCATAATACCTCAAAATCTCTATGTTCTCCTAACTAGTTCTCCTATGTACAAATTTTCAGAGGGGGAGAATAAAATAACATTTAAAAATGAAACCCCAATGAATATTTACAATGAATACAATTTATATACAAGAAAATGAACAAAAAGTGTTTGTAATAAAAACCCACAATCCAAAATTGTAGCAGAAAATCAGTTAACTTGACTAAATTAATGTGGGACTAGGTAATTACTAACAATCATTCCACCAATCAGAGTCATCATAAAAAATGGGCCTGATGAGAACTTGTCTGGGGGCACCATGAGCTTAGGGGTCCCTTGCTAATCTATGTTAAGTTACTTGTGTTTTAGAAACCTCTTTTTCAGAAATACTACAAATAGAAATTACTACAAGCCACACATATTGTGATTGATCAAAATATATGTCATAATAGAAAGATTTGTTTCATTTGAGTTGGTTCTCAAATAAAAAAAAAAATAGGAGAATGTTCCCTTTTGACCTAGAAGACACCAAAAATGGCAAGGACTTTCTTCAAATAGGCTGCTCACATATATAAATGGAGGGGTTGGTTTGTCTCACCAGTTCAGTTCCCTTGCAGACAATTTGGATATCACAGGAAAAAAATCAAAGAACTGACTGACTCCAGACAATCAGTCTTCACAGTCCTAGCACAGACTCACCAGTAAAACTTTAATTTCTATTTTTTAATATTTGGGACCAAGACTACTGTTGACGACAATATTATATTTTATTTTTTCTCTGGTTTGATTTAATTCCTAGATTGAATCAAGATTGTTTTGAACATTTAATTGCAATATTTTTACTTTTGTAAATAAATTTTATTGTTATAAAACTCTAGATTTGATAGTATTTCTTTATTTTCCTTTTCTTTCACCTTCTCTCTCTTTTTTTCTTTTTGTCACAATTGTGACGAAATGGGGTCTGGTCCTAAGCTTTGATGTTCATTTTAAAACAAAAACAGCAACTCAGCTGCTTTAACTAAAACAAATAATTTTCTCATTCGATGCTCATTTAACATAACAGCAGAGGAAGTAATTCATATTTCTCTTCAGATATCTTTTTGATAAAACTGACTTTGTGTTTGTTTAAAAATGTTTTCTGTTGAAAAATTTCTTTCTTCGCCCAATTTGGACGAAGAATTTCACTTATTAATAAATCAGTGTTATTGCAAATAGATACATATTTTGATTTAAACATTAATGTTAATATGAAAAAAATTTAAGTAACATTAGACCTACTGTAGTAATATTAATAGCAACAACATGATTATTGGATACATTATATATATATATATATATATATATATATATAAAAGTGGACATGGAAGTCAGCACTTAGAGGCGACAGTCTGTTTCATGCTAGTGCAATCGTCAGACTTTTATATTTACACACGCTCTATCTCTGATATTGAGCACTTTATCCCATAAATATAGCACACTTTAAGACTATATTTCTGTGTATATATATATATATATATATATATATATATATATATATATATGTATGTATGTATGTATGTATGTATATATACATACACACACTGAATATGAACTGAAGTATAGGTTTATGCATTGATTATTAGTGATTGAACCTGAGATTCACCCACAACATTGAACACTTGTACGGTAAGTATGCAGTAGTTATTTAAGATTATTAACTTAGGATGCGTTAATAATTACCAGGTACCGATAGGATGTGAATATATGAATGTATGAATTTTTTAATTGTCTAAGTTGAGAAAAGTGTTGAATATAGTCTTGTAGACCTATACTTAGTTGAGGCTAGATCAGTGTCAGGCCTCCTAGGTATGCCACTAAGCTAAATCTAGGTTTTGTGCGGTGGTTTTTGTGAAAACAGCACACAGTCGAGAGTTTGTATTAATAAATACTATTCATAAAATTAAAGAAACAACATGTTCATTATGGGAGGAGAATATTTAAATATTTAGGTTTTGTTGTGAGCAAACTTATATAATACAAGCCTACCCCCTCTTGCGGAACTAAATACTAAATGTTTTAGATATATATTTCAAGGGGAATAACCCTTTCAGCAGAAATGAAATGTAATGTCTTGAGTGGAACAGAGAATAAGAGAACTGCAGAGGAGGAGGAGGAGGAGAAAATAAGAAAACTTCCTAAATTAACATTGTGGCTCAACAAAGGTGCAATGACAATCATTCATACAATTCCTTCGGATATAGCATCCATATCTACATCCACATCCATTCCTGCTACCAATCATCAATTTTCAACTGACATACCATCGGTGCCAGTTGCCGATGACATCTTACAAAAGGAAATATCCAAATCTGTAACAGTAAAGGAGTTTGCAATCCAAGAGACAGATCCAGGGCTATGGAACTTTAATGATACTAACACAATAGATTACTGGATTCATAGTCGACCCTCATTATTCAGAATCATGATAGAAACCTTTCAACCTAATACAGAGTATATAAAACAGCTGGAGTAGGGATTATGAAGGCAAGGCATTTATCAAACAATGTGTTCAAATGTAAACTGCGAAATGGCTACTCTATTCATAAATCAAAGGTCGTTTGTACTGATTTTTATATCCCCTCCAAGAAAGATTTTCCCTTTGCAACACTGGAGTTCAATAACTGTAAACAGACCAATATTATTATAGAACATAAAAATGGAGAACATTATCAAAAGTGCATGACAGCATATTTTATAAAGAAGCAAAGTGTAGATTCTTTATTACTTGAGTAACATTGCTCAGAGCAGGAATATTGGCATAAAATGTTGACGTGCGATTTCTGTAATTTTATTTCTTGCCTCCAGAGGTTTGCCATTTCATGGGGAAAATCAGATTATTGAGTCAGCAAAAAATGGCAGCTATTTCAGTATACTAAAACTGTTGACTGAATTTGACCCTTTCTTGGGAGAACATCTTCAAATGTATGGAAATCATGAAAAAGGGAATCTGTCACATATTTGTGAGGAAATTATTGAATTAATGGGACAACAGATTCTTTGTACTACTGAAGAAGTAAAAAGAGTCAAAGTATTATTCAATAAATACTGACTTGATTCCAGACATCTCACACACAGATCAACAGGCATTTACTGCCCAATACACTAAAAGGCTGTGAGCCTGTGGAATATTTTTGATGCTTATCCCAATCTTTTCTCATGGAGCAAAAGATCTAACAATGTTGTGGATTTTCTTAATGAGGACAAAATTCCACTATCAAACTGCCATTGTCAGTTATATGATAATGCCTCAAATATATCTGGACAATATATTACATGCTTAGATTCATTAACTGAGTAATTTTGCCATCTGTACCCCGTGCTAGGCACAGCTTGAGTTTGGTGGGTGTAAAAGCAGCAGAGTGTTGTCTACAGACTGTAAAATTCTTTGACTTTGTTCAGCATCTATATTTATTTTTTACTGGTTCAACTCATCAATGGAATGTATTGACATCATCCATAGAAAAAGATTTTGTGGTCAAGCATCTATCTGAAACACAATGGTCATCACATTTTCATGCTGTTCATGCTTTGCATGGGGTGGGGGCGAAAAAATAAATCATGCACTGGATTCTCTATCAGCTGACAATAAACTGCAAGTGAATATACGGCGAGCGGCAGAAGGATTGAGCAAAACAATGGGAAACCTGGAAACACACTTTCTCACTTGAAATAACCTGCTTGAAAGAATGAATAAAACAAGCAAAGCCCTACAATCAAAGGATGTGAAGATCTTTGTTAGCATGAATCTTCTTGAGTCTATGAAAACCTATCTTCAGGAAACTAGAGAAAAACTTAGTGAATATGAATTCAAAGCCAGGAGTATGTGTCCAGATACAGATTAAAGTGATAGGAAAAATGGGAAGATTTATAAATATGCAAGATAGATTCTGGAGAGAAAAATTGTCTTGCCTGACATAGTGAACAGACTTTCTTAGCCACTGACCTAGCAATGAATTCAATATAGTCTTTCCATTTCATATATTTCATATCAGCAGAGAACATGAGCCTGAGAAGACGCAATAAGTCACTTTCCTGGAGGATAGCATCAGCCATGTTAACGGAAGGCAGCAAGGGGTATCTCAGATGATTAATGGAGAGAATTTTATGAGTGTTAAAATTAACAAGCCAGCTTTTGACCCAGTTAATTATGGACTTGAGATCATTTTGTACATCAGCTGCCATTTTGATCTTGTCAGACTGATAAGCCTTACTATTGAAGCAGAAGTAAATTGTTGTGTCATCAGCATAGATACCAAGTTGAGAGCTGTTATCAGGAAGGTCATTATTGAAAATTAAAATAGCATAGGACCAAGGATGGAACCCTGGAGGACATCTGCATTAGTATGAAAGGATCGAGACAAGTGGTTGTTCAGGATAACTCTCTTGATTTGACGAGAAAGACTGGATCAGTTCAAAAAAGTGCCTGGAGGAACCATTACATTTCAGTTTGTGGAGAAGATCTGAATGCCAGACCATGTCAAAGGCTTTGGAGATGTCCACTGCCACAGCCTATGCTTCACTGTTTTCATCTAGACCATGATAGACTTTCCGTAATTATTGTTAATACAGCAGGACTTGATCATGAGAAATGAAAGCCATATTGCTTGTCTGAGAAAAGACCATGTGATGAGAGATAATGAATTAAGTTGGCATTGATTAAAACCTCTAGAAGTTTCCCAAAATGAGGCAGAAGGCTAATAGGTTGATAGTTGGATGGTTCACCAGAGTTCATAAAAACTGGAACACAATAACTTCTAGTAAGCAGAAAAGCAGGAGGCAGCAAGGCATTTATTATGCAGTTTAGAGAGTACAAGACCCAATTCAAGAGCAGACTTCTTGATGCCTATAATAGGGATTCCATTGGGTCCACATACTTCGTGAGGGATCAAGGTTAGACATGATAGCAGAAATCATGGAAGGGGTTATATGCATATCACTCAACAGAGAATCAGTTCTCAGTGGGAAATTAGGCAGGGATACTCCAGATGAATCAAGAGTAGAGTTTGGGGAGAATTTACAGGCAAAGCATTCATCTTTATGAGCAGAGGATAATAACATCTTCTATTGATTGAAGAGGAGATGAACAGAGACCTTACACTTATTCAATGCCCTTTTACAGAGCCGCCAGTAATTGCATGAGCCAAAGCTATGCAGTGCCTCATTCTCTCAGCAAACAAGGACTGTTTTACATTTATTCCAAGTATCAACAAATAGGTACCTGTTGTGACAAGAGCTGACATTGTGGTATAGCCGGAAATAGTGGTTCCTGTGTGCTATAATGGCTGATCATGCTGCTGTGAACCATGGAGAAGATTGCAGTTTTACCAATTATTTCCAAAAAGGAATGAAAGCATCCATGTCGGCTTTAACCCAAGAAGAAACCTCAGTGGCACAATTTTCAATTGAAAGAGGTCTTGCAGATAGGGATTCCTGTTTAATAGAGGATTGGAAGAAAATATCAATAGCTACCACAAAGTGGTCAGAATTACCAAGATGTCAGTGTTGTGAAGCTTGGCAAGAGCAAGGAGTGGAAGTTAGAAATAAATCAAGTAAAGAAGCATGTTGCTTGGTTTTGCTAGGGAAATGAGTAGGGTAGTCCATGATTTGAGCAAGGGATTGGGCAATGGAAAAATTTAATGTCTTAACACTGGAAACATCAATTCTTCTACAATGTTTAAGCAATGTTTTGTGATGAGCATTAAAGTCACCAAAGACAAAGATGTTTGCAGATAGTTGGAGGGAAAGTGCATTTTCTATACTGTCAGCAATTATGTCTATTATACAGCAGTCCTGAGAAGAGGGGGTGTGATAAAAGTAAAAGAGAAAACTAGCAGAGTTTCTACAATCTTCCTCTTTTAGGCTCCAATCTTCTTCAGCAATAGGAATAATTAATGCATAGAATCATCTTAAGTTGATAACATTTAGATATATCTTTTCTATTTTATATCTTCTTTCATTTTATCAAATGTTGACGTTTGATGTTCCAGGCACGAATGATCCCAGGAATAAAACTGGTTATATATAATGCTTTAATTTGGTTAAACTTTTATCAAGAAGTTCTACTGACATTTGCTTTTAGTGTTACTATCATTTGAATTTAAAACTAGTGGTGGATGTATAAGTGGGTTAAGTATTTAGTTGAATCAATGTAGTGTTGAATCAAGTAATGTAAACCTGTAATTCTAAGAAACAGAAAAATGATAGCATCCTTGTTCACACAATGTTTCTTTTGGTAGTTAGCATTCAGTATTTTACTTGATGTGAGCAAAGGGAAATTGGAGTCCTTTTTAATTTGGTCTTTTTTAAATGCTTGAAGCACATATGTTGGAAATTAAAATAAACATTTTGTTATATTTTCCTGTATACACTTATTTTGTAGATATACTGTGTTTTATTTTAAAATTAACAAATAATGTATACAAGTATCCAGTGGCATAGCTAAGGGGGGGGGGAGGCGAGGAGTACGGACAAAATATTTCAACCAGGCTAAGGTGCCAAAAATAGTCTGAAAACAGTGGTGGAGACACAGGGTTTCGCAGGCGGGCATATGACCTCCCCCCAAAGAAATAATTTAGTTTTGTACCCCTGTCAGAAATTTTCTAATGAATTGTCGGGAAATTTGTGAGTAGGAAAAATAGCAATGTTTGTGCTGTCCATTGAAAACGAGCTTACAAGACAAACAGATTTTGACGATGTCATTGACCAGTTTGCCATAATGAAAACAAGAAAACATTCATTCTAAGACCATAGTATCGAACGTCATTCTTTTGTGCATTGCCGTGTTTTGTATTTAGTTGTTCTGAAAGTGAACAGTTGCATTTTAAAAATCTTTTGATTTGAATTGATTATTTTGTGGTATTGGATTTTGTCTTGGATCATACATGTCAACAGTAACGTACCGGTCAGTAGAGTAAAGTAGAGGTAGAGCATGTATGAAAATTTAGCTACAGCTAACATTTCAGTATAGGGTGAATCGGAGTCATTGGGGTAACATTTGAGTGGACCGCCCTGGGTGACGTCTTTCTCTAGCTACACCATTGCAAGTATCGAAATTTTAGCAAATGTGTTTTGCTAGTTTAATGATTTCTTTTTTTATTAAAGATGTTTTATCACCTGATTTTGTGTTGATTTTTTTGTATACTAGTGGGAAAAGGAAAAAAAAGGTAACTGATCTGTTTATTTTGCTCATATAGGGTTTTCTTGAGTATATTGCAAACTGACTTACTTGAGTTTGGACATGCCTTGGAGATGCTCATAAAAGTGAGATTTTGCACCTGTCGATAAGTTTTTTAGTGTTAGCCAACAGTCCATGATCAGGGCCTTTAGATAGAAGGGAGAGTGATGTCATCTTTTCCCTTTATTCTTCAGCTCAAGAAGGGTCCAACACCAGCAGGAGTGATCATTTCCATGATAACAAAAAACACCTGAATGGAGTGAAAGCTCTCTCCATAAAGAATGCTATTTTGTGAGTCAAATGTTACTTTTTAAATATCTAGCAGAGTAAGCAGAGATTTTAAAGGGTTAATTTAAATTTAAAACCTGTTCTTAAGACCCTTAGTGGTTATATGAAACGTTTTCTAAAAAACAAGTACAACAGCTAACATGAAAATAGCTGAATTATCCTTTTTGTTCTGCTTGTAAGTACAAAAATCACTTTATTATATGTTTCACGTTAAATGGCTGAGAAAAATCTCATAACACTTAAACCCATTATTAGTTCAATTCATATTATTCTTTCATTTCTACATATAACTTTTGTTTATACTGTAAATAAAGATTCTTTTTCTTATTTCTATAAACAGTGTGTATGTCTGTTAATCTTTAACTCAGATTTGTTCTCACTTGTTCCCGAACAAGAGAAATTTCACAATAATACTCTACAAAGTTGCTCCTCACCCCATTTTGGTTGTTTCTCGTATTATCATCTCATAAACATTTGAGATTTCAGGCATCAACTTACAATTTACTTTTCTGATACATAATTGGAATCTTCCAACTACATGGTCGAATGAGTATAATTGTTCCTCCTTCACTAATTCAGTGATTTTACTTGTTAGACCAATTTCTTTTATAACACTATCCATTTTGATTTGGCATTTGCATGTTGCACCAACACTAGCTCAAAGGCAATCGTGTCCAAGTACTAAAAACTTTTAAAACCATCTTTTAGGTCCACTTTTCCTTAGCAGAGAGCAAAGTAGGAATAATTGATACACCGAATAATCTTACTCTGATAGCGTTTAGATATATTTCTGTTTCATATCATCTTTCTTATCAAATGTCTGCTTACAGCTGCTGATTTTCCAGAGACTACTGATCCCAATAATGTAAACGTGTTTACTTTTTCAACAGCTTCTCCATCTATATTTATTTTATCATGACTTAGGGAAATTACTTTGCATTTATTTTGCAGGTTTCTATAGATACCTGGAACACCTCAAATATTGAAACTACCAGTGTTGTATCACCAGCACACACACAAGGCATTTCGTTCCTTGAGGGACTTTAGTAAGGAATGAAATGTGCTGGCATGACCAAAACAATCAATTAAATAACCAAAAAAACAATCTAACCACACACAAAATTCATCTGGCAAGAAGTACCAGGCCCAAAACATGAAAAACAGAGCAACACATACCTTCAAACAAACTTCTGTCAAGAAAAATAACTGAAATTTATTTGATAACAACCAAGATGGGTTTCCCCACACAGTGGTGCTGCAGAACACACCCAGGCTCCAGTCACAGTTTTATAGTGTCAACAATGACAAAACAGCCTTGAATACATCACTGGATAATGTTTTGTCCTGTCAAGATAACAGTTGCTTAAATATATGTACCATGGTTTGATTGATTGATTTTTTATGGCTTATCAATCCACTACAGGTTATTTAAAGCCAGACATATTTTTAGATTATAAGAATTTGTTTTTGTTTTGGGATAATAATGGTTTAGTGATACAAGTTTTACTAATTAACCCATAGATGGTAGGAATTCATACCTTTGCCAAGAGTATTTGCACATAAGTGAATATAACAAACACAACTTGAATTGGAATTTAGAAAATTGTCTTTATTATCATGAAAAAGGTGTTCTTCGTCTTGGTAAATTAAAATTAAATGGAACTCATACATACAATCCTTCACTAAAAGATAATGTAAAAATTTTCGGTTCCCCATACTACTTCAATAATTGACTAACTCCATTTGCTGTCCCTACAAGAGCCAGACCAGGAGTGCTGTTGCCATACATGGGCAGGAGCTGCCCAGTCTTCACTTTCCAGTCATAATAAAGTCCCAAGTCACCTTTGCATCCTTGTTGGTAACAAATTATTTCGCAACCTATCTTTACTGATATGACCTGCTATGTCAAACATATTGCAGCAAACCACCTTCATTCCCTTCGTATTCCATTGGCAAGATGCAAGCTCTACTTGAGCAGCTTCTCAAAAACTACTGCTATCTCTACTTCTGTGGAAAGTGCTCAGACAAACTACATTGCTTGGTTCTGCCAGGTGTAACCCTTTGCAATTAGGACTTGCCATGCCCCACTTACATTGTAGCAAACTGCCCACATTCCTCCTATATTCTATTGGTAAGAAGTAATCCCCCAAGAGGATGCTTTCCTTGATCACTACAATCTTAACCTGTTCAAGTCTTGGGTTAACCATTATTTTCCCCCTCATATCCCCATAAACTGTAACCCTCTACCTTGAGTGGCTTTTGAGCCTTGTACAGGGCAAACAACATTGTAAAAAAAAAAAGGAAAATGTCACAATAGTACTTAGTGATAGATTCTACCATACTATGAGACAATCAAAACCTAACATTTTCACTTTAGTTGAACACTTATTTCCTTTGGCTTTGTCAATGTCAGGGATACAGATATCAAATTTCATTGAAATAATAACGTTAACCATCTGAAATCTTGTTTGAAGTGAGACGGTAGGCACAAATTGATTTTTTTTCTCTCATAGGAAGAAGGAAATGGAGCCGTTTACAGTGGGTGTGGTATATTTTCTTCTGGAACAGTAGTGATTATCATACACGTGCACTCAACAGAGGGGGATAAAATGAGCCCTAAGAGTCACATTAGCTTGGGAAGATGATTAGTAGCTCAAGTCACTGGGAATCAGTGTAGAGAGAAGCAGGGATAGAGAGTTGGAATCTGTCATCATTGACTCTTAAGTAAAGGGAACATCAAGACATGCCTTAAAGAAATCTGTCAGTACATACATGCTATCATAAAATATTCAAGTAGCAGCAAAGTCTCTCCCGTGAACAGTGCTAACTTGCATATTTGTTGGAATGGTGAATAAAGTTTGAAAGAAATTAGCAAAATATTGCTATGTTTTCCTTGTTTTGCAATGAAGTTAAGAAATCATTGATTTATTGTCTATCTGAAATAAGTGTCAACTCAGCTCTTTTACTTAAATTTTTTTTTTATTCGTGATATAAAAATTAAGATATGATAGTTTTTCGCCATTTTTCATGTTCTTTCATGAAGTGCCAAATTCATTAAAACATAATTCTGCAGATTTTAAATTCTGATAGAAGAACTTCCTCATTGATAATGTCTGTCCATAATGTGTAAGAGACCCCCCAAGATTAAGGTAACAAATATTCTGCTGAGCTGAGTCTTCTATAAGAATTTAGAACAAAATTTTTAGAGACCCCTTCCTGCCTTCCATCAGCCTGACTGATGCTAATCTCCAGAAATGTGATTCCTTGTGCCTTCTTGGGCACAACATTCTCTACTGACATGAAGTGGAAAGATTATATTGAATTAATTGCTAGGTCTTCTGCTTAGAAAGTTGGTCCACTTTGTTGTGCTAGACAATTTTTATTTCCAGAATGCAGAATCTATATTACATATTTATATGTCTGTCATTTGACCATGCTTAGAATATTGCTGCCACATCTGGTCTGGTACTCCTGCTATATATTTAGAGATTCTTGATAAAATCTGAAGAAGAATCTGCAATGATATTGGTCCTGACCTGGTGTCTCAGCTTCATTCAGCTTCACATTGCCATAATATAGTTTCCCTGTGCCTTTCTATAAATATTTTCATGAACATTTTTTTGATGAGCTTTCCTCTTTGGTACTTAGACTTTACCAATTTAAATGCCATATTAGAGATTGGCAGCATAGTCTCATTATTTACAGCTGAAAAGGTTAGATGTAATCATAAATTCTATGCTAATAGCCTCTTCTCTCACACTTCTTGCTTGATGAACTTTCTTTTGGCTTCTTGCTCTGATCTTCAAAAATTTAAATGCAATGTCAGTTGTTATCTTCTGTTTAATTTATTCCTATTCTTTTTTCTTGTTCTTATATTCTTTCACACTCAGTATCCCCTTGTATCTTAGTGGCTTTATTGACTTGTTTGAAATTATTTTTTAAAAATTGCAAGAATGAATAAGAAAATGTTTTATATGCAATAAAGAGCAATGGTAAATAACAAAAAACGTATACAAAAGTATAAAAAGTTTCTTGAGAAATTTTGTGTAGCATAGTTTAAGTTAATAAAAAGAGTTCTCTAAGTATGCATATATGTATATCATCCTCGGATTGAGGTCTTGAGGAACATGAAACCACCTGTTGCTGTTGTTCCAATGTCAACCCTGAGCTGGGGTGGTTGTACCCGTGAGGTTCCCAGCTATAGGTAAATAGTGAACAAGACAAATGAAAGTCACTCATTAACACCTGAACACCACCAATAACTATTGGGAGACAGAGACCCTTTAACCTTTGTTAGGACATCTACATAGAACAGAGGTTCCCAAACACATGGTTATGACCCTATTAAAGTTCAGTTGCGTTTTTCTTAGCATCACAGATGGTCGTGTAAAAATGTGTAATTTATATTTTATTACCATACAGAGAGTTAGAAGTTAATGCTAAGAAGTAAAATTAAGAATAATGCAAAAAGGTTTGTATGCAGGTAGGCTTGACACACTTTTATTACCTTAATTCAGGTCAGATAATTAAATTTTAAATAAGTTAGTTTTCTTTGATCCAATTCTTAACTGTCCGGGGTTATAAAGCACAGACAATTCCAAAAAGTCCAGGGCTTTAAACTCATGAATTTTCTATAATATGTCTAAAGAAATGGAATCACATCACCAAGACTTGTTTCACTCTAATGTCTGTTGGCTATCTCAAGGAAAGATTCTTGCAAGAGTTATTGAACTAAAAATTGAAATTGGAATATTTCTGTGTGAGAAAAAGCATGCACTTTCAGATTGCTTTAGAAATATTGCTTGGATTGCAAAGCTTGCTTATTTAAGTGACATATCCATGCACCTGAATGAACTCAGACATGCAGGGCCGAAATCATACTAATGTAGACATTGGGGAAAAAATTGTCACATTCAAGAAAAATTTGCTTTTTAGAAAGAAAAGTTGGTTAAAGGAATAACTGCAGCTTTTACAGAACTAAATTCTATCTTGGAAGATTCATCAGAAATATCTCTTACTGACATCAAAAACATTTTTTCACATCTGAAAATTCTTCAAGAAGAAATGAACAAGTATTTTCCAGAAAATGTTGTCATCAGGAAGCATAGCTGGATCAGAAATGTCTTCACTGTGAACATCAGTGAAGTTGGTGAAGAAATTCCAGGGTTTCAAGAAGAAATTATTGACCTCCAAGAAAATCAAGTACAGAAAGAACACATTAAAAATCTTACATATTCAGAATTTTTGATTCAGCTCAATGATAAGCCGATTCTGACAAGGGGTGCTGAAAAGGCTCTTCTCTCTTTACCAACAGCATATCTCTGTGAGCAGTTTCTTTCAAGTCTTGTTATGATCAAATCTAGAGAAAGTAACCACTTGGATCCCCAGAATGACTTGCGTTGTGCTCTAGCAGCTAATATTAAATCCAACTTAGAAGATCTATTTTGCAAAATGAAACAATTCCATGGTAGTCACTAAAAGCATTTTTGACTTTGTAACTTTTGACTACCAATTCATGTAATAAAATTTTTTTTCATGAAAATTTGCTTTTTTTCAATTTTTTTTTTAAAAGACATTGTGTATTAGTAATATGAATTTACTCAATAAAAATATACAATTGTAAATAAGTGTAATGAAT
Organism: Acanthosepion esculentum; assembly: GCA_964036315.1. Classification (NCBI taxonomy): domain Eukaryota; kingdom Metazoa; phylum Mollusca; class Cephalopoda; order Sepiida; family Sepiidae; genus Acanthosepion; species Acanthosepion esculentum. The sequence continues at coordinate 131,148,611 of OZ038476.1, forward strand.
CAAAATTAATTATCACATGTGGTACATAGAATGTAGGTATGACAAATTTTTTGGCTGATTTTACGTCTCCATTTCAGATAACAGCAAAAATATGAAAGAAAATCAATATATTTTTTATGTATTATTAAGAGGAAAGGTTGAAAAAAATCTGTAAAAATTATTTGTTTTACACTTTATAAAAACAGCAAATTTTAAATTTTAAACTATCAGTGGAAACCATTTACTCCTAATAGATTTCATTATGGGTGATTCATATGTATTTATCAAAAATCTACCAAAAATAACCCAATTTTAGTAATTTTTCAGGACTTATTTAAAAAAAATATATATATAAAGTGAAAAAAAAATATGAAAAATATATGGATTTATGGGTTTTTAAACGTCCGACACCATACACCCCAAAACTCCCCTACCACAGGCAAAAAAAAAAAAAATGAATTATCAATTTTGAAAATTCAAACTGGAAAAATTTGTTCATGGTATTTTCTTGAAAATCAAAAAGCAGAACAGCTGCCCGTTACTAATTTTCATTTTTACCTTAATTAAGGTTGGGGATCAAAAATTGAGAAAAAAAAAATTCTGATATAAATTTTTGATTTTAAAATATGAAACATTTTATATAAATCCTGAAAAATTACTAAAAATTGGCTTATTTGATTTTTGGTAGATTTTTGAAAAATACTGGTGATTCAACCATAAAGAAATTATTTCTGCTGAAAGTTTAAAATTAAAAATTAAAAATCTGCTATTTTTTGTTTTTATTTTTTTAACTGTAATAAAATTTTTACATGAGATTGTTTTTCCTATCTTTCCTCTTAATAATATATCAAAAATTATACTGAGTTTCATTCAAAGTTTGGCGTTGTATTAAATTTTAATTCATGGTGCAGGGTTAAAAAAAACATCCAAAATAATTTGTCATCTAACATACACTTATTCAGGGTCACAGGACAAGGCAAATTCTATTTTGGGTCACGGTCAAAAAAGTTTGGGGACCACTGACCTAGGAGAAGGAAAACTGATGTAACACCTGTGGCATATTAGTAATTGATGACGTTGATGCTTGATTCTTTTTGAACCATTGCTTGTGTTTTACAGACCAGGATTGATCATGTGAACTATCTTTCTTCACTTTAAAAATTTCATGCACATGCATTGCATGATGTCTTTACGGGATCTTACTGGGTGAGGCGTATGGGTAGCCGTAGGCTTAAAAAGCATAAAAATGTAGGTTTAGAGTTATGTCTGTGCATGGTACTGATGAATCTTTGTCATGGTCGATAACAAGAAGGCAGCCATCATAAACAAGTATACAGTTAGACTACTGATGGCTTCCAAGCCTTTGATAAGCTATCCATCTAAGAAAAGTCAAACTGATATAACAACCACCTTAATACTAATTTGGATATCTCACATATGCTCGTCTTTGAGATTCTTAACTTTGTTGGTATGAGTTTCTGTACTATTGTGCAAAATCACATGGTCCATTGAGTTTTCAGAAAAAGGAAACATTTAGCATTCACTGACTAAACATTTATCATTACTATAGGTTGAACATTATAAAGTATTTGTCTTAAAACAGTATCTTCAGGAAAATATATTGTTCAAATCTACTGTTATCACTCATTTTAGTATTGATGAGACTTTCCTTCCTAACCTTTTATTTAAGGTCATGTGGAAATTCAACATATTGGTTATATTATTTTCCTGTCTAGTGATATGTGCCACCCATTTTTGTTGCTGCCGCTGTTGGAAGTCTTCAAGTGATGTGTCTTTGTTAATTGCTAAAGCTCTATGCAATTTTGTGGTGCCAATCTGTGGAATCTGATGAAGTACTATTTTGTTTAAGACTTAAAAGATTCATTTGCTTGAATCTGTCTTTTGATAAAACAGTTCTGGATAGATGATTGTTTAGACATTTCTGAATGGGTTGGATGGTGGATAGTTCTTTGAATAAACAATTTAATTTCAAGGGTTTTCAACTGTGGTATAGCTAGAGTGTATGTCACCCTTGTGTTTGCTGCCATTCCTCTGACTATGCTGACCATAACAAAATATACTGCACAGCGACTCCTGCATTGCTGACATCTGCTGACATTTATTTATGTTTGATTCTAAAGTGTTAATGGCATTGGTGATGTGTACAGGCCAGACAGGCTGGAAGTACGTAGCTGTTGATCTACAAACTGGCAGCCTTTGGTAGATATCAAATCATTTGCCACTACCTGGAGGCAGAGGTAGTTTTCAGTTGTGCCAGAGGTGACTGAGCATCCCTGTTTAAGAAAAGCACTGCTCACCAGATATATGGATGGTTTTAGAAAAGATGATCTAAACATTATCTCATTGTTTAAGTATGGCCAGTTTAGCATGGCTGGTGGACATTCAATTAAGTACTCAAAAACAAAGCAAAAACTTGAAATTGAACCCAACTCATCTCCTGCTCAAACAACCACACTTGCTGCTAGAGAATTCAGCTACTTTCTTTCTTTCTTTTTATATGCCATGTCCTTTCAGGGCATAGACGATTATGGCTCTCCACCTCCTTCTATCCCTTGCAGCTCTCAACAAGTTCCTTCCCTCTGCTTCTTCTCCCAGATCTGTCATCCAGTTGCTTTAGCCTGCCAGGTATGTCATGCATTGTTTTCCCTTGTCTCTCTTTCCCCCTATACGACCCATGAGTATCAGATTCTCCTTCCTCATTATGTGTCGCAGAAATTTCAGCTGCCTCTTCCTGATGTTAAATATAAGCCTCCTCCTTGTTTGCATCCTCTCTAAGACCTCATCGTTGCTCACACATACATCCATGATTTCCTGAGCATCCTTCTGTAGAACCACATCTCCGTCGCCTTGAGTCTCTTCTTCATCTTTGAGGAAATCATCCAACATTCGCTGCCATAAAGAAGGACAGATATCATGTAACAGCTCAGTATTCTTTTCTTTGTTAGCAAAGAAATCCTCCTGTCTCTGTCGTGATTTTTGGAATGCATTCTTCGCTATCCCAATACATCTATGCATCTCAGTGTCGCACTTACTGTCCTCTGTCAAAATGCTTCCTAGATATTTAAACTTCCATGTGTGCTTGATTCTAGTATTTACTATGCCACTGATATTGCAGATCTGAGGTCTGGCCATTTGATGATGGTGAAATATAAGAGCAGGGTGAGGCCATTCTTTTGGAAAGGCAGAAAAGCAGATGGATTAAGAGTGGTTAGTGTAGGTTTTACTGTACAAATGAATGTTTGCTTGAGTGAGCTATCATGTGGTATAAGAAAGGCTTATGACATTTTGGTAGTCAATATACTATGTAAAAATCCTCATTACATGAGATCTCCTGTGAGAACTCCTACAGTTTGTTCCTAGAATTGATAAGATCATCTTGTTCGGAGATTTTAATATGAGGTTTGGCAGTGACTGGAACACCTAGAGTTGTTTGGGGAAGTACAAAAACGAATAGCAATGCTTCTTGAACTGTACAGTTTTAACTTCACATTGTATTTTAACCTAGGGAAGGTTACTGAATAGAATAATCACATGAAGGTTGGTAATGAACAATAATACTTAGGACAAGAACAACACATATAAAATTTGCCAGCAGTGTGTAGAAGTAGTCAGGTGCTAGAAGTGAATCAAGTGAATTTCGCAATGAACTGCAGACCAACATACAGTACTTACTACTGTATCTATGTGAATGAGGACATACCCATTATCATCCATAGGTATGCTACAACACATTGTGAATACACAATTCCAACACAAAGATGACAATACAGCAAATAAAATTTCTCACTTGTCACATGAAAACACCATGATCATGCTGAACAGCCTTTACAAAACAGGCCAGGCACAAAACAACTCAGTTTGCCACATAGTATATGATGAGAAGAAAGAGGAAGTTTATTCATGTAGTTTATTCATTTAGAAGGAAGAACAAGACCAGTCAGTAGCTGGTGTTTTCTGTCTGTTGCTGGCAATGAGTGAGTAGCAGTTGCCAATGTAGCAGTCAGGCCATTTGATCTGAGTGAATTTTCTACTAGTGATTTTCAAAATGCTTTTTATTTGTTTTCTGATTAATTACCACTCCCTGGCTTAGAGATTTTGAAAACTAATCTGAAACATTTGATTAGTTAATTACATGATGTGCTCTCAACTATGCCAAAAATCAAACTGGTTCTAGTGAAGACAGTTATCTTTTACTTGGAGGTTAATTTGATTTATCTGAGCTATCGACCAATTTGTGGGCTATTTAAACTAAAACATTTTAGACTTAATATTGTATTCATATTTTTTTTAAGTAACAATGATTTTCTTTTCAGATACAAGTCCTACTGTTTAACTCATATGTGGAGGGAAGAGATGGATTCATACCTTTCCCAAGGATATTTGTGCATAATTGAATGTAATTGACCAAACAAATTCAAACTCAGTTCATTTCTCCTTTGGAGCCACTATCCATTTCCACTCACACATTCAGCTTTATTTTGAAAGATCAGATATGAATGTTTAGTCTTTTTATAGCTTACTGGTCACTATGTTAGGTCATTCTCTGAGTCTTACTGATACCATGTAACTCAGTACTACCTGTTGCATGGTCAGGTTATCAATGACTAAACTGGTTCCACCATTAACATTTTCTGGTGAGTAAGAGTGGCTGGACATTTAGCAAGATTAAAAAGTAGACTTGTCAAGAGAGAAATGAACCATCTTACAGGATCAGTGGCCATCTAGCACAATGGCATAGACTGGGCTCCACAGATATGGATACAGCCAGTGTGATGATGACATAGCATTGCTGGATGGAGAGCTTCCTAGATTTAAATCAATGGACAGAGTAGAGGGTTCGTTTGATGGTTTCAATGGTCACATGTCAATGACTAAGACAAGGCTTCAAGAGGGAGACCTATTGACCTGGAAAGTGTACTTGCCCAAAACATTATGCATGAATGAATACCTCTTTGGCTTTTAATCCAGATATATGAAGGGAACTGGCCTGGTGTTCAGCACCCCAATGACCACACCCACTCCTGGGACTGATGACGATAATATTGATGAACTCTCTGGTTGGTAGGTAATTGTTTGTGATATTTCCTGCCATTGAACAATAGCTGTGTAGAGATATCTGTGTGTATAGAACACAAATGAACTCAACAATTTTGAATATCATAGGACCTCACCATCAGCAACTGCCCCAGTCAGTAAAACATTAATTTTCAAAAATTTTATTGAACTACTTTTCAAAATATATTTCAAAGGAATATAATATAAACAAATAATGAAAGTCATAATGTAAGTCTTTAATAATAAATATAGTGTTTTTAAAAATATAATCAATTTAAATGTCCTCAGATTTATCAGTCTGCACCACATTAGATGCTGTTGGGAAAATGATGAAACAAAGTTGTTAAATGATGACTGAAATGTTCTTTTGACATCATTTCACTTGGTTTATTGCATAAGTTATATATACAGAATGCAACAGATAAATTGTCATCTAATTATGCAAAAATGAAAATATCACTGACATCTCATTCTAACAGATATATTTACAAAAATTTACACAAAAATATATTGAAATACTAAAGAGTAAATTTCTTGAATAAAATCACCATTGGTTTCAATCATGGCCTCCAGACAAGTTTGAAAACTCCTGCAACTCTTCTGGATGGTATTCTTGTTTAAGTTGGTGAATGCTGCCATAATCCTTGCCTTCAGTTCATCTTTGGTGTTACAAGTTTTGCTGGTGTCTTGCTCAACTGTGCCACACACATAATCAAGAGGGTTGCAGTTTGGGGAGTTAGATGGCCAGATGTAAGAGGTGATGTGGTCGCAGAAATTATCTGACAGCCATGACTGGGTTCTTTTGCTTGTGTGGCATGGTGCAGAGTCCTGTTTCCATACATAGGGTCATCCAGCAGTCACCCTCTTGACCCAGGGCAGCACTACCTCCTCAAGGGACTTGATGTAGGCCTCCATGTTGAATCTGAGTCTCTCACCAACAAAGTCAGGAGTCCTTTTCTTATCAGAGTGATCAGAGATAGTTTTCCAAGCTGCCATACCTTCATGATCACGCTTAGATTCATCCAACTCTTTCTGAATCCACTGTACTGTCCTCAGATTGACACTCAATTGCTTCCAGCACAAATGCCAACCAGTACAGCCTACAATTTCCAAATTTCTGGCGGAGTAAATTGCATCATGATGCTCCTTGTTTCACAGATGGTGCCCAACTGACCCTACTATACTGGGCAGTCAACAAAATCAAAAACAAACAATGTGCATGCACAAAATTAAAAATATAAAATGGCAACAATTTACCCATCGCACCATATATATGTGCATGTGTGTGTGTGTATATGTATGTATTGATACCTATTGCCTTTTATGTATGTGAATTTTATTTTTTTAAATATCAGTCTTGCTTGGTGACTGAGGCAGGTGTGAATTTTATTCTTAGGTCAATTAACTGATATTTGCTAAAAAGTATCCGAAATGTAAATGTTGATTTTCAAGGTAGACATGCCTGCAAGGAAAAATAACCTTTATAAACTTTATTTAGCTCTCTGCCAGACTAAACTAATTTCAAAAAATTATTTTCTAACTGAAAGCACATTATTATGATTCCATATTGGTTAGAAAAAATACTTCTTTGCCATATTTAGATCAAGCGAGTAGCTTTGACTTTTGTTTTTCTCTACTTCTTTATTTGGACAGATTTATGGAATGAAAATCTATTTTTTTTCTGAAGAGACTGACCTTTTAACTGCAAAGAATGAATTGAAATTAAAAACAGACTCAAAGAACTTTATATTTAAAAAAAATAAAACAAACAAATGTATTTTTCTATGTGTTTATATCTATATATATACATATCTCAAGATCTACCCCTCTCTCTCTCTCTCTCTATATATATATATATATATGTGTGTGTGTGGTGTGTGTTTATATATTAAATCAGTTTGCTTCTTTAATTTAAAAAACAAAATGTGACAAGCCACTAAGATGCAATGAGTTACTGAGTGTGAAAGAATCTGAAAAAAATATTATTAAAGATAGAGAGAACAATAAAGGAACAGGAATTAAATTTTTGAACTTCAAAGTTCATTGGAGAGAGTTCAACAAGAGAGAAGCTATGGATATATCTAGCAATTTCAACTGCAAAATGAAGAGACCTATCTGCCAATCTGGTAATGCACTGCATGAAGTGATGATACCAAAGAATGTGTATTTTCAGGGTAAAGACTTCTGTGATACTTGAAAATTAGGTTTGTCATCTTTATCTGTATAAAAAATGTTTGAAAACATCAGGAATTGGTTAGAAAACTGTTTCTAGTACAGCCAAAACTGAAGCATGTTGCAGATATAATCATATAGTAATTTATACTGATATAATATTCCAATCAATAGTATCTGTACATTTTATACTGCAAGTACCCAGCTCTTTCTGCTATTCTATACCTTTATGAGAACCAAATCAGGCCGGAAATGGTATAATGCTGCCATATATATGAGCAAGTGATGACCTGTCTTCACTTTCTACTCTCGATGGAGTTCAAAAACGTTTCCACATCCTGGTCGGTGACTAATTATTTTCCACCCTACAAAACACCGTTCTCACAGATGAGATGTTGTAAACCTCTTGCTGTTGTATTGCTATTTCCATGGGGAGTGTCCAGAGAAACTACCCTCCTTCGTTCCACCAGTCCTAACCATCAGGGTTTTTACCCGCCATGCCATAACCATTGTAGCAAACCACCCTCATTCTATTGGTGAAATGTAGTAGCTTCTTTCTATGAACCGTTGCCTTGTGGAACCGGCACACAAGAGGATGCTTTCTTGATCAATACAATCTTAAACTGTTCAAGTCTAGTTTTAACCATTATCTTTCTATAAGCAGTGCCTCTTACCCAGTGGATCTCAGGCCTCGTATAGTGTGAACAGCATTGTTAAAAAGACTAAAATTGTATTAGTGATAGTCGACTTTCAATATCAGTAGTATTTTGGTGCTGTGAGATTACTTTTTGCTGGCACCATATTTTACCATATATCACAGAAATCTTGTTAAAAGGTAGAAGGAAAATTATAAAGTAGAGTTAATGTAAATAAAATTTTTCCTTATAGATTAATGTATTTACAGAAGGGAGGAGTGATCAATTTAGGATTCTCATGTGTTCAAAGATTAATGTCTTTGTAAATGCAAAATAAGTCCTGCATTCTGTGTCTGTGTGTGTCTGCACGTGCATATAAACATGCATGTGTAAGTGTATAGTAATCATTTGTATAAATTGTTACAGGTGAGTTGAATGACATGAAGTGTTTATATGTGAGTGGGTTTGTTGCAAATACGTGTGAGTGTTTTGGCTCTTTTTACGATAAGAGCCAGCAGTGGAGAATTGATAAAAATAATCTACCCTGTTTTAATTCACACTATCTCTTTACGTATAGATATACGCTGCTGAACAAAATGTGTTTAGAAACTGCTGTTTGGCTTCCGACTGGCTCACGAGGCTGTGAAACTATATTATTGTTGGAAATAGATCTATTTTCCAATTGGTTGATTGAGATACTAGTAATACTGAATTTCTATTGATTTTTTTTTTCAGTGATGAATTTTGTTACAATTTCCTTATTTTAGTCATCACTATATTACAAGATAATGATAGACTACTATATTTTGTGATTATCTTTTGTCTGGAGATCTGTGCCTAATCTTGTTCATATCGTGGCTAAGGGAAGAATGTCTAGAGATCTTACTTTACATGTTATAATTAAAACCAAATGAGAGTTGTGTTTTATGGCAACAAGATTCAAAATGAATTTGTCATGCAAGAAAGTGCTGAAAACTTCTTGGCTCTACTCACTTCCTAATATGTAACAAAATGAAAAAAAAAACACTGGATATTCTGAAAAGGTCTTGTCGTTCAGGCTAAGGACTTTTCAGTAACACCTTGTATATGGACCAGAGGCAAATTAAACTGTCATTTACATGATTGCTTTCCTCACTCAATATCCCCAATGGAGAAACTGATTTTACATTTCTGGCACTATCAGGTAAAATGGACAAATGTCTTTATGCCAGCTACAGTCTTTATTGAACAAGTCATGATTATTAAATATTGATATGCTGTCCCTGGCTGAGTACAGAAGCAATCAATATTAGATGTAGGATTTCAGTCAATACTCAGAGACAGGTGAATCAAGTTTGCTTTGGTGTGCTTTGACGTTAGAAAATTCTGGATATATTTCAAACAAGAGAATTAATCATTCCTATTTCAAACATTTTATGCACGGTTCTGATTAGAAAATCTCTGATCCTCCTAAAAAATAAAAGTCACGCTAGGGGTAGATGAGACTATACAGAGGGTCAATAAATGCCTGGATATTTAAAAGGGGGCCGATAAATTCCTGGGTTATATGTCTATATTTCTGAAATGATGTCTTGTAACTATTTACATAGTTTGGACTGTTGTTCCTTATCTTTATTGTCATATTCACAATGTTTCAGCCGTTGTACACGCTGGTCTTCTTCAGGCGATATATGCTGGAATTTTGAATATGGAAATAAAGACGAGGACAACAGCCTGAATAATGTAATGTAAATTAACCATTTACCGCCATGGAATATACTGTAACAGAAAAGAAAATACAACACCACTTACAGGATAATGCCCGAGTACATATTGATATAAAAAATGCTACTTACAACCTGTTGTGTGTTGACTACTAATCCTTGGGAAACTAAAGTCACCAAGTTCAATATTTGGTCACAGCTGAGATGAACAAAACAAAACAAAAAATTTGGAGTGTTGAGTTATTAAAGGGAAATAACTGAAACTGAGATATCAATAAAAGGCATGGCATGTGGAACTAGAAAAATCTAACCCAGTAGGGTTCAGTTCGAAATTCCAACATACATCACTTGAATAAGGACAGAGTGTAAAACGTCCAAAACATTGTGAATATAACAAAGATGAGGACAACAATTTTAGCAACGTAAATAGGTTAAATAAATTTCTGGATATTTAAAATGGGACCAATAAATGCCTGGGATAAATCAAACATTTTCAATCAAAAACTATCATTCATATTAGACAAGAAATGGAAATATATAAACTAATATAAGAAAATACAATTTGCTTATACACATTTATGATTCATATATAACTAGCCACTGCTTTACTGGCAGCAAAATGGTAAAACTTCTAATTTAAATCTTTGGTCCATATAAAACACTAACTTCAATACAAAACACATTCAGTTTAATTTTTTTTAATATTCATTTCAACCAATGCAAGATGATTGTGCCAATAAAATGCAAGCAGTTACTAAGGGTGAAAAAAAAAATGAAAATTTTAATGAGGAGAAAGGACAATAAAAGAACAGGTTTCAGTGAGACAGAAGATAGTGATTGATGCTGCAGTTAATTTTTTGAAGATTGTAGGTGACAGGTAAGTAAGAAGCTGAAAGAGAATTTCACAGGTGAGAAGTGTAAAAAAAACTATTAGAATAGAACTTATAGTTAGATCTGGCTATTTTAACAATAAGTTGGTGAAACCTGGTTGCTAATCTTGTACAATGCTTAAATTCAGACAGTAAAGATACAAAGAAGGAATGCTCATCAGAAGAATTGCTATTAAAATATTTATAGAAAAGACAGAAGGAAGCTATGTTATGGCGGTGGGAAAGTGAGTGAAGATAAGATGCCAGATCAGGACTGATTACAGATCCCGGATTTTGTGAAGAATCTCAAGATATATAGCAGGGGCAAGAAATCATATATGGCAGTAATATTCAATGCACTGGCAAATACTCTTGAAAAGGACCTGTCAGTCAGGGGTAAACTGGGTCAAGGAATGACTTGTAAATTTTCAAATCAAACTGCTTTCATTTAATCACCATAAAGAATCTTTTCTGTCTGCCATCAGCATGGTTGGTGCTAACCTTCAGTTTGTGTCATTTGGGACTCATTTTCCAATGACATGAAGTGGAGTATTGAATCAATTGCTAAATCTACTGCTAGGAAAGTTAGTTCACTGTGTCGTGCCACATGTAGCGATATCAGTATCAGCTGGTATCTCATTAAATAGGAAACAGCTGACTGATCACAAAAATGGATTCAGAAATTTATTTTCCTGATGATTATCAGTAAGTGAAGTGGACTTCACAAGTACATGGCAAATGGCATGGACAAAGAGTCACTGAATGATGATAAATTACTTTTTTAGAGTAAGATGAGAATACAAAGAATGATGTTCTCTATAAGACAGTGGTCACTACCTACAAGAAAAGGTAGAAAGTTGAAGAGGACCCATGAAGAATGTTGTGAAAGGGAAGACACCAGTTAGACCATTCACCACCCCCTCACTATATCTTCGCTCATCTATAGTAGTAGGTTACAACACAAGAATAAAATCTGCTTACCACTACAAATTCTCATTGTATTAATTTGAGGATAACAAACTAGCTGAGAGTTATTTTTAAGCTACAAGCATTTGACAGTAAGACGCTATACCCTGAGAATGAACCTGGGGTCTGGTCTAAGCTGCAATACTTTAGGGTTGAATTAATGGTGTCGTGACCAATGTCAATCATTGGTTCAATGACCCAAGCTGTGAGGAGAGGGCTAAAGAAAAGGAAAAATCCTACTATTTGTTTATGCATTGAATATTGCTGCATATAAAATTAATAATAGCTTAAGAAATCTGAAATCTAATAAAAACTAGGTTTTCTTTTTTACCATAATTTATGTTGAAACACAGGTAATAGAAAGGATCTAACAAATGCCAAAAAGACAGAAAATAAACCCAGTGAGGGAATGTCCACATTGGAGATATCAAGGGAGATGATCATTAAACAATAAAGAGGCCTGTTAAAAATATAACTGAGTTGAGAAATAGAAGCAAAAGAAAAGGCTTTAAGAATTTGTCTCCTAAACGGGAATGTAATATAAAGTGAGTTACAGGAAAATAGATACTTTTGACCTGTACTTAGATTTTTGAACAGCATAGAATTGAGGGAATCAAGACGGACAAAAGGTGTAGAATACTTCACAAATTGGGATGCTGAGAAGTCTTCTTGGTAAACTTCTCTCAGTAAACCAAATATTTTAAAATATCAAAATACAACACCACTTACATGATAATGCCTGAGAACATATTGATATACAAAAATGCTATCTACTTGCAACTTATTGTGTTGACTGCTAATCCCTGAGAAACTAAAGTCTCCAAGTTCAATACTTGGCTACAGGTGAGGGGAACAGAAAAAAAAAACTTTGTTCAGTTATTAAAGGGAAATAACTGAAACTGAGATATCCAGAAAAGGCATGTGGAACTAGAACAATCTACCCCCAGTGGATGAAAAAGGGTTCAATGTGAAATTCCAACATATATCACCTGAAGAAGGCAGGTGTGTAAAATGGCTGAAACATTCTGAATATGACAATAAAGATGAGGACAACAGTGTAAATAAATTTCTGGATTATTTACATTATTCGGACTATTGTCCTCATCTTGTTGCCATATTTATTACAACGTTTCGGCCGTTGTACGTTCCGGCCTTCTTCAGGTGGTTGGAATGTCGACATTCAAACTACCTTAAGAAGGCCGGAGCGTACAACGGCTGAAACGTTGTAATAAATATGGCAACAAAGATGAGGACAATAGTCCGAATAATATAAATAATGTACATAAGACCTCATCTCAGAAATATAGACAAATTCCTGGATATTCAAAATGGGATCAATAAATGCCTGGGATAAATCAAGCATTTTCGAACAAAAACTAGCATTCATATTAGGCAAGAAATGAAAATATATAAACTAATATAGGAAAATACAATTTGTTTATACACATTTATGATTCATATACAACTAGTTCACTTCCCACTGTTTTACTGGCAGCAAAATGATAAAACTTCCAATTTAAATCTTTGGTCCATATAAATCATTAACTTCAATATAAAAAAACATTCATTTTTTTTTTTTTAATCCATTTCCTCAAATGCAAATTGCCAAAGCACTGTGATTATATGGTCCGGAACTATTAACCAAACTATTATTGAACCAATCAATGTCAATGAAGGTATCAAACTAAACAGTGATAACTATTACGATATCACAGACAAGACTTTCTTTGACTAGTACAAGTCTCAGCATTGAAATTTTAAAGTGAAGTATGTATTATGTACAACAATGCTCCTTACATGTATCTATGATTACCTGTGCAGGAGAGAAGATAATCAAATGGCCACTATCAAGTCCCCACCTGAATATGACCAAAAATCTATGATCAATTGTGAAAATGAAATTATATGAAGGTAGCAAACACTATGACAGCAAAGCAAACCTATGGGAAGTAGTTAAAACCACCATATTGGAAATTGAATCTACTGAAGTAAAAAAAATTAGCAAAATCAAAGGATAACAGATTGCTAGCTTTTATGGAGAAGTGTCATCATAATGAGATGTAAATGTTTCAAATACTTATGCTTTTTACTTGTTCTGCTATAGGTGTTGATCAGTTGTTCATTTTATTATATTTTATTGAGGCCAAAAGTGATTTTCAGGTTTGGCATAATAATAACAGATTGCAGTTTTTATAACAAATCCAACAACTTAAGTAAAACATTGAAACAAACAAAGAATTTAATTCAAGCTTTTTTATGTCTAAATTAATCATTTAATATTTGACAAAGTGATTTCAGATCAAATTCAAGTTACTGAGGTTTATGTAATTAGCATAATAAATTCAGACAGATGGTATGTCTGGCTTATTTAGCTTTCGTCACCATTTTCCAGCAAGTTGTAAACAAAAACTCCCCAATCCGCACAGCTAGTCACATGCAGGCATATTACACTGGTCCTAGAAAAAAGAGCCAAGCCATATGTAATTTATTTCCCCATCGGTAATCTGGTATATATGTGTCTTCTACTCAAACTGAGCTCTCCTAACTACTGACGTCTTTTGCATAGTAAAAATGTTAAAATTTCCCTTTCTGAAAGCTGTGAGATGATAGCTTGGGGGTAGCATCTAACTGATACCAAATCAGTTGGGTTTTGATCCTGCTTGAAGCAATTGGAAGTGTAACCACACCGATGAACTGTGATACAGCGAAACAGTGTCTGTGGATGACTATATATATAAAAATTGTGTATATTTCGGCAGCAATTTTTCATTGATGCATGTTTCATTAAATAATATAGACAAGTTTTGTCTACTTATTTTAAGTAAGTTCCTTTCATATTGTCTGATAAGCTTAATAACATTATCACTGAAAGATGAAAGGAAATCACCATACTGATACATGTTTAAATCCAATCTAAGCTTTCGGCTTATATAAGCCATGATCAAAGATGACAATTACATTTCAATATATCAAACACTACACGGACGAAACAATAATAAGTCTGTTTTTGCTGTAAGAAAAATTTCAAAGAAATGACTAAGTTGTGTATAGTATATGAGATGCGGAAGCGAAAATCGTGTCGCTGCTCGTGACACAATTCCGGAAAATCCTTGTTGAAAACACAACTATACTGAAACATGAAAACAATAAACAAAAACTAAGAATTCTTGAAGCTATATACATGAAACAGTTGAAACCTAACCTGAACAAAATAAACTAGGAAATCTCCACAAATATTCTTAAATGCCAATAATTGATAACAGAAGCCATTGGTTTATACCAACGGCTTCCCATAATACTTCTCGTTTTCACTCTTGTGTGGTCATATGTGATGTCACAGGCTGTGAATCGATTTTCGCTTCCGCATCTCATATACACTAGTTTGTCGTTGCTTTGAAATTTTTCATGCAACAAAAACAGACTATCATTATTATTTTGTCCATGTATTGGTTGATATATTGAAATGCAATTGTCATCTTTGATAATGGCTTATATAAGCCGAAAGCTTAGATTGGATTTAAACATGTATCAATATGGTGATTTCTTTTCATCTTTCAATGATAATGTTATTAAGCTTATCAGACAATATGAAAGGAACTTACTTAAAATAAATAGACAAAACTTGTCTATATTATTTAATTACACATGCATCAATATATATATATATATATATATATCCCATAATACACATGCAAAAAAATGAATTATGACTTAGCACTTTTTCCTAGGACCACTGTAATAACTATACAATTTTGACAAGGATCAAAGTGAGCATAGTTGTTTGGCTTTCAGGGTAGGATGCAGAGTAATAAGTGGGGGAGGGTGCCTGGTTTGGAATTCCTACCTTTTGGCAGCACTTTTTCCATTAAACTAAGGTGGGGGGAGGGGGCTGTCAGAGCATTTTCATACCTGTATGACAATAGTTGTGAGGATTGTGCAGTTTTTGATTTTTTTGTTTTCTGAAAGTGGTGACAAAAGCTAATAGCCCAGACATACAGTCCATCAGAGACTTAGCTCCTTTGAGGACATGTTTACATTTATTAGAAGCTGTCATGAATAAGGATCTGCTATGATTGGAACTGTATCGCTAATATAATAGTTTCTGTGGGCTAAAGCAGTTGAACATGAGTGAGGTTTTTCACCTGGTATTTCCCAACAGGAATCAAAGATATATATATATATATATATATATATATATATATATATATATATATATATATTAAAATACTGAGAAAGAACACTAAGATTTATAATCTGGTGTTCTTATTAATTATTCTTATTTTTAAAAAAAAATGCTCAATACAATTCTGCAGAGCATAAACATAAATTTACTAATTTAAAAATATGGTCCCATCGCTACAGAGGAATTACCATGTTTCAAAAACAGAATAGAATTAAATTAAAATCTTTAGTGTTGTTTCATTTTCAAGGAATTTTTAGAATCCAGAAATTGCTTGAAAATGAAACTGTACTAAGGATTTTAATTTAATTCTATAATTAAATTTAGAGTTTTTAGTTTGTTTTTTTGAAACATGGTAATTCCTGTGTAGTGATGGGACCATTTTTTTAAATTAGTAAATTTATAATAAATATATATATATATATATATATATAATAGGTATTTGTTCATGTACATCAACTATATATATATATGTGTGTGTGTGTGTGTGTGTGTGTATAATTTATGGGGATACAAAATTGTGTTAGGACTTTTATTAGAGCTTGTTTGTTTTTGAAGTCCTAACAACTGTCTGTATTCATGTATGAGGTAGCAACATTCTAAAATACATTTCCATAAAATATCACCTGGTATAAATGTTACTTTGACAGCATTCGTTCGTTTAGCTTTAGGTTCAAAGCATTTTTGATTGATTTGCTTGGAGGTCTTAAGTGCATGTCTTCTGGAACTGAAACAGTTATTCTTTGGAATTGGCAAATGGTAACAAATGTTTTCTTGATTTTTGTACTGAGGATATGAAATTCTTTGTTTACCATTCTGGGCCATATGTGTGTGTGTCTGTATGTTCATGCACGCACACACACACACAATAATATATATATATTTATGAGAGAGATGTATGTGTGTGTATGTGTGTGGCCTCAATTTTAAGAACATCAAAGAGACTAGGCCTATGTAAAAGGGAAAAAAATTCTTCCAATCCCAGGTACTTCTTGGTTCCGTTTTGGTTTGCTGTAAAGAAATGAATCTCAGATACATTTTGGAAGTTTATTTATTCAACTCTTACCTACAAAATATTTTGGTCCAAAAGTTTTTATTTTAAGGTAAAGTTTGAGAAATACTATATACAATGCAGATTTCATTTTTGTTTTGTTTTTAACTAGGAAAAAGGATATTTACAGCTTCCTTGAATTTGTTTTAAATGAACAGTTTATACACATTTTTGTACATTGAGTTTTATTACTTAACTCCTTTTATGCATCCGGCTGATATTCCTATTTGTATAATGACACAAAATTTATTTTAGATATGAATTTTTCCTGTCATCGAAAATGGATGGCAGTATATATGTTCTTGATATTTTCTAAGTACAATGTAATCACAAAAAAATTATCTGGAAACTGTAAAATAATTAGAAATAATTTTACATATGAATTATTGTATTTGTTAATTAAAAATAACAGAATATTCTATTTCTATGACATCAGACTCATTGAATAAATGGTTTTGCCTAATTGCCTATCACCATTTTTTTTTAATAAATATTGAAATAAATTTCAGTTGTTTTACAGATGATAGTCTGGCAAAATGGAGTCTGACATGTAAATGAGTATGAAGAAAAGTTGTATCATTTAATTCCTGCATATAGGAAAAAATTGCACCAATTGAAAACTATCAATGCATGCAAAACATTTATAGAGAGCAAACACTGAATGTGAGCATAGTTAGGTTGTGTGTAATATGTTTCAGTAGTGGTGACATTGATGTGTATCATGAGCCATACTTACAAATGTGGTAAGTTCTTCCTGGGAAAGATATATAATCAGTGGTGTGACTATAGATATATGGAATAGTGTTCTCTACATGGAAACTTGCTCTATACAGCAGATTTATTGATATCTTGTATCTGTAGTAGTTTCTGCAATAATAAATTGGAGACACAAATTTCAGTGACACTTTTATAAATATATGTTTAAAATTTGTTATATTTATAGCAGACAAGTACTCAACATCGGAGATAGAGTGTTTATATGTGCAGATTGTATGGGCATAGGACAATACTGTAGTAATTGTCTTATTATTTAATGTGTTAGAAATAATCATACTTGATTTACGAGTTGATTTTCTTGATGTTAGATCTTGTTAATGATGAATTCCAACCTTATATATATTCACCCTGATTCTAACCACCCTCCATCTGTAATCAAACATATACCTTCATCTATTGAATGTAGGATTAGCAACAACTCATCTGACAAAGATGTGTTTGATAAATACAGCAGTGTTTATAATACTGCTTTAATAAATAGTGGTTACAAGTATGCTGAAATCAAGTATAGAAATTATGATAATATTGATCTAAGGAAAAGAACTAGGAATAGGAAAATCATTTGATACATACCCCCATTTAACCAATTAGACAGTACTAAGTTAGACCATAAGTTCCTTCATTTGACTGATAAACATTTCCCTAAAAGTAACCCTCTTAGTAAAATATTTAACAGAAACACACTCAAACTAAGTTATAAATGCGCTGATAAGATTATCAAGAAACATAATAAAATTTTAAACAAATTTAAAAATTTGGATAATAATGCACATCCAAAGATATATACTGTTGATAATATTAATCAATGTCATTGCAAGAATTCTAACCAATGTCATTGCAAGAATTCTAACCAATGCCTATTATGAAACCAATGTTTAACCACCACTTTTTTGTTTAAGTACTATTTCTACAGTAGAGAATCAGAGTGTTGAAAAATTTTATACTGTTAGTACTAAGAATTCTTTTAAGACAAGGTGGTATCAATATATCTTATTCTTCCCCAATAGTACTTATAAAAATAGTAGTATATCTCTTTCTAAATATTTTTGGAATTTAAAAGAAGCTAATAAAACTATTAAAGCAAAATGGAAAATTTTAAAAAAAAGCTAGAACATGTAGATTTTTAAATTAACCACTTTCTATGCTTACATGAAAAATTTCAAATTATCAAATTTTCTAATAAAAAACCCTTATTAAACCAAAGAAGTGAATTGACTGTAAATTGTAGTCATAACCTATCTTTTACCTTACAATATGTTTAAACTTAGAATTTGATAATATTTTTCTTATAGTAATAATCAGTAGATGAACTCAGGTGCACCTTATATCCTATTTCTAAGATTCATTTTGATTTAATATTGCTTTGTATTGATTTTTAGTTAGTATTATTAACATTTTATATGGATATACAGGTGTTTAGTTATTATTATTAACATCTTGCATTGATTAGTTGGTCTTATATGAATGTTCTTTAATGGTTGCATATTAACTTTCCAAAGTAGTTCTGTATTTTTGGTGTGTTCTTTTTTTTCAAGTTTATGAGTTTCTTAAAGGAGCCTTTTATTTATCAGCTACAAAACTTTATGTAAGAATCTGAACAAGCATGTAACTGGTTAGCATTGTGTTAAATTACCTCCCTAACCCT
Source organism: Acanthosepion esculentum (assembly GCA_964036315.1). Taxonomy (NCBI): domain Eukaryota; kingdom Metazoa; phylum Mollusca; class Cephalopoda; order Sepiida; family Sepiidae; genus Acanthosepion; species Acanthosepion esculentum. Next base: position 131,167,664 of record OZ038476.1, read on the forward strand.
TTTAGCTTTTACTTACTTGGAAACGTCAGACTTTGATACATCTTATGAAATAATGTAACAACTTGTATCTGTCTATAAGGGAATTGTCTAGGATTTATGTACAGGCAACTTCGTGTCATGACCTATACTAAAAAAAAAATTTCCATTGAGTTTGAATTTAGCGTAGGTCACATTTGATTGCGAAGAAGAGCCCACAAGCCTATTTTTAAAAGTATTCTGCTTTTGAAATTAAATTAATCTTTTGCTCACCAGCAGTTTGACATCATCCAAGGAGACACATTTGAGGTGTTGAAATATGATTGTAATTGTGTAGTGATTTTTAACGATTTTGTTTTAATATCCTGAAATAAATAATATTTAGCTTTAGTCTATATTGAGCCCACTTTTAAATTAAATGTTACATACAGTGGAATTTATATTCCATTTGTTCTCATTTTACCTGGATATATATATATATATATATATATATATATATATATATATGGTTTAAAATTTGCTATATTTATAGGGAAGAAGGGCACAAAATCAGAGAGTTTATAGATATTGTTGAGTTCCAACCACGCAAGTTTTTGTTGCTACCTGAGTTTTGGGATTCCAAACATTTAACAACACATCTTTTCAATTAAACATATAAAAGGTTATTTTCTGAAGGAAAAGTAAGGGCAAAATGTCACTTAAAATAACATTTATACATTCTTTTTGGAAATATATACTAACAATAAAATGTTCAATTTTCCTTGCAGTGATATTTGTTTTATAAAGTAATTAAGTGTTCTTAATGCGGTGTGAAATGTCTGGACAGACTTACTTTATGACAGTCAGCCTAATGTGTTTGTGAGTTCATATACAAAGCCTTAGTGGTTGCCAGCTGTCATCTCTTCCATTGTTTGCATGTGTTAGTGCATGTGTATGCATGCATATATCAAACTGGCCTCTGAAATTGTTTTGAACCCCCAGGAGCAGTATGCTTCTATTTTTATATCCATAAAGGGATCTGAAATCTAATTTTACATAGAGGTGTCAACTTTTTGAATACGAGGTTTTCATTATTTAAAAAATAATTTCACATTGGCTTGTGAAAATCTTTTTCTTGAATATGTGGGAATGGTGAAGGGAGCTATTGTTATTTTCTGAATGGTCCAAAAATAACATGCAGTAGGTTTATAACTACATCCACAAGTATTTTGACAGTATTTATTGTTTATCAAATAAACCTTCTGATTGGATTTTATTGGTTGAAAAACATATGGAGATATTAATTAATTCCTAAAATATAATCACCAGGCAGTGTTGAAACCTATAATAGATAGAGGTAACTTAATGTATATTTTTTTAAAAAGAAAATTGAAATTTATAGATTTTAAAACATTGCTGTTATAATTGAAATAAAAAAAAATCACAATTTAGGTATTTTAAAACCTTGCTATGATAAATATTTTAAAATGTTGCTTTACTCATTATTAATCTTATTTAGTGTTGGTTATTTCTCTCATATAGAGGACTTCAAGAATTTGAAGTTAGTGTTTTTTTTATTTTCACGTTGGAGTATACTTGTATTGTCAAGTAATATTTCTCTAAATCATGAATGTGAACAGCAAAATGCTTGAATTGTAATTTTAAAAAAATTACAAACATACATTAAGTTACTGCCCTAAGATAACATTAATTGAACTCACACTCTTTGGGTCCTGTCACTGGATCTAACTAATAATGCCTTTATCCACCTTTATCCTTGAGGACACATGGCACAGTGGATAAAGGTATTAGTTAGATCCAGTGACAGGACCCAAAGAGTGTGAGTTCTATACCCGGCTAAGGCAGTGGAGAACTTTCAGAGGGAAATTAACAGGTGATAACTGACATCCATTAAACATGGCACGTGGAACTAGAACAGTCTACCCCAGTGAGCGAAATAAAGGGTTCAGTTCGACATTCCAACCACCTGAAGAAGGCTGGAGCATACAACGGCTGAAACATTGTAATAAATATGGCGACAAAGATGAGGACAATAGTCTGAATAATGTAAATAATGTACATAATACCATATCTCAGAAATATAGACAGAGACCAAAAGAATCCATGAGTCTACTGCATAAAGTTAAGCAATTTTTACCCATCTCTATTAAACTGAATATTCTTGCAATGTAGAAAACATGTAACCTCAGAAACTTTATATATATAATAGTTTTAAAAGAAAGGGTATTGATGTCTCTCAAAGCGTTCTTGGTAATTGATGTTTGATGAACAAATCAAAATATAGGATTGATTTTATTACAGTTTGAAAATTTATATTTATTGATACTGTTCTGAGGGTGAGGAATTCTAATTTTATAAAATGACAAAATGGACTTCATATTTATTAAAACTTATAACAAGTCTTTAACCATGGAGAACTTTGCAACATTTTCCACACCCAGAACCTAACAAAATTTAGAAATCAAGAAAGCATTACACAGATGATGAGGAATATTTCTTTCAATACAGTTTTTTTTTTATTTAACATTAAAAATGATGGCACTTCATCATAGAGATTTGAAGTCTCCATTTGAAACTAGAAATAATATGATTGCCTTTTTTTCATAAATTCTTTCTAAATTGCAGAGATGCATCATGGGATTTTCATGGTTTCTACCAATATACTTAATTACAAGAACATTTATAATTAAATATTTACTTTCCAATATATATATATATATATATATATATATATATATATATATATATATATATTAGTTTTAAATGTGCTATATTTGTAGAGAAGAGTGTTGAATATATAAGAAAAAGAAGTTATTTAAATTTATCTTTTATTAGTGTCTAATCAGATGTAGCTGGGGGAATCGGTGAATTACTAGATTGTGCTTCCTGGAGAGATGATGGAGCCATCCAAGTTTCTATTTTAATATAATCTACTTATTTACTGGTTGTGGTTATTGATTTATGTTATATAACTATTTTTTTTATTATTTATCTGTTTTGTGCATTCATCAGCAGCTTCTTCACAAAATCAGTTATTTCATGGAGTTGCAAGATTTTTTTTCCTCAGTGAATCTTCAGACGTTTGGAATTTATTCTTTTTAATTTTAAAGTAATTTTAAATAATTTTTTCCTATGGATTCCTCTCCTTTCTGATTTTTTCACACCTTTTATTTGAGTTTTCCATAAGCTGAATAATTTGTTTGGTTGATTTTGAAATGAGCATTTCATTTTAGTTTGTAAATCAAATGTTAATTATCTATATTCATGCTTTACTTTTGATTTCTTATTACAATGGATATAATATATCATGTATCACATATATATTTCAGTCACAATATTTACATTCTTTACATTATTCAGACTATTGTCCTCATCTTTGTTGCCATATTTATTACGTTTCAGACACATACTTCCCAAGATACATGGAACAACTACAAATTGATCGACACTAACATAGACAAACACATTATTTCAAAAATTACAAAACTCGGCACAACACATAAAATATTAACAAAAAAAAGAGAAGGATTTCCTAATAAACTTTGTACCAAAAACAAGCAGTTTCTACGGATCACAAATCACGTGAAATAAAAGCAGCTACAGAGACACAAAAATCTGAATACATAGCATCCCAAACCCCAGTGACCTTAAATTCAGACCAATAGTAGCAGGACCAGCCTGTCCAACTAGTAAACTCAGTAACCTAATAATCATAATATTGCAACCATATACGAAACAAATTAAAAGTCACATCAGCGACAATATCCATTTCCTTAGCTGCATACCACAAAAAGTGGATCCGGGAACGCTTATGGCAACTTTTGGCATTAATAGCCTATACAGCAACATACCCCATGAACTAGGAAAGAAAGCAATCTCATTCTGGATTGAAAAACATCCAGAAACACTACATCCGAGATTCACTAAAGAGTTCATTATCGATAGTATAGACCTAATTTGAAACAATAACACCTTTGAATTTGACAACAAAAACTATATCCAAACCCTGGGTACAGCAATGGGAACAAAAATGGCCCCAACATATGCCACCCTAACATTAGCTTACCTAGAAGAAAACCTCTATGAACTGATAGAACAAATATATGGGGGCGAATATAAAAACCCAAGTCACTAAATCTTGGAAAGATACTTAGATGACTGCTTCATCTTTTGGAAATCCTCATGGGGCGACATTAACCAATTTCACACTCTACTTCAAAACTTACACTCAAAAATCAAATTCACGCAAGAATATAATTTTAACGAATTACCATTTTTAGATATAAAATCGTTAGAAATAAAAACAACCATATAATCACAGATATCTACCACAAACCCACAGACACATTTCAAGAGCCATCACCCCAAAAGCTGCCTAAAATCCATCCCCAATTACCTTTTTTGTACTATAGTGACTGATAAACACCTCCGAAAAACCCGCTTAGAAGAACTACATAAAACTCTAAAAAAACGAGGCTACCCCACAACACTAATAAACAAAGGTTTTGAACTCGCAAAAAAAATACCTCTGGACCAACTTAGAAATAAAAAGAAACGTAACGTCGAACCAACTCTAGCATATGTCTCAACATACAACAAAAACAATCCAGAAATATTCACAAAAATTACAAAAAATCTAGACCTACTTAGCAAGAATAATAAGCTGAATAATATACTAAAAACAACAAAAATAATTAAAAGCAAACGCCAATCTAAAAAACTAAAACACATATTAACCTCATCTAAATTTATCCAACACACAATACAGGGAGTCACAAAATGCAACAAAAATGGTGTGGGGTTTGTGACATCATTATAGGAGGAAACTCCTACACTTTTGAAAACCCCAAAACAACGTTCATAATAAACAAAAACTTAAACTGCAACTCCAAAAATGTGATTTATGTACTCAAATGCACAAAATGCAGGAAGTCATATATAGGCATCGGCCAACAACTGAACAACAAGCTCTCCCTGCACAAAAGCAACATAAAGTTGCCAGACAACAGAAAACTTTTTGTATCACAACACATCTTTAAATGTAACCAGTGTAAATTTAATATGCCAATATATCAAACAGACAATTATTCTTACCTACAAATACAAGAAAAAAACTTCATAAACAAATTCAAACCGGAACTAAATAGATCATGACCCCACACGCAAAAGCACACAACATGCACACATGGTGACCAAATACAGTGATCAAGCTATTCCCATACATGAACACACGCTCACATGCGGGTATCTGCGGAACACGAAAAATGTATATATGTACACATATATATGCGTGCATATTGGCGAAAGAGGGGAGCTACTAATAAAAAAAAACCACACAACTTAGGAAATACGTGTGTATGTATGTACGTATGTATGTGTGTGTGCTGGTTCCATGTAACTTGGGAAGTATGTCTGTGTACGTATGCACTTGTGTGTGTGTGTGTGCATGTGTACGGATTCCTTGTGGTGGGACAATGTGCGTGTGTGTGTGTGTGTGTGTGTGTGTACAAATGTGTTTACTAATTCTTTGTAGTGAGACAGTGTATGTATTGAGGGGGAATTTACACACACATATATACATGCATGCTGACAAAAACACACGAAAATGAAAATAGATCTAAGAACACACAGGGGTCATTAAAACATTAAAAGATAAGATGCCGACAACTAATTCATCACTTCTCAAACCAACCTTAATTGTTTTATGACCCTTCACGCAGAACTCTTCACTGCCATTTCAAGAAAGACATTCAGATTACTAACACAAAAATAGAGAATGTCTTGTATTGAGAATATTTAACATTGAAAAACAAAGAAAAAATTAATTACTTTTAATAATATATGGAAATCTCCACCCTTTACCTGAAGACGGTCACGAGACCAGAAACACGTGTTGTAAAATTATGAAAAATAAAGGATAATATTTTTTTTAAAAAATCCACAGTACAACCAGAAAAGTTTGCGGTACATCTCTTCTTTTTAATATATATATATATATATATATATATATATACACACACACACACACACACCAAGTGTAACAGCATAACTGTCCATCTCACAAAATGTTTAATATCTAAATAACCACTAAACTAATAGAGTTTCTTTTTTCCAGGTTTTTAGATAAGATGTTTAACCATCTCAACACCATTTGTCGTAAGAATCACTGAAAAGTACTTAATTATTTAGCTGGAAAAGAACAGGTTAAAATCATTTTGTGCCAGCCACACTGGCTTTCCAAATGAGCAATGGTGAGAGGAAAAAGATCATTCAGGCCTTCAGTAATGGAATGAACATTCATACTCTGACTTCCATCTTTGAAGTCCATTTAAGAACCATCAAGAAAATAGTGAATAAGTTTAAAAATGAGGGACAGTGGAGAGGAAAACTGAATCAGAAGGTCACAACAGGAAGAGGGACGATCATTTCAACTTAGAACTAAAGAGATCGATTAGAAAAGATCCAACTCAATCCATAAGATGTTTGGCATGTGAGAGAGGAGTTTCAGCTATGACAGTCCAAAGAGCAGTGGAAAAAAGTCTTCAAAATGAAATCATACATGTTCATGGGAAAACTTTACACAAAAAGAAGAAAAATGAAAATTCTTTTGTTGGAGAAACTTTCTTTGAGCAGAAATGAAAAAGCCAAATCTGGAAGAGAGAGAAAACAAACTTATGGAGAGGTTATAATAAGAAAGTACAAGGTATATAACAACAGAACGAGGCTCACAGAATATGCAACACCCTCAGCCTTGACAGAATTGTACTTTAATTGCAATAAGTTGCAATTAAAATACAGTGACCGATTTAAAATACCCACAGGAGAGATGACAAAAATATACGAATATGCGAACTGCCTGAAATCACTATGAAAATTGATTATTTTACTTAGTATATATTATAAAATAACTTGAGAAAATTGTGTCTGGCCTTTTGTGCAGTTTAAAAATCCTACCAGAGTCCAAAGACAATAGTACCAATCTCAAAGTTTAGAAAAAAATCTCCTATAGTCATAAAGTTTTTGTCATATATCAATCACTTACTTGTAATAATGTGACAAGTTGAGCAAGATATCTTTTATTTTTATCAAGCCATTAATGTCTGTCTTTAATAATCTGTTTCAGCTTAAAATTGGTGATACATTTTTTTGGTGGGGTGGGGACATTCTTTATTGAATCTCCAATTATCAATTATTCAAAATGTGTTAATATATCTTCTAATTATCACCATTCATTGGCAATGATACAGTTTGACAGTGTCTATCAATTTACACAAGAAAAAAATTCCCAATATGCAAAACAACTCAATGCATTAATATCCATGGATATAAAAAGATAACAGTTTGCTCTGAAAGTGATGCTTTCTTTTTTGTGATGTTGGTCCGCAATATCAGAAGCAGATACTGGTCACATGGTATAACCACGGTTTTGCCTTGTTACAGGCAGAAGCTGAGGAGTAGTTTTGAAAAATGGTATCTGACATCATTGAATATTTCCCATGCAGAAAATATAAAAATCACCCACTGATATTCATCAATGTTTATAGAGACCAAATAGTGGATGTGAGACAAGTTAAGCAGTTGGTAATGCTTTTCACCAATAGTGACAGCAAATTGTGTCACAAACCACATTCTGGACAGATTTTTGTCACTGTCAGCCAATGAAACATGGATTTGACAAATAATTTTTATGTGTATGATATACAAATAATTGCCAATGCTGAAGATGATAGAAAAACAGTGTTTTGTAGCTAAAGGTTGCACTTTAAACAGTATTATTAACTGTATCTGCTGCAGGTGCTGTGAAAATATGCGTTATTTGGAGAATATCACTCATATCATTGTTAGTTCCAGTTAAGAATAGTGATTTTCTAAGCATAGCTGAGATATTGTTATAATGAGTGGTTCTAAAGGAAAGAACAAAGAAAGATTGAAATTTCAAAATGTATTCGCCAAAATTCAGAATATATACATAGTTGTGTGAAAGGTGGTCAAAATTGTTCATATATTGTTCCTTAGTTGCCATTGGTCAGGAAAGCAATTAGGGGCAAGGTTGTTGTCAGCGAGCTGGTGTTGACCGATTTCTTGGGTTGGTTGGTCAAGGTTGTTTGTGGGATTGATGCATGCCTTTCTTTAAGTTTGAAATCAAAATCTGTAAGGTGTTTGATGGGGTGGTAGTTGTGTGATGCCGGAATGTTGAAGCCGAACTGCCTGGTAAGGTGGGCTGGTAAGTTGATCAATCGAGGTCACTGTGGTGGGTTGATTCCTGGTGGTGGCTTTGAGGGAGGCTCAGAGTGTATAGCTAAAGGTTGCACTTTAAACAGTATTATTAACTGTATCTGCTGCAGGTGCTGTGAAAATATGCGTTATTTGGAGAATATCACTCATATCATTGTTAGTTCCAGTTAAGAATAGTGATTTTCTAAGCATAGCTGAGATATTGTTATAATGAGTGGTTCTAAAGGAAAGAACAAAGAAAGATTGAAATTTCAAAATGTATTCGCCAAAATTCAGAATATATACATAGTTGTGTGAAAGGTGGTCAAAATTGTTCATATATTGTTCCTTAGTTGCCATTGGTCAGGAAAGCAATTAGGGGCAAGGTTGTTGTCAGCGAGCTGGTGTTGACCGATTTCTTGGGTTGGTTGGTCAAGGTTGTTTGTGGGATTGATGCATGCCTTTCTTTAAGTTTGAAATCAAAATCTGTAAGGTGTTTGATGGGGTGGTAGTTGTGTGATGCCGGAATGTTGAAGCCGAACTGCCTGGTAAGGTGGGCTGGTAAGTTGATCAATCGAGGTCACTGTGGTGGGTTGATTCCTGGTGGTGGCTTTGAGGGAGGCTCAGAGTGTATAGTGAATACTGATCAAGCAGAAGGTCTCTGTTAGATTCTGGTCAAACTGAAGATCAGTGAATCGGGTTATGGTGGTTTACAATGAAGGAGGCCTGGAGTGAATAGTGAAGGTCATTTAAGTAAAATGACTGTTGGATTCTGGTTGAATGTAGTAACAACAAAATGAGATCACGATGTTGATCACGATGGAGGCCTGGAGCTTGATAGTGAGGTGTTATAAATCATGGTTGTGGCATCACAAGTCTGGATATGTCGAAGCTGGCTTATCAGTTGCATTCCACGAGTTGGGTGAGAATAGTGAAGGTGGTGATGAGAGAGGTGATCATGCCAACGGGGTAGCTTTTTGGCATGCTACTGTGTTGGTCGTTATGAGGGTCTTTCTTTTAAGCAAATCTGGTGGTCCCCAGGGTCATCTTCTACCTGGGAACGTTTGGGATCAGCCATTGTATTTTAATTGATGGGATTTGTTTTGTGGACTGGATCTGATGTTCAGAGTCCTTGCACAGAATGAGATCTAACTGCAATGGAGTGTAACATGTAGCAAAAGGTCAAAAGTATGGGGCACCTAGTGAGGATCGAATTCACTGTTCAGTTGTTACTGATCTATTAGGACAAATGTGCTAATACTTACAACACATTGAAGTGCCCCACTCTGTTAAGAATGACTGCTATGAGCTTCCTTACCCCAAATTAAGAGCCAAATCCTTGAGATGCATGCTAAGCTTTCTTCCTAACCAATAACAATGGACCAATTCTCAGTCTCATCTCAAACATTTTTATTCTTTCATTTTAGTCTTGCTTTGTGAACTTTTTGACTTATTACTATCACTTTGCTTTGCCTAGTTTTGACCCAGATATATATCATATTTGACGTATGAGGGTCAAGCAGCTCAGTTCCTAGGAACTGACAGCCAGACACCAGCACATATGATTTGATTACAATGGTGAAGGCATTGTGTAGAAACAAACACACTTATTGAAGGGCCGAATACAGAGACCTGGTGCACTACTTCCTCTGCAGGTTTTGAATTCAGAGTTGTCCTTCTCCTAGACTAGTTGCCATCCAAGGCTACAGAACCCAGTTTGTCCTGCTATTTGCCCATAGCTGGAGGGAGAAGAGGAGGATTAATACCGTTCATGACGCCTTCATTAAGGAGTTTAATGAAAACATTAAGTGATCTATGGCTTTGAGAGCATTTAAATTGGACATAATATGTCTAGATTATTCAAGCAAACATGCTTGAATATATATTACATAACAGGAAAATCCAAAATTACCTCATGAGTATAGACTATTTCAACCAACATCAATACATTGGCTTTGTTCAACATAAATGGCGGACTGAGTGACAGTGATGCTGGGTGTGTGCTTTTAGCATCTGGGTTCATTAGCAGAGAGGATAGATGCAAATCGGAGTTGAAGTACACCAAAAAAGTAAATTCCCACATAAAAGGACTAAACAAAGATTTGGGTTTACTCAGAGAGTTTAATTTCACAAGGAAACCCATTATCAGCAACACCCACTCCTCAAATGAGTAGGCCCTCCACACAGATTTTAAATCCAGATTTTAACAGCCATCACCTATATATTCATGTTCTGCCACTGATGATTTCCTTCATTATGCACTATTCAGTAATGGAAGTATTGCCATGTACACTGAAGGACACTTTCCAGTCACCCTGTTTTATACCATCATTGGTTCCATCACTGTAGTTCCTGGTATTTACTTAACCCCCCACTGAGTCAGGTTGTGACACAAGGTTGGTTTTTAACGTGGGGACCCAAGTGTTTTCACCCGGGCCGCTGGTCTTGGCTGGTCATAGCTTGTCCATGCTGGTCATAGCTTGTCCAAGCTGGTCAGAGCTGGTCTTGGCTTGTCCAGGCCGGAGCCGGTCCAAGCTAGTCATAGCCATGATACTACCAGCGCAGGGACGAATACACCAGGTAAGTATCAAGTGAGACTCTCACCCAAAAGGCCGACAAAGTGAGCGATCTGAGAACAGATACTACACTCTGATCCTGGCCCCCAGGCCGAGCAGCCTCATCACTATAGTTCCTTTACGTATAAGCTTATGTAACATATGTGGAAGGTTAGTGTAGATACATATTAATCTTGTATATGTATTTATATCTTTACATGTATTGAGATTCTTATGCTTGTGTGGTGGCTTGTGTAAATATACACACTGTTATATGAACTTCTGTACACATGCACATCTATATATGTATATGTTTGTCCAGTTTTTCCTTTAATATTTATTTTCTTTTCTTTACCCTCCCCCACTTTTTAAATTAACAAATTTTTAACCAAAATTTTTAACCATTTAATTGTTCCTTCAATTTCTTTTTCATTTGATAATATTTTGTTCCTATGTATTCCATTTTTCCTCCTCTCCATTTTTTTCTGATCAGATGCTTTTCTAACTAAAGCCTGTCTTTCTGAAATTGACAACTTGGTTGAACAATTTTTGGCTACAAGTGGCTCCACATAAGATGTCTTCTCCACTCCACAACCTATAACTCATCTATGTTTACAATCTTACTACACTACTAATAATAATAGACCGGTTTAATGCTTTTACACCGATCAAAATTTAAAATTTAAGTTTATTTTCATAAAAGGTTTCATACAGCAAGGAATTAGACAGACCAGTTTTTTTATAATAATATGATTCCCCCCCCCCCAAAAAAAAATATGGTCTACAAAAACATCTGTCAGTGAGTATTTCCCATTTCTATGTTTATTTCTCAATTTGTTGATGAAGGAAATAAGCGAGTTCGAAAATTCAAGACTTAAAACCTTACTTTCCATGCTTCATTTCTGTCATATGGTTAATAATTAATATTTAATAAATGTTTTTCATACTGATTATATTGGTACCCTTTCATTTGTCCTTGCTTTATTAACTAACCTATTATATATATATATATATATATATATATATATATATATATATATAGTACACACCTCATTTTATCAAACTTGTTTGAATATGTGTGTTTTTGCAAATATATATATATATATATATATATGTATGTATGTATGTATGTATATTTATTTGTATGAACATAAAAGAGTGAGAATATACAACAGTGTAGCCAGAAGCTCTTAACAAAATTCTGATGTTTTGCCATTTAGTCAGATTTTGGGAAGTAGATGAAACTAACAACTTTTTAGAATCCTTCATATATATATATATATATATATATATATATATATGAGATTTGACTAAAAAAAACAGTATTCCTAAATTCAATATATATATGTGTGTGTGTGTGTGTGTAATTAGGCAGTAATCGTTACTTAAAACATGTTTTATAAAAAGACATTTGTTGATGTACAAAATTTAAAAGACATCTATAATGGCTGTATCCAAGCTTTTGAATCTTCTCAATCATCCTCATGTCGTATGCTTTTTGTCATGACAGGTGGTGGATAAACTTTTACTGCATTTTGGATTTGTTGCATTAAATTTGGGAATCTCAGGCTGTGGCTTTGGATATTTTGAAGGCATTTAACAGGGTTTAGCATACTGACCTTTCCCCACAATCTGGTGTCTCTAGCTGAATATTTGACTTAATCCAATTTATGCTTAATGAATCAGGTAATGAATTGAAGGGCCACACTCCTAGATAATTTCATATTAATGTGAGGATCACCTAGGGCTCTATCTTTGGACTGACGTTGTTTCTCATATTCAAAAATTCAGTTCCAACTAGGTATTTATGGTAATGACACAAATATCTACTCCTGTTTTAATAGTAACACCAATATGTCTAACAAAGTAAAACCAGTAGCTGCTCTTGAAAATGATCTCTAATCAGTTTGTAGCGGACCCCCTCGAGGGGATGTGATAATGCCTTTATCCAATGTGCCATGTATCATTGGCACAGTGGATAAAGGCATTAGTTAAATCCAGTGACAGGACCCAAAGATGTGAGTTCAATACCTGGTTAAGGCGGTGGAGAACTTGGAGAGGGGAGTTAACAGGAGATAATTGATAACTGACATCCATTAGACATGGGACGTGGAACTAGAACAGTCTACCCCAGTGAGCGAAATAAAGGGTTCATTTCAACATTCCAACCATCTGAAAAAGGCTGGAGCATACAATGGCCGAAACATTGTATTGACTATGGCGACAAAGATGAGGACAATAGTCTGAAAAGCAAATAAATTTGGATGACTATGAAGTATAAAAACTATTATAGAATGTTCAAGAAGTGTATTTAGAGTATGTTAGAACTAATCAAACGACTAAAGTGAAATTAGGTTGATTATGTAATCTAAATAAACTTGTTATACTGTATAGAAGAAAGTGGGGTAGTGCAATGAAGGAAAGGCCAAGGCCTTAAAGAAATATTGCTTCTGCCATGATCACGAGTAGTGAAGGGTTACAATAAGTTGTTAAATGAGGCAAAATATGGCTTGTACATTGTAATGCCTCTAAAATGAAACTGCTATCTTTTTATCACGATTGTAAACGAGATGGCAACTGATTGATCCTTCTTGGGTTCATGTTTCCTACTGACATGAAGTCATGCAATTATATTGAAACAACGTTTATTAAACCTTAATAAAATTAATTATGAATACTCCACAAAATTTTAAAATGTGTATAATAAATAGGTTGAAATGTCAAGGTTTACAATAATAGTTTCTCTTTTTACTCATGTCATAAAAAAGTCTCCAAACTATACTTAGTTACCTCCCTTTAAAAAGTTTCAGCAGTCATGCACTGATGCAAATTTCCTCCCTCCATTTGTAAGTTTAACTTTCAGATAACAATTTGTCTCTGACAATAATGGATACTATAATATTTATTATAAACAATACCCTGATGACGACATGGATATATGTCGAAAGTACTTAGTAATAAAACAAATATGTATCAACACTGCAATTTTTTCTCGTCTTTTAGTAACGACATCAAAAACCTTATCCAAAAGGATGCGAAAGAGTAGACAGAATATATCTAAACTGTTCAATTAATCATGTCTCAATGAAAACATGCTACCAAAACATATGCATATATATATATATATATATATATATATATATTACACACACATACATACAAGAGGCAAAATGACCCAGTATGATGACACACACCAGACAGTGCTCTACACATGCACACATTATATATATATTGCATGCATGCATGCATACCTACAGGGTGCATCAAAAATACTTTTACAAACTTTTGGGGTGGGTTCCTGACATCAAAACAACATAAAATATCCATATAAACATATGTCCAAAAGGACATCATTGTACCTCAACACAGCAAATCATTACAAATTTTCGAAATGATCAGTGACTGATGGATCCTTTGAAATACTCCCACATGGTATTGAATGGTTTCCCAGGTACCCATGATATGTTGATGAAGTGTCTCTGCATTATGTCTGCGGCATAAACCAATTGTTTTAGGTGGCTGCAGAGATAAAAATCCAAAGGATTGAGGTTGGGGGAATGTGCAGGTCATGCAACAGGTCCTCTCCTACCTATCAATCTTTCATGGTAGATGTCGGGTTGTGCATAACAATGTGATTAAAATATGCTGGAGCCCCATCATGCATAAATCACATGCATATTCATATTAGCAGAGGTACATCCTCTAGCAGGTCTGGAAATGTGTTTGAAATAAAGTCCCTGTAGACAGGTCCTGTAAGAGATGCTGGGAAAACATGCATCTACCAGAGAGTCACCTACAATTCCAGCCCACACATTTATTGTAAACTGATGCTAGTACCTAGCCAGCTTTGTACCATGGGGATTCCAATTCTCCCACAAATGTTGGCTGTAGAAATTTGTTATTCCATCTCTTCTAAATGTTGTTTCATACATAAACAAAGCTGGAAGAGACAAACAACAGATCGGCAGTTCGTGCAATAAACCATTGGCAAAAGTTCTCCTGTGGTAAGTGAAGGATTTGTGGACATGTTTATGTGGATTTTTGTCCTTGTTTTGGTGTGAGGAACCCTGACCCTAAAAGTTTGTAAAAGCATTTTTGATACACCCCTTATATATATATATATATATATATATATATATATATATATATATATATATATATATGGGATTTCTAAAAAAAGAAAAAAGAAAAGAAAAAAATGGATAAAATTTATGTTTGTAAGACGTTGAGAAACAAACCTCAGGCCATTAGTTAAAGATCTCCAATCCCAGATAAAAGTAAAATTCTAATTTCAACTGAAGGTAACACGCAAAACCGACAAATAACAAAAGCTCCAAATCGCAATATTGACAACATATGTTTGTAAACGTTTGTGTACACTCCCATGCTAAAGCACTTTATTTGTTTTCACTTTGAAATCAAATATCTATCTCCTCTCAGAAAATTTAAATGAACAGATTTTGTTTTTCTTTACTGATGAATTGAAAGGCAGACTCGGGGCAATAACCATATTTGAGATTCTATTAATGATGTTTATCAGGCCATGTCTAAGAAAATCATAGACTTTTGAACTGACTAATGTGTACGACATTGCACAAGGGTATATCTTCAAGAACAGAAAAGACAATTTTAATTTCCTCTTTTCTGGAACTCTTCTCAAATTAAGACAGACAGCCAGAAATTATGAAAGTGTGAACTTTGTCAGTTGGAAACTAGAAAGAGATTTTATTGTGTTCTTCCTTGACTTTGCTTTATTCAACTTATTTATGGTTTTAAGTTCTTTTTAAGGGTTTCTTGAAACATTATAAAAGACAGTATCAGACTATATACTATAATTGTACTATTCAACAGAAATGTGCATCCAGCTGGTACCCTGTCAACTGAGTCTGTCTTGATGCTGTTGCGGGAGGTGTACTGGCCCAGAGATATTGAATGATGGAAGACAACAAACAAAATGAAGACTTGATTAAAAAATATATTGCCAACTTTATTTCTGTTAAAGCAAAATACATTAAAAAGAAATAATGTTACAGTACGCTAGGCAAAAAATAAAGAAAATATCTCTACATTTTCATGCAGAGTGTGAAAAAAAGCATTGTCCTGAAAGGGACAGTTTTGTAGTCATTGAAGAACGTTGCCCTGAAAAGGACAGTTTTGTAGTCACTGAAGAACGTTGTCCTGAAAAGGACAGTTTATTGCATATCATCACTGCTGGTGAGGATGTCTGCACAGCTGGCTCATGGCCAGCTGGAGCTGCAGATTGATGATGGCTGACTGACCGGTTGGATCTGTGGCTGATAGCTACTACACTTTGATCCTAGTCATCTGGGTCACAGAACATGCCTTTTTATACGTGGAAGCCTGTTTATATCCTTGATCAGTTTTACAAGAATCAAGCCAGCTGTTTTTAAAAAAATGTGGGAAATCCAACTGCATATGACAACGCTATATACTCATGCAAGTTTTTGTAATATTTTCTTGAAATGGCTTTGTGACCATTATAATGGCAGGCAAGTTCAAACAAGTGCGTGCATCAGTTTTTTTTTCTGTCAATCTGCTATCAAGACTTGAAATACATTGCCAGGGTTTTGGTAAATATTCTTAGGTCAAGTACTGGTTTCTGAATCTCATGTGTCTTTCATTGCTCATCAAGTATCAGTTTTAGAGAAGCCTGGTATATTAGCAGGTTGATCTTGAAGATGACCTCCTAGTTACCAGGTGCAGTTTTGTGCCTCACACAATATCAATGGTTGCTCCCAACAAGTAAACAGATGTTCAAGCCAGCTGCACTTAGAATTTGCATAAGTAGAACAACAGATGACAGGAAGACACAAAAGCACCCACCCAAGAGGGGAAAACAGAGTATCTCTTACATCTGCATATTTAGAGAAAATCCTAAAGCACCCACTAGCCAAAATTAATTGACAAAGTCTGGAGTTAAATAAACAGTGATTTTACATATAAGAAACTTTGTCTTATCAGTCTATAAGATAGTAACATTACACCTGTATTACAAACAGCAGTTTTTGAATAGAAATACTGGTTGTCAGTTTTTATTGGTTGATGTCTGATTTGACAAACCTGACTTGGTGCCAATTTTTTAAATTTTCAATTTAAATAAATGAAAAAGCCACTAATTGGAAGACCAGCAAAAGTTCAGTTCTCCTATGGAATAGTAATGGTAAGATTTTCAGTTTCTGGATAAGGAAAGATTTGCTAGTCATTGACCAAGCATCCAATGCTACTCAAATTATTCTTTTCTGTTGCCATCGGGCAGGGATGAAAGTGTAGTATCAGTTCTTATCTAGAATGGTAATAGTAATGGTAACATTAGCAGTTTCCTTATGTGGAAAAATTTAGCATTCATTGGATAGACAGTGCTACCCCCCACCCATTGAATTTTAGAAAATATTTCTCTTAAACAATTTTTCAGGAAAATAGGTTTTTCAAGTCCATTAGCCATGACCACTCTTTCCAGTACTGATGTGGGTGGGTTCTTTTTTGGCATTTTGTTTGTAGTATGGAACATCAGCATCTAGATTATGTCATTTTTTCTTCAAGTTACATGTGATATCCATTTTAGTTGTTGCGGCTGTTGATAGTCTTCAAGTGATGCTGTCTATGTTTGCTATTGTTTTTTGTTTGAGATTTTGTAGTTCCAGTTCACAATGGTCTAAGACTTACATTTGGCCATTAAGTGAATATTTTAAGCTTGACAGTTAAATGTTTGTCAATTATAATGGACTCCACATTAAAATTTGTCAAATTCTTCAAACTGTAAAGTGCAAACATTCTCAAAAATCGTTATAGAGTCCACTTTTAATTGCTGCAGTTTTAAACTTGAACATTCTTTTCTCATTGGCTATTAATTTCATGTTTTATTTGAAACAGATTTAAATGCTTTTACTTTTTAAGAGGAATAATTTTTTTTATTATTATTACAATGTTTCAGCTCTGGCTTTCATCAGGTTGTTGATCAGGGTAACTTTTAGTATCTGGTGAAGACTGAAATGTAATAATAACAAAGAAGAGGACTATAGTCTGCATGTAATAATATAAATAATTTTACAATTTTAAACTTCTTTATGTCCATGTTGTTACAACATTTCAGTTGAGTCATTCTGTAACCTTCATCTAGTTGACAGATCACAAGAGGAAAAAATATTTTCCTTCAAAAAATGATGATAGTAAAATAGTTATTCGCAAACCACTCAAGTCCATTCCTATAGTTGGGTTTGATTTTGAATTTAAGATAAAGTTTCTTTGATATGAGAAAATTACTATTTGATCCGGTTTTGTGCACTGAATACAATAAAATAAAAACATTTTTCAAAACAGAAAAAAACTACAAACACTTTGAATTATAAGCAGGTTTTTGTGATAAAAATTCAAATGGTCAATCTTGACATCGGAGATTAAGATAGAGATTGCAAAGCTTTACTGCCAATAGACACTCTCACTTTGGGACCCAAATGTTTTTATGTTAGTAAGAAAAATAAGTCCATACAAAAAACGTTTTCAGATGAACTGAATCTTAAACCACAGAATCTTAAGAATAGTTTGAGCCAGAAATAGCAAAGAATATATCTTGTCTCTTTTTTCAATACAAACAGGAGACACTGTAAAGTAAACAAACTGATTTAAAGCTAGCATTCATTGTCATTGCTTATTCTAGAATCTACAGATAACAGAGTCCTGTCAAGGTTGGCAAAAGTGAATCAGCTTTGTATTCTAGCTATAACTTAGAAAATAGTTGTCAGAAATAGATTTGCCAACATATTTATGTACTCTTTTCTCCATCTTACAGTGAGATATGTTAGTATTTTTTTTTGTTTTTTAGATATCTGGTTCGAAGACATTTTGTTTCCTAAAGGGCATCAGGATGAAATAAACATGTGGGTTGGTCTGGTGATTCCTATTCCCATGCTGATAACTATGAGACTATTTTCCACCTTTATATATAGGTAACAAAGATAGTATAAAGGCAGATATGTTGTCAGTGGAAGCCTGAGAGCAGTCACAGGAAGGCCTAAGTAGATCTATTTTCACTGCGTCTGGCTTTTTATGCCATGCTAATGAATGTGAACTCCATCGAACAAATCAGTCTAATGAGCCACATAACAAACCTCATCATCCGAATTCTGATGAATAGCATGTGCAGCAGAATCAGACTGGAATTACAAAAGGAACAGCAAGGATGCATTAAAGACACTGGAAGAAGGAATGCAATATTTATGCTCAGAATGTTATTAGAAAGAGCAATACAAATGTCAAAGGATGAGTACCTGTGTTTTACAGATAAAGTATGTCACAAAGATCTGTTGGAACTGCTCAGTAACCTTGGTATATTTGGGAAGGATATTAAAATAATCAAGAACCTATACTGGCAGAAAACTGCTTACAGATAGAAAATGAATTCAGCAGTATTTACAAAAATAGAAATAGGTGTCTTCTCACCAGATTTATTCCACCTATACTTGCGAGACAATTCTGACAGAATTAGAAGTCTCACCAGGTTTGAATATGGGTGGCCACAATCTTAACATAAAATATGTAGATGATTCAATGTTGATAACTGACACAGAAAGAAAAGAATAAAAAATCCTACAGAAGGAAAGTGGGCAGAAAGGACTAAAAATCAACCGTAAGAAGACAGAATGCCTGGTTGTTAGCAAAAGGACGTGAATTGCAAACAAGAGATACCAAAATAAAACAAGTGCAAAAAATTGAATATCTAGGAAGTGGTATTAACAGAGGATGAAAAGTGCAACACTAAAATCTGAAGGTGCATTGGGATAGCCAAAGAAGCCTTCCAAAAGCTAAGCAAAGAATTAAGAAATAGAAAAACTTTGCTAGAAATAAGGTAAAGAATACTAAACTGTTACTTGATATTTGTTCTCCTGTCTGACAGTGATTGCAGGACAGTCTCCTCAAAGATTAAGAAGAGACTTGAAGAAAATGAAATGTGATTCCACAGAAGGATGCTGAGCATACCATGGGCAGAATATTTGAGCAACGACAAAGTTTTAAAGAAAATGGAAACAAAATTGAAACTTATATTTAATATCAGGAAGTGAGAATTGACATTTCTAAGGTACATATTCAGGAAAGAAGGCTTGGAAAATTTGATACTTACACAACAGATTGGAGGCAAGAGGAACAGAGGAAAACAACATATAACATTTAGTGAGCTTGAGTAAATGGATGGCAAAGTAGGGTTTGGGAAAGATAGCAAAAAAACAAAGTTTATTAAGAGCTACAAAGAAATTGTGGAGAGCCATGAACACCAACATCCTGAGTCGATATGGCACATACAGAAGAAGTCTTTTGCCATAAAGTGCTCAATATCAGAGATAGAGCATTAATACAAATATAAAATTTGTCACTTAGTTGTTTGAGGTTAGATTTAGCACCTCAACTAAATATATATATATATATATATATATATATATATATATATAAAAACTGAAAAGTTGCAAATTAAAAAAAATTGAATGTTTTTTTTGTGGAAGTATTTATTTATATTTTTATATATATATATATATATATATATATATATATATATTTGATATTTCAGATCGACCCCGATCTTTCATCAGAAATGACTGTTTTCAGAAGTTTGTTTACATTAAGTAGCATCCGTTGCGAGACGCGGACGTCACGTGATATGGAATGCAACTGTGTTTGAATATTTCTAACGTAAATCTAACTGTAGTAATATTTTAGATGTTGTTTAAAAAAAAATTTTCGTTTAACTATTGAAATATTTATAAAGATTTAAAATACCCAAGTCTTTATTTAACCCTAGTTTATATGTATTTAAATTTTAAAATCCAGTATTTTTCTTTTTTACTGTGTGTGTATGTGGAACTGAAATCAGAATCTATCAATACACATTTACATAAAAAATATAAATAAATACTTTCACAAAAAAAAACATTCAATTTTTTTTAATTTGCAACTTTTCAGTTGTTTTTTCTATATTATATACATATCAAGAAAGTATACGTGGCTTCTCATTATGCTATATATATATATATATATATATATATATATATATATATATTTATAAAAAGTTTAAAATGCAAATTTTTTTAAGAATATCTATTTACAGTAACATTGTATGGGAGAGATATGTGGCTATGCCATGATATGTCTCACATCTAACTGGAGTAAGAGAATTCTGTCCATTTTATGAAAAAATGGACTCATAATCAGGCATAGTAATTTTTAGGCCAAAAATTGATCATACAATTTTGTTGTCAAAATGTGGTAGTATCATGGTTCAGTGAGTGTGGCTAGTAAAAAAGTCTTAAGTAGTTCAAATATTACATTTTATTGAAGCCAAGTGCACAAGTCTTTGTGTGTGTGTGTGTGGTGGTTAATCACCTTTGAAATAATAATAATAATAATTGTCCAGTGTGTCTCAACGGCTGTTGTGATGCGTCTAGTATGGTAGTCTGTAATGGTAGCGCTTCTCGCTTTCAGCTACCGCCGCTGGCTAGCAGCAATGCAAAAAGGGGAGCAGAGTGCATAAGTCTTCCCCTGCCAGTATATAGCCTCTCCATCAGTAAGCCCTATGTAATGCCTCCTCGTGGCGACACATGGCAACCAAGCACCTTGCAAACTTGGGCTAAACTACAGGGGACAGGGGTGGAGTTTGTCTCCCTTAACATGTGGCATGCAGGCACACTAGTGAGTGGACACGCCCTGGTGCCCATGAACCAAATCCCAGCTAAGGGTTAAATAGCTCCACTGCCTACACATAGCAAAATGGACAGAGATCTTATGTGCAGGTCTGTGCATATTGATAATCCTTGCAAAACATGCCTCGTTAGAATTTGTTCTGACGGGGTTTGTATTTTTGAACAAAGATACTTTGTGTTTGATCTGTGGTATTGTCTGGGCAAGGATAAAGTGGGAAGACCTGTAATTTGGGGGACGTATTTGCTGCATATATAACACACTACATTTTCTTGCCCTCAAGTTTTCCACTGACATTGTGTGGAGTGACCATATTAAGTCAATAGCTGCATCTTCTGCAAGGAAAGTTGGTTCACTGTGTTATGCCAGACAATTTTCTAGTCAGAATCCATCTTGCACACTTACAAATCTACCAATAGTCCATGCATTGTATACTGCTGCCATATCTGGTTTGGTGCTCCTGCTGTACATCTACAGATGCTTGACAAAATTCAAAGAAGAATCTGCAATGTAATCGATCCTGACCTGGCATCTTGACATTAGTCACTTTCTCACCAATGCGATGTGGCTTCCCTCTGTCTTTTCTACAAATATTTTCATGGCAACTACTGACAAGCTTTTTTCCCTGGTGCCCTGACGACATGAATTTCAGTTTCACCCTTTTACAGTTGAAATACTTAAATACAAATGCTACTTCTACTCCAACAGTTTCTTTCCATGCACTCTCCACCTGTGGAACGCGCAAGGTTTACTTGATTCCCTGATAAAAAAACATATTCAGAAGTAGTTTAAATGCCCGGTTTTCTCAATCTCTTTCACACGCTGTAACCCCTGGATAATAGTGACATTACCACCTTGCTTGGGTGAAATGATTAAAAATAAATAAATAAACATTGTAAAAGACATAAGTTCACAATATTTATCAGATTTTGCCTTGGAGTATTGTGATTCCTCAGGAACTAGTCAAGAATAATTATCACAGAATGTATATTTCATTATTTTATATATATATATATATATATATATATATATATATATATATATATGTGTGTGTGTGTGTGTGTGTGTGTGTGTGTGTGTGTGTGTTCAGTGAAATTTTAAGCTGAAACTTTCACTTTTCATCCATTTTCTCAATGCGATTAATGGAAAAATGACAAGGAAGGAAATTATTTTGAAAATAAGTGGATTTATTAAAAAAACTATCAGTCATGCATCCTCATCTCTATTTATGTTTTAAGCAATAACATTCTGTTGTCATGCCACCAATTAAACATGTTTCATGTTACCATAAAAACATATCTGATTAACCAGACATGCGAACAAGTTGGTAATAAACATTTCTCTTTTGTAACTGCTTCCTTAGGATATTTCTTCTTTCAAGCAACAATATAAAGACTTCTGTATTTAGAAATTGGAGATTACTGAAGCAGAAAATATTAACACACACACACATATATATTATATATATATATATATATATATATATATATATATATATATATATATAACCAATACTGCTTCATAATTGCTTACATATTATCAACGCTTTTTGATAGGTTAGCTTTCTTTTTATATTTTCATGAAGGATTTAGAAACTGGAATTCTTAATTGTATGAATGAAAATCTTCAATTATCCATACAGGAGAATATAACCACCAATACCATTGCTAAATAACTTAAATAATGCAAACTTTTTCACTATCTTGAGTAGACTACTGTGTTCATAGATGCCATACAGCCATTTATGCAAAAATGTTTTAAAACAGTTGAATCCTTTATCATAAAATCCAATCCTTAAAAACAACTAAGAACTCAGGCACAGTGCAGAGAGGATATTCTAAAAGTTTTTGAATGTTTACTTTTAAGATATTTAGAATAGGCCAACCAACATCCTTGAAAAATGGCTGAAAGCACTAGGAATAGATAATCATCTGGACACATTTCTTCCCACAATAATCACCAAAATAGAATTCAAGGAAAATACAATAAGAAAAATTAACAGATGTTGTTTGTCATTATTATGAAACATATTTGAGAGGGATTACTACACAAATACACAATTACTTTATATATATATATATATATATATATATATATATATTATACACACACACACACACACACACACACACACAATCCCTATTGCAGATGCTCGCTCACGCCCATTTGTGTTTGCTCAACACCCACAGAGCCAACCTGTGGTTTATACTGCAACTATGCTGAGCAAGAGAGAGCGTGTTATCTAGTATGATCAACAATTTGAACAAGACCAGCACTCTCACACCCTCAGCCATGATGACTTGCGGCTTCATACTAGCACAGCTATCGATGACACCCAAGTGTTCCGTCTACCCAATTTCACTCACAAGGCTTGGGGCAACCCATAGTATGGTTTTCAGTCACTTTCCAAATGTGCC